>CM076577.1:1091936157-1092442908 GCA_034641835.2 Pinus albicaulis
TATTAGAAGTGTGGTCCACAGGCTCAAATCGATCTTTGTCATCAACCTCTAGAGATCATGCTGGTGATAAAACCTCGAATAACAATAGTAAGGTCTGTGGAAAAAAGGGTAAGGTCAAATTTCATTGCAAGTTATGTGAAAGGAATCATCCTATTCACCTTTGTCCTTATATGGATTGAGACTCAAAATTATTGGAAAACCTTATAGCTTCTCAACCATGACTTCCTGTTGGTTACCAAAACCTTTCCCCTGATCCTCCACTAGTTGATGATGTCATTTATTAGAATTCATCTCTAATCAATCCCACTCTCTCTGAAAGTGAATTCCATGAACCCGTTCCCAACCAACCATTAGTTGAGAAGATGGTTGACTCGATTCCAACTTCGGTTGATCGTACCTTTCCCATAGAGAGTGAACCTCATACCGCTCATGTTCTTCTTGTTTCTTCAGATTTGAATGAACTAGAGGGAAATCCTCTCGGTCCCAAGATACATGGGGGCGATCCTCCTATTCCCATAACACAAGCGGGAAATTATCCCATTCCCACGATGCCCCCTTCAAGTAGTATGGTCACTTATTTTGATTTCAGTCGAATGTTAGGATATCATCTTCCTTCTTATGTGCCCTTTCATATCGTAGTCCAGGATTATAATATACCCATACCTGGCACAATCATAGATGAAGGTGAATCTGTTAGTATCCTATCCTCAACTACTTGGAAATATTTAGGTTCTCTGCAACTTGTGCCCGTTATCCATAATCTATTGGCTTTTAAAAGAGGAACTAGTCAACCATTAGGGATCCTTCCTAAGTTTCCTATTACTTTGGGAGGAAAAATCGTCTATGTCTATGTGATGGTTGTCCAAGGCCTGATTTTATCTTCATTCTTGTTGATTGTTATGTTTATTTTATGGGAGTTTTATCTCTTTTCTCTTCATGTGATGTGTTTTTCATGTGAAGGAAGAATTGTGACCATTGGATCAAATTTCATTTGGCCATCCAACTTGGCTCCCAATCAACCAAAATACCCAAATGGTCCTTACACGCAAGTGGCATTCTCCACACCATATGTTAATTATGTGACAACCTATTCCATGCCGTCTATTGGATGATCTACTCGGTGATATAGTGCATCATGTCTTGGGGAGTCGATCTTGATCTTTCCATTAGATCCTTTGATATGTATCCCTTTGAAGAAGTGTTGTTCTCACATCTTATGAGAACCTCTTGGAAGCCACGACCTCTTATGGGCCATGATCAAATTCCGGAAATTAGTTCCTTTTCTTGTGTCGAGCTCGTTAAAAAATGAAACAAGGTGTTGGAGCAAAGTTTATTTTCTTGTGTCAATCTCGTTAAAAAATGAAACAAGGTGTGAGAGCATAGTTCCTTGTCTTGTGTCAAGCTCATTAAAAAATGAAACAAAGTGTCAAAGAAGAGTTCCTTTTATTGTGTCAAGCTCGTTAAAAAATGAAACAAGGTGTCATGAGGATAGTTCTTTTACTGTGTCAACCTCGTTAAAAAATGAAACAGGTTCCTATGAGGATAATTCTTTTACTACATCAACCTCGTTAAAAAAATTAAATACGCCCCTATGAGCATAGTTCTTTTCCTGTGTCAAGCTCTTTAAAAAATGAAACAAATCTCCTTCTAATTCGAGTCTTTGATTAGATCTCGTAAATTGCCAGTCGAGTCTTTCACTTGATCTCGTAAATGAACCTTCATTCCATCCACCTGTTAGTAACTAGTAGTCTACTTAGGTGAATGAGATGAAGCTTGGGAGTCATGTACCTCAAATTGAATCATTATGATGGGGGCATGCAAACTTATTCCAAGCATAGTTTGTCTCCGTTTCAAGTTTGTGTAAAAATGAAACCACTCTCAAGCATAATTTTTTCCTTCGCTTCAAGCTTATGTAAAAATGAAACCATCTTCAAGGATTATAAAGCATAGTTTCCCATATTTCAAGCTTGTGTAAAAATTGAAACCATTCCTATACACCTCTCGTGATCGGCCAAGTTTATGTGCCTCTTCTGCCATATGAGCCTTGGTTCTCTCATTCCATCGTCATCGTCTACTTGGCCTATCATATGCTCTCACTTGGTTGTTTTAGCCAACCTCTTAACCTATACATGTTTTAAGCAGTTCCATCATCACCTGAACCAGTTGCTACCTTTAATACCACTCGTTCCTCGAGGAGGAGTCCTCTTCCAACTTTTTTCAAAATCCCAAAATATGAAAATATTGTCAAGAACTTGTCCTTTCGAGCTCATAAAATTAAATGAAAAGACATCTACTCAGTACAAGTTTAACCCTTTAATGAACTTAGATAGACTAGTTATGTCAAAGGAATACCTTATTCAAACATGGTTAAGAGGTTCTCTTGAATATTTTTTTCTACATTTTCGGATTCAAGAGACTATTTACGAAAAGTGACATCTGGAGTTTTCTTTTCCACCTCTTTTTCAAACTCTCTAAACATGAAAAATATGTTGAGTTACCCCTATGTCGAACTCGTAAAACTAAAACAATGAAGGAATTGTCACCATGATGAGACTGAGCTACTCCTTCCTAGGTCTCGTTAAAGATACTATGATGGATTTATTCGAAGGATGAAATTATACGACAAGCATATGGTATCCTCTTCAATATTGAAATTAAAAATAAAGAGGTACTCACTAGAAATAGCCGGGGAAAATGGAAGGAAACATATATCCTGTATTTTGTGTGAAAGGCAATATGTTTCTCTTGAACATGACACTTACCTGTATCTTGTGTCGAGTTTGGGACATCCTCACATTGTCACTTGTCTTACTAGGTTTTGGAAATACATTTGCCTCTCACTTGATTATATATTGTCACCATGACCTATGATCCTATTTTGAGTCAAATGCTGTCAAATTATAGGGTTGTGTCACTGATATGTTCAAGATAAGTGCCACCTACAAATTTAGACCACTTATACTCCATTTGGTTTTCTCTGCAGCAATCCTGAATCACTCTTTTTAACTTTGCAAAATCCTATGTTTTATGTCGATGATGTGGGAAAAATTATGGCCCTCCTTCGACGTATCACTTCCTGTCGACTCCATATCATTATCCAAGAAGATGATATACAAACTCCCTTTCAGTACCTTGAATCTTGCATATCTCAATGGCAGGTTCTTCGCATTCGACAATAGGTTCATGTCACTAGCCTTCGATCGAATGATTGTGCAACTGTTCGAATTCAGCTTCATTGTTCACACTTGTGGATTATGATGTAGTACCTTGAGAGCCATTGTCATCATTGGTGGTTTCTCTCGTGCCTATTAAGAATTTACATCATTGGCCAATAATAAGGTGGTTTCTACCATGTTCGACTTCAACCCATTTATTCGCATGGTGAGATTCGTACTTTGGTTGGATCGAGACAAAGGTGAATACCCTTGGTTTCATTTGATAAATCTAGGTTGCGTGGAGTTATTAAGTATCCATCATCCTTTATAGTTGGATGGTTGCATCCATGTCATGGATCCATGTATTCATGATTGTGAACATGATCCTTTCTATTCGAATGGCTGCATCCATGTCGTGGATCCATGAATTGTCAGATGCTTACACTTCAAGGCATAATTACATCATATATGTCAGATATATTATATTATTTTTTATTTGCAGGTCTGCTGAAGGTGATTTTATAAGTCCTTGCCTTTTCTTGTAAAGCATTTCAACCATCACTTATCATTCTGACTTCATGCTTTAGGGGGCATCTGTTATACAATATTTTGTCACACTCCTAGTCTCATATCCTAAATTGTCAGACTTTGTGCAATCAATGCCACAATTGTCACAAAGTGATGAAAGTTGTCATAAATAATTTATTCACCATGAAACATGTTTGTGCAGATCAGAAGAATATCCCTGAAGAAGTGGAATAAAACTTGCCTTGAAATAACTATGGATAACTTGTCAAAATCCCTTATTTGCAAGCCCGATGAAATTTTCATGCTAGTTTCCCATGCTGATAACTTGGGACATTATATAGGCCTCACGCTGCGAGTGCAACTTTTATCAGGCAAAACTGCGCTAGTCCTCTTAAGGGAGTTTTTCCCAAAATGAAGGAGAAGCTTCTCTTACTAGAAAGCTCGAAAACGGTGACATGGTTTCAAGCAGTTGAAGATTGGAACGAGACCTCCCATTCCTTGCCCTAGATCCTAATTCCATGGATATATCCCTTGAGATGTGGAACTCCTCCCTCTTTTCATGGATCCTCAACTCCCTCTCCTTCCCTATAAATCAATTTCCTATTATCCACTAGTCGTTAGTGAGGTTGGTCATTAGAGAGTTAGTTAGCTGGTTTGGCCCAATTATGCCCAATTGTTGCCCATTTGCAAAGGAGAAAGGTGTTTGAAGGCTAAGGCTTGGAATTGGAATCTCACTTGAAGGAGGCTTCCAAAATCAATGATTCATTGCTTGTAATGTTCCCTTTGTCATCTATTAATAATACAATATATGTTTTATTTCCATAAATGTGTCAATTATTGTCCATTTATTATAATGCTCCTTGATCTGTTACATCATTTGCATTAGAAAATGTTATTCTTAGCATCGTTTTGTTGTAACCACTTGATATTTCTTGCAGGAACTCATCTATACCAGCGAAAAGGAGATCGTGAGCTTGGAATCCAAAGAGTCAAGGTCAACATCAAGGGTATTTAGCATTAGAGATAGGTAGGAGATCTATCCTCCTTTGAATTTTCTAATATGCATTAGGAAAGATTGCATGTAGTTGTCTTTTGTAGTTTCTAGATCCTCCCATAGGACTAGAGGTATCGTTTTTGTTCGCTAAAAGGATTGCCTGAGCAACACTCTTCAAGACTTCTGCATCCTCAACATCCTTCCCTTTGTCACTAGAAATATGAACTGGAAACAATACACATCCTTTCCTGCTATTGTGCTTTTCATGCATAGTTGTAATCATTCTCACTGATGTAGGCTTCTTTTTACCTTGAATGATTCTCCTCTCTCCACATCATCCAAGCACTCAATAGCCTTATCATAGAAATCTACCTTAGTCATGTGAATGTACAACTAATCCATACATAATAACATATCGTATGACGCCAACGAAAGCACATTTAGATGTGTTGATGTAGACATGTTGTTCAACTCAAATGCACAAGATCTTACCCAATGATGAACTCTTTATTGGTACTTAAAGCCAACTACACCAACCAAGACTATGCATGCACTTTTTAACTTAAATAACACTTATCCACTAGGTAAAGATTGATATAACTATAGTTAGATCTAGGGTCAATCGAAATAGAAACAACTTGATCACAAAGATCACCTTCCATCTTGATAATAGATGTTTGATGATGAGCCTGCCTATTATCTAATGTTGTATAAATCTGAGATATACTCTTCCCAACATCCCCAACTATCTATGCCTCCTGAGCACTGTAAATCTACCATCTTCCACCCTGATGTTGCGGACAATCTCTCCTGCAATGATCCTTGCCACAAGTCCAACACTATAAAGGCTTCCTGCAATCACCCTTATTCTGCTCCTCAAACTGAAATCCCTGTCCTCTGTCAACTGCATTGAGCTTCTTGTCTGACACTACATTCTCCTTGTCATCTGTATCCTAAGGTTTTCCTCTCTTCTTAGCCCACTTTCCTTTATTATTCTCATTACCTTTCTAATCTTTCTTAGACTCAATCTTGCACTTTGATTTCTCATAAGAGTGCTTCAACTTTTTGATGGCTTCCTCCAGCGATCTAGGCTCATCAAAATCAATCTTATCTTTGAATGATACTGACAGCCCACTGATGAAGCTTTGAATCTTTTCTTTCTCCTCCTTAATATAAGGCACATATCTCAACAACTCCAAGAATTTTCTAGTATACTCCTCATTGGTCATAGATCCCATCTTCAACTCATAGAACTTATTTGCCCTATCATCATAATATCTTTCAAATAGATACTTCTTCCTGAAAAGTCTCTCGAACTCACTCCAATTCAACTACTCCTCTCAAATTCCTCTGACATTCTTCACATCTTCCCATCAAATGTATTCTTTTCCTTTAACACTGAAAGTAGTTATCATGGCTTTCATATTTTATAAATAATCATGTAATCTGAAAAAGTTATTCATCCCAAGCAACCAAGCTTATGCATCTTGTGACATTCGTTTCTCCATCAAATGTAGGAGGTTTTTGTTTCTTAAATCTATGTCAAGTAGTGCTTCTCACTCCTCCTATACGGATGGTGGCTATGATGATGATGGTCTCTCTTTTAACTAGAACTAGAATAGAACCCATGGTCATTGCCCCTCATGTCAGGTGTATCCAAGAAACTACCATCTCTGATTATGTCATCCCTGTCAAACATGTATCATGATTGATACCTATTTCCATATGCCCAATTGGTCCTTTCCTCCTATCCATGATTGATCCTAAGTGGTCCTTGTCCCTGCAGTTTTGATAGACTTTGAAGGATTGATGCATTAGCTTTCACTTGCTTTTCCTGTGCTCTGGCAAGTATTTCCTGTGACTGAATGATCCTATCACTATCCACCTTACAAATTCTGATCTCTACTTTCAAACTTCTCAATGTATCTTCTATTTGAGGGGAGTACTCTTCACCATGTTTTTCATCTAATTTGTATGGAGAATCACGTGAACTGTATTCCACCATTCTGCTAGTCATCTTGATCTTCTACCTCTTGCAAACATATGGTGTTAGATAAACCAAATATAACCATGATCAAACATACCTCAGTGAAGGTCAGGGGAGGCTATCTCGTCTACAAAATTAATCTGGATTAGTGAAACATATGTATATATAATGAAATCAACATATCAATCATCTCACATCAACATTATCAACCTCTACATAATTACACAACTGCAACAATGACTATCGCAATGCTTGCATAACAACACATAGACAACTGACATGCATGCATGAAAAAAGACAGTATTCCCATCCAGTCCAAGTGTTTGAACCTGGGAGCTCTGATACCATCCAGTAATGACCCCTCCCTATTTACCAAATTTCACTGGCCACCCAAGGTAAACATGAGATGAAGAGTTAATATGACACGACCTAACCTCCAAGCTCTAGTTAAGGAAGTGGGGCATATAAACTGAAAACTCACAAAAACCCTTAAGGCTACATGACACTTAGGGGCCAAAGAACCACCCAAAGTGACCAAACCATGAGTTGGGGCTCCTTTTCACTGGCTTGGGTTCCCAACTTCATCCTCGACACTGCCTGCATGCAGTTGAAGGCCTCCAACCACACTCACAAGCCTTGCTCCATGCGGTTGTGACATAAACTTCTCATTTCAGTGCCCGCGGTCCCAAGATCTAAGCCACAATTCTTGGCCAACATCTAGACCCTTGCCCAGAACTGCCTAAGACTTCTCAGAATGATAAATGATATAGGGATGATGTTAAGCATACAAAAATTGAACAATAACTTGAACTAACCATTCCTAACCACGACAACCATTTCGTCAAACATATGGCGAACATGTAATCTACAGGTCATGAATGCATATCTCATCATAGGAGTCTAAGAATTATCTGAGAATCACTCAGAAGGTATAATTCCCTGTCAGAATAGTTGCAATAACATTTTTTTGTCCATGCATTCATCAACCATTCATACATTCATCAAAACATGTCAATAGCCATAAGTAATATACATCACATCACCAACATCTAACAAGAAAATAACCAACATAAAAACAATGGAAAATTAGCCATAACATTACTAACATAATCGCTACAAATATACATGAATCACAATAGAATAATAACTCTTATTAACATATGAAAATACCAACCAAGTTAGGGAATACCACGTACCACCTGACCATAGATCGGGCTGAACCAAATATCTCTTTTAGAAAATCACCCCCACGTCATATTCCAAGCATGAATGTGGGATCTCATGGAATACACTGCACAAAAACAAACTAGGGCTTCTAGATTCCAAACCACCTTAGCCCTCAACCAGTGATTCCACCTCACGGTTGGAAACCACTAACACCAACCAAATCATTCCCTATCCAAGTTATCCAAGGCTCCAAGAACTAGTAACTCAACCCACAACCTTCCAGGGCTCCAAATAGTTTGTCCAACTCGGCTCCAAGAACTAGTAACTCAACCCACAACCTTCCAAGTCTCCAAAGCATTTGTCCAACTCGGCTCCAGGGACTAGTAACTCAACCCACCAAGGGCTCTAGAGAATTTGTCCCAACCTAGGCTCTACGACTAGTAACTCAACCCAAGCTATTCCAGGGCTTCTAGAGCATTTGTTCCAACCCACAACCATAAGGAATTATGAGCACCAATAAAAAACAATCAAGTGGAAAAGCCACAACACCATGGTTGTTGGCTCGAGGGGTCTTGACCCAGGTTCGGTAAGCAAGGTTTGCCAACAAACCCCTATACTACTAGCCCTTTCAGAAGTGACCTGCTTTCGCAGGTCAAAGTCTCACCCAAAGTAGTATGGGTGGGTGCTGGAAACAGGTTTCCGTACCCTGAGAAAGGATGGGTAACGCAAGCAGAGCTGTGTCCTATTTCTGTAATTCCTAGATTACCTTGTTCTGCGCAGGGTTAATTATGTTTCTATTCGCATCCTCGTGCACTAGATCTACAGTTATATGCTTATTATATCATCAACACAGCATTACATAAACAGAACATAATAGATCTAGATCTAAGAGCACAATACACAGATCTTTCGTAGCTTAAGGACAAGAAACACACAATATAGCAATTACCAGTAATTCATATAACAGTACTCACAGATTCAGTTCTTTAACAATATTTCGCATTCATTCATTCATCAATTCTTCCTTACAATTCCAGTTCCCTTCCCAACCTACGCACACAACAGCAGGGTCCGCACACAGCTGGACTAGGATCTCTGCGCACACAGCCAGCAGGAGTCTGTTCCCCAAAACCCAAACAGATCGCTTAAACAACAGATCGCATCAATATCTCATCATTTTGTATCCTTTACAATACAAAATGCATCTCTATTTATAACAATCTAGCCTCGACTTTCCTATGGTCCGCAACCCATGGTTTCAGACCCCTAGTTTACCCTTTGATCCATTACAATGCGTTTTGGGCTTTGACCCACCCCAAAACCCCTCCACTAGGATAAATATAATCAAAAATATCAAAATTGGACCAGTTTCGTAGCTTTTTAGAAGACCCCGTTCCAATAGTCCCCCAACACAATCTTGTGAATCGTCTCGAGTCACTGCAGTGGTGCGGCTTCGACTTGCGCGCGCAAGGTAGTCAAAGTCCAAAGGAGCGGAGGGAGCACTTCCTTACTTTGGGCCGCAGCATCTCGTGCAATGTTGACCATTGTTAGGGAGGCAGGGCCATCTGGAGCCGCAATGATCCGTTCCAACAACCGGTGGAGGCGCGCAATGGAAAATTGAGCATCTTCGGCGAGCTGGAGTGCGGTCGCAGCCCATGGTTTCAACCGTTTCTGAGTGACATGCTTTTTGTGGCGAAGGTTCTTAATCCTGTCCAGGATGGCTAGACGCTGTGTGGAGATGGTGGAAGGTGAGGAGGCTCTGACTTGGTCCAGAGCAGCTTCCACTTGCTGTAATTCCGTCTGGATATGATGTAGCGCGGAATGGTGATGGATGGTCGTCCATAGTTGGGTAGCTGCTTCGACCAGTTGTGTGCCCTGCGTCAGTTGTTCTTGAATAATCTGCGTTGACTGTGTTACCACTGCAATCCATTGGTCTCGTAGTTCCTGAGGTACGTTATACTGTTGTTGCCTAGCTCGGTCACAGTGGTGAACTTCGCGCAACACTATGGTGTGTAGTTCTTGTAGCTCTGTGCCAGATAGCTGTGCTAAATCAATTCGGATGTCCCCCGTAGTTGGATCAGGAGAATTGAAAAGGGAAATTCGAGGGAGGGAACACACATTGCTTCGGCTAGGCGGTGTGCCGGAGTTGCAGAGAAGCCACAGCATGTCCCTGTATCGCGACGTTCCTACTGTGCGTGGATCGCTGACAATCCTTTCTGTTGGGAGCCAGCGTTCACCCCTGTGACTGCACTCAGCACCCCCAGGCTCTCTAGTTGGGTTCATCCTAGCAACACGAAAGCAGGCAACCTAGAGAATGTTAAGGAGCACAAAAAACTGGTACGCAAATAGCGGGAGCATGTTGTATGGTGACTAAATAACCTGGTGTGTAATTATCCAGCCATCCGCACACCGTCCGGAGCTATTTAATGGGGGAGTAGCCCATTCGTGAGACTGACCCTCGATCAGATAGATCAACCTTACCATAAATGGTTGCATTAATGATCTGCCGCCGATTGTGCATACTTGTAAGATCCCTTCTTTATTAAATCGGGATGTGCTAACGGTCATCGTACGTGCCTGAGGTCGTTTCCACGGAACGTCAGACCCTGGATGACGCCTGTCTGTTGTTCGCGTACCCCGAGTGAAGGTCGACGCAAGGCGTGTCTGCAAGTTGGCCATCAATATTTTTGAGCCATGCGCTTCACCCATGGTTGGAACGTCCTTGCACTAGAGGGCTGCGTCATGTGTCCTCATGCCATTTATTACTTGAGGCGTTCGAAACTTCTTCAAATTACACGTGGGTCCGGGTAGGTCCGTAATCCGATGCATGCCTAGGGCAGCGGTACCCCGACAAGCTTGACCGTGCAAGGCTTGATCGCACCCTTGAGTTTGGTATGTCAGTAGGTGTCTGCATAGGTCGACTGACCTCGGAGTCCATCTGGCAATTGGGGTCCCTATGCGCAGGATCACCGTTCTCCAATACTTCTCCTGAGCGAAGAATACCGGTCCTTGCGTAGGTGCTTCGCGCAATGTTACTGATAGTGTCCCTAGCCTGCGTTCCATGGGAATCTTAGGTTCAACCATCTTCTGACTATCATCTGCATTCTCTGGGAAGGGCAGGTTCCTTTCCTCAGTAGAGATGCGCCAAAAATTCCTGATGGTATGAAGACATCGGAGCGTCGAAACTTCATGCAATCGGCCTTGCCAATTTTCCAGCTCCTCGTCAGAGTCAGAGAAACATTCACTGTCCTTTTCCCAACAGAGCTTTCCTTCCTCCGTGGGGTTAACCCGATCTTCATCTTGCATAGTTAATTTATAAATGTGATCTAATTCCTCCTCCTCATAGGCTGGCTCTGTATACCGCGTACCTTCTGTTGGATCTAGTGGTACTATGACATGCGTACCTTTGCTTTCAAACACCATGCTGTGTTTCTTGAGATTGATGACACCCCCCATGTCAATTGCCCAGTCCAGTCCAAGGAGCACAGGGTAGGGATCCACATCTTCCACGATTTCTATGACTTCAAAGTTAGCTAGGACCCTTACCCCTGCGATGTCAACCATGACCTTTGGTAATCTCCCTAGAGGGATGATTTTTTGTTGATTGGCCATTCACAGCTAGATGGTGGACCATTCTAACTTAGGTTCCCCCATTCGTTTCCATGTCTGCTTTGGTAATACATTCGCATCTGACCCCAGATCTAAGATAACCTGATCCATCTCGTAGTCACCAATCTGTGCAGTCATTCGCATCTCTCTTCCAGTGCGCTTCTTATAGTTGTATAGTTCGTGTACATCCTTGGTTTCAGGGATCAAATTTTTCCGAACCGCACAGGTATTTAGTAGTGCTTGGAGATAACCTATAGCCTATGGATTTCGCAACAGCTTCAGACATGCCTTTAAAAAGGGCTCAACCCCTTCCTCTATCTGAGGTTGCGTTGGCGGCGGCATGGGGACTGTTGGTTTTGTTGGGGTTGTTTTTTCTTTAACATGCACGCCTTCCTGGGAGGCAAGCTCCTCTTTTTCTCCTTGGGTGACCAACCCACTGCGTGTCATGACTTTTACATAGGGATATGCCTTTCTTAGCTCGGATTTAACTCTTTGTACATTCTGTGTAGGGGTGGGCTGCTTTTCTTTCATCTTGGCTATTAAAATCGGGCAGTCTTCTACCTCATGGTCCAGCTGCCTACAGTATTTGCATGATGGCCTGGTGGGATTTGGGCATTCTCTGGAAAAGTGCCCTATTTCTCCACAGTTATAACAGACTAGCTGCCCACGTCCGTGTCTTGCGCTTCCTCCCCGACCTCCTCTGCCGCGGGCCAGTGATCCTCCAAAGTGCGCAGAAAGTCTTGGCATTGCAGGGTCTGATTGAACCCTATATGAGTTCCCACGATCCATCATTAAGTCATGAGTACGACAGTTCTTCTCATCATGTCCCACTGATCAGCAGAATCGACACCATTGTTGCTTTAGTTCTGGGACATACGCACCTAACTGAGGGCAATGGTTTGTATCATGCAGTCCTGCTACCCGACAATCATCACACCATAGTGCAGGTCCGCTTGAACCTGGTCATAATAGGATGGGTTCCCTACTCACCCCTGGGCGTACTAGGCTAGGTCCTCCTGCTTGTATGTAATCCGTCAACAGAGGGCATTGATCCTTCATATGGCCAGACACTCGACATCGTATGCACCAGAGATCTGCACAACCGTCCTTTCCCCGCTCTTTTTGCAGGTTTTGTATCTCCATATGCATAGCCCCAAGTTGTTCCTGGATTTTTTGTACCCCTGCTGATGTATCCTCTCGGGGAGCAGCCTCTAGTTTCATAGCAACTTCCACAGCCTTCTCCTACGACTCGGATGTCTAATGACTCATTGGCATGCACAGGTGAGGTAACAACATAGCGATGAACCATTCCGTATGTTGTTTATCATCATATTCGAATCCTCCTTCCCTGATTGCTTTCTTCAGTCGTTGATCAGCCTCCCATACTGACTCAGACGCACCTTGTTTGAAGTCCTTTACTTCTGCTACCAACTGGGAATAAGATTTCGGATTCCTGAACTGGTGCTTCAAAGCGTCCTTGATATCCTGAATAGATGCACCCCCATTATAGGCAATATACAGCATATACCAGTCCAGGGCCCTATCCTCGAAGGCCAACGACAGCTGTGCCCTTTTTACCATATCACTTGCCACATTTTGCGCAGTCCATACAGAGTCTGCAACAAACCAAAATCGGTCCATATCCTCATCTCCTACCCCTTTGAAGGTAGGTAGTTTCAAATGCGCAGCCATATCACTGTCTAGTGGCAGTATAGGCGAATTCTTACCTTTGCGCGGCCGAGGTGGCGATGTAGCTAGGGGACCTTGCGCAGCTGGTTCCTGCAATGGATTGTAGGTGGATCTCCCTCCGTCCAAGTTGTTTTGATAGTATTTACCACTGCGGGTCACGCTCCCGTCTAGATCTGAGGTCATTCAGTCAGTATGACTACACATAATGCTCTTTTTCGCACAGTAATTTCTTGATCAGCAACGGTAACGTCCTCAGAAATTTGCCTCGGAATCCTTTGAAGAATCATCGTTCGGCCTCAGAGTATGATACAAACTGATCAATGGCAAATTCTGTCACAAATTTTCCAAGCACACTATCCACCCAGTGATCCACTGTGCGTGTGATAGTATTATCAATTTTTTCCAGCTGCTCAAGCAACTCTGAGGTCCACTGAGTGACTCGCTCATCCTTCCAGCACTTCTGGAATTCCACAAGCCTGGCCAGCCACTCCTGGAGTTCAATTGCAAAGGTTACAAAGAATATTTTTTAGCTTTCCGTAAGAATGTACCTATTTGTCCACCTTTCCGCCGTTAATTTTTCACTGCGGTTTTCTTTTACTGCGAACTCCTATATCTGTCTTTCGAACCAGTCTTCAATCTATTTTCTTTCAGGTTTCCAGTATTCTCTTTTCATTACCCAATTCCTCTCTCAGACTTCTTCCGGTCTCGGCAACGGAACCATTTGTTGGCTCGAGGGGTCCTAACCCAGGTTCGGTAAGCAAGGTTTGCCAACAAACCCCTATACTACTAGCCCTTTCAGCAGTGACCAGCTTTCATAGGTTAAAGTCTCACCCGAAGTAGTATGGGTGGGTGCTAGAACCAGGTTTCCGCACCCTGAGAAAGGATGGGTAAGGCAAGCAGAGCTGCGTCCTGTTTCTGTAATTCCCAGATTACCTTGTTCTGCACCGGGTTAATTATGTTTCTATTCGCATCCACGTGCACTATATCTACAGTTATATGCTTATTATATCATCAACATAGCAGTACATAAACAAAACATAACATATCTAGATCTAAGAGCACAGTACACAGATCTTTCGCAGCTTAAGGGCAGCAAATGCACAATACAACAATTACCAGTAATTCATATAATAGACTCACAGATTTAGTTCTCTAACAATCTTTCGCATGCATTCATTCGTCAACTCTTCCTTACAATTCCAATTCCCTTCCCAACCTGTGCACACAGCAGCAGGGTCCGCACACAGCTGGACTATGATCTCCACGCACACAGCCAGCAGGAGTCCGTTCCCCAAAACCCAAACAGATCGCTTAAACAACAAATCGCATCAATAACTCATCATTTCCTATCCTTTACAATACAAAATGCATCTCTATTTATAAAAATCTAGCCTCGACTTTCCTATGGTTTGCAACCCATGGTTTTCGGACCCCTAGTTTACCCTTTGACCCATTACAATGCGTTCGGGGCTTTGACCCACCCCAAAACCCCTCCGCTAGGATAAATATAATAAAAAATATCAAAATTGGACCAGTTTCGCAGCTTGTTAGGAGACCCTGTTCCAACAATGGCTATCTACGAAATGGCTAGGAAACGCTAAAACCATTGTCAATATAGGTAGATATCCATGCTAATGACAACACATCACACAAAAATCACATGCATATACCATGCATCCATAAATAAATAAGGAAATCAAACATGCAACCTGTTAGCTGCAAAGAAATCCAACTGTAGTTGTTGACCAACCTGTTTCCTTACGCTTTCCTCCTTTCCCTTGCCTTCTTTCTCCAAATATGAGAGAATACTAGAGAGATCAAAGCATGCTCCAAGAATGCTATAAGTGTGCAAGAGTATGAGAGAATGAGTGAATAGAAGAGAGCTCCAAAACTGAACTAACAAAAGGTGTAATGACCAAAAGATGTGAACTAATCCTCAAAAGTCTTTTATTATTGAGGCCTTTGTTTTCTTCACTTTCCTTCAATTTCCTCCTCATGCAAATATGTGACCATTCATCTCCCTTTCCTCTTATTTTACTTTATTTTCAGAAATAAATGCAAATTAATGCCTCTTAGTCTTTTCTGATTCCCATAGCCGTTAATTAATCACAAGTGATACCTCGTCGCTATGTTTTTCCCAACATTCAGCGTGGAATACATGTCCCATGACCTTGCTCTTATTTTATTCACATAGAAAATCAACCAGGGGCTGTGACACTAATTGAACCACCTCTGCAATGGAGGTTTCATCTGGGCTTTGAAGAGACGACTGAAGTGATTTTTCCCCATTTTGGATAGTTCCTTGAAATTTGAGGCCTTTTCCCCCTCCTGGTTAGACAAAGTCCATATTGCATTAAAAAGTTTCCTTCCTTTAGAAAAATTATGGAATAATTTTGTCTTCTCATCCCCGTATTCCAACTAGATACCTCTACTTTTTAATCTCTAGAGGGCCTCCTTCTGCTTTAAAAGTTTCCTTTTTGTATATTCTAGTTGCAATAATATTGTCTTTGTGTCCTTTGTGGTAAGACCCACTTCCTCTAATTCTCCAAGGATACTCAAATCCTCTTCCACCATCCTCATATAGAGTTCATCCCTTTGCCTTTTAAGCACTGACCATTGTAGGGTTGCTCTCTTGATATTTGTGAGATTTTTTGTGAACTAGGTAGTTATTGAAACCCTAGAAAATGGGTAATAAAGAGCTCAACTCTCTCGATATAGGGTGAGATAAGCCTCATCCTTTAGCCAAGAAGCATTGAGTTTAAAGGGGATTTCCAACTTCCTTCCACACCCTTTAATATTTAGGTCCCCAACTTCCTACCCATTGCCTCAAAAAAGTATCTCTTCAATCAAAGGTTCTTCCAAGAGAGAACAATCCAGGCATTTAGTGATCCTTGCATTCCTCGTTCACTTGTTCCTCTAGATTGGCTTACTTTTGATCAGTTCCATGTTGATAAGTTTATGCTCCATTAACAAATGGGAGAAGAAAGTGGTGAGAGGGTCCAACCTAACATGTAACCCCCATACATTAGCGACTCCAATGGATAAATTGAATTCCCCCCCTATTATGAGGTTTTATGAGGAGAGAAAATATTTTTTCATCAATAAATACCAAAAATGCACTTTATCCTGGAAAGGGCCACATACATTTAGAATTACCAATTCCAAGATCAACTTGACTAGGAATAATTCTACCTCGAGGGAGGATTCTAGCCCCCGTGAACTAAGAAACTTCACACTCTAGCCAAAACCAACCTTCCCGATATACCTCGAGCATCCAAGCATATGGAATTCTAACCTGGGAGTAAGGCTTCCAGTGATAGTGCTACCCTTTACCCTTCTACCAACATTTCTTGAAGGAGTAACACATTCGGGCTACATGAGTTTAGTAAACTTCAGAAGGCTAATTTTTTACATGGGCTTACTAAACCTATACAATTGAAAGATTTTATGATCATGAGAAACTCCTCCCAGTGTCCTTGTTGCTATAAGCACTCCATCTATGAATAATTGTTTGCTAGTAACTACATTAAGTTTGTCCTTTTTCTATGATTTTGACAAGTGGGATTTTCACCCCGATTTATCCTACCTAGAAGGGTCAAAAGGGAGGACCCCAGTCTCCCATGACAATGAGAGGAAGTCCCTTCAGATATCCATGGTTTGATATTATAGTGGGAGAGGGAGTCCATTGACTCATCTAATCCATTAGACAAGGAGATCGATGGGGAGGGGATATGAAGGGGAGTTTAGGGGCATGGACATTGTTCCTGAGCCAGATATTATAGGGAAGGAAAGGTCTCTCCTTGAGGCTCATTGTGGAGGAAGATATCACACCCATATCCAAACCAAATAAAGAATCAATCAATAAATCAATAGAGTGAAGGGATGAGGAAGTAAACCGAGTGTCGAAAGGACATGGAGGCAGAGCTATGATCTTCACCAAGGTCTCTTGCTCAACTTCCTTCTTTGTAAGTGTCTGAATTCCAATTTCTACTTCCCTTAATGGAAACCGAGGGGTTATGGGATCTTCTAGAGGTATTTCCATCAAGTCTTGTGACTTCTCAGGATGATCCTTCTTCTCTTATATGGGTAGGTCCCTTTTCTTACATTCTCTTTGGTCTTGTGATCCTTTATGACCTTTGAAAGAGAGTGCACAATCTCGAACAAAGTGCCCATGTTGATGGCATTTCCCGCATGTGAAGGGGATCCATTCATAACCCATAATCTATTAGTGTGTCATTCTAAGATAAACTAGATCTAATTAAGCATATAAACCCTCACGAAGGACTTTAAAAGAATGTAATCTAATGACATAAGGCTTGTAGAAATGAAAGACATATCCACATCCAAAAACTCTCCCAATTTGTTCCCTATAACATAAAAATCCTCCATCGACCATTACTGTATAGGTAGCCTAGGAAACCACACCCAAATTGGAGCCATAATGATCCTCTGTCTTTTGGCATCAAATAGGGGTGTTGATTTTTTCATAAGAAATGGTGTTGAATCGATGCTCTAGTTTCACTCCCAAACCCAAGTGGCCTCATCAGTTGTCATGAACGCAAACATAAAACATATTTGTGCTAAGATCAACATCGATGGATGGACTAGAAATTATTGTCCCCACTTTCCATCAGCCCATTCTCGTAGGGTTTTAATAGAAAATTCAAAACTCTTGCTCACCCTACCACCACCAATTCGGCCATACAAAGGACCTTAGGTAGTTGAATGTCTTATACAATAACTAGTTTAGGATCCCCACTTTTTATACTGTTGTACTATCCCTTTTCCCTCTTGGATCCTAAAAATTTTCGCCCTTCTGAGTTCACCAATTAACCTTGGGTGTCATCCATTCCTTTCAGTTGCGAATCCTGACTTGATCTGTATTTGTAAACTTGAAGGTGATAGGAAATATTAAAGTAAAATTTTATGTCTTTTAGGCAATAGATCACTTTGCAAAAGCACATAAAATAATGGTTTTAAAACTCAGTTTGCAGCATAAAATCATAGATAAATATACCATATACAGTAACACAAGACAACAAAATGATAAAGGAGTTCAACCTTCTTGGGCTACATCTCGTGGTCCAACTTCCAATGTTGGGCCTCTTTCATTAAGTGTTCAAATTTGTGATTACATGGATTTACAGTGCTCATAATGCAAAAATAATGTCTCCAATGGCTCTAGAATAGTAAAAAACCCCAAGCTGGGATCTTATTGGGATCAATTTGGCTAAAAAATGAAGACGTTATGCTCTAGAGAAGTTTTGCTGCTAACTACTCTACAAAATGGACTCCACTGCTAATTGTTCTACGATTTCCACCTTTTCTGGAACTGCTAAGATACATTTTCGCCCAGAGTCAGCGAGATTCATGCCGAATTGGGTGCAAATTGTCGCTTGGTTTAATTGTCTAAAAACCTTATGAGAATAAAAGTTGGGCCATACACCCGGGGGCTGGGGCTAACTGCCTGCCTTCGTCAGCATAGGCCCCACATAGCCCCCATATACTAATCATGAAACTTTAAATAGAGTTTGCCGCCTATATAGGTTAAGCAAAACCCATGGCGATATGGTAGAGCGCTTCCCTGTTCTGCACTTGATCTCATGTTTAATCCTTCCCGGTGGTTAGTTCGGTCTTAACCAAAATTTTACACGACCCCAGGGTGCCATGTGGCCACCTATGCTATTGGGCCGCGTGACACCCATTCATTGGGCCACGAAAAAATTCCATCAACCAACCACAAGCTTCCAATTCAAACCAATCAGGTGAGGCCACTTGGCAGCCTACCATTGGACTGCGAAGTACAGTCAGCTTGCCTAGTCACCCTGCCCAGTCAGCAGTCTTGCATCCAACAAGCAAATTTTTTAGTTATTTTGGAAAACGATTAGAATGCGATATTGGGAGCATACGATATCAATTTTGAGTGATTCAAGTTGTGTTGGATTCAGGGAGACGAGATCTACGTTTTGGCACCGATTTCGAGCACTTTACTGATCCCTTGGATCATTCCTCCCCACTATAATATTTTGGACCTCCAAAAGATCATTTTCAATCAACAAACTTGTGAGGGTACAATTCCCTCACCCTTCCAATCTCAACCCATTTCGCTTTGCTTGGATTTGTACCGTTGAGACCCATACGAAGGTACTCCACTTTCCCTCATTTTGAAGTTCTTGTTCCTCTGTCAAGAATAGTATCTTGCTGCAATTATTCAAGATATTGAGGATAGAATATTCAATTGAAGGAATTTGAACATTCACTCCTTGATCTTCAATCAAAGGAGGCTCATATAGTATCAAATTTTCAACATTAAAAACTGCATAAATTTTCATATATGGAGGAAAATATAACCATAAGGCATTATTACCAATCTTTTCTAAAATATTGAATGGACCATATATCATTGGTTTAATTTTTTTACCTTCTCCTTGGAGTCTTTCCTTGCTAATGTAAAGTCAAACTCCATCTCCCACTTGAAAACCGTGATCAACATGATGCTTATAATGTCTTGTCTTGTACTTGGCTTGACTCTTTTCTAACTATTCTTGAACCATTTGATGAATCAATTGAACTTGTTCAATGAATTGCTTGGCCTTATCTATGTCCATCAATAGCAACATATTTCCTAAAAAAAAATCTAGAGGAGATTTTGGTAAGTATCCCAAACATGCCTCAAATGGCTATGTTTGAGTCGATGAATGCTTGGCCTAGTTGTAATCACGTTGAATGTAGTGCAAGTGTTCATCCCACACTTTAGGATGCTTGCTGCAAGAACCATGAAAAAGATGTATTGCCATTATGTTCACCGCCTCTGTTTGGCCATCGATTTGCAGATGGAATGTTATGCTATTTTTCAATTTGGTGTCCAGGAGGCCCCATAAAATTGACCCAAATTTCCCGACAAATCGAGAATCTTGATAAGAAATAATGGATGTGGGAAACCAAAAATGCACCCATACATTTCGAAAGAACAACTGTGCAGTCTGTTCAGCTGTAGCCTGCTTCTTACAAGGCATCAAAATGCACATTTTTCTAAAACGATCCACAACTACATAAAGATAATCATGACCTTTCCTAGACATAGGTAGACCTCCCACAAAATCCATAGAAACATTTTCCCAAGGATGGGAAGGAACATGAAGTGGAGTATACAATCCCAACTTTCTATTGCTAGGCTTACTGATAGCATATAAAGAAAATCCTCTTACATATTGTGACACACTTTCATTCATATGAGGCCAAAAAAAATATCTTTGTAATTGTGCCACTATCTTGCATACACTAAAATGGACATCAATAAGAGAGTATGTGCTTCCCTTATGATGTTGACTCTTTCTCCCTATGGAATACATAGATTTCCAAGATGATACAAAAATTTATCATGCGCATGATAATCTAATTCCTCTACTTGGTTACCTTATGATCAGGAGATCATGTCCATAGTTCAAAAATGCTAAAAAAATGAAAGTGCTTAGAAGTGGTCGCAACCTTAACGACCAAAAAGGTCTCGTCGCTGCGATTCTGGCATTGTGAATGGTTCGCAAAAAAGAGGTCGTATGTAGAAGTTATGAAGGTTTGAAAAGCCTAGTAAACTCCAAAAAAAATGAGTTTGACCAAGTTTGACTTTATAAATTTGAAAAATTTAAGAGAGTATTCCAAGGAATATTCCTGGAATATTCATCAAAATATTCCCCAGAATATTCCATGCGGGCGAATAGCATTTCGACAAATGGCAGCTTCTGGTTAAAAGGTGGTTTGACTTGGTTGATTTTAAGCTAATCAACGGGTGCCACGTGGCAGGCTCAGAGGTCGCCATGTGGCCCCAAGCTGAGGAGGATTGGCATATTAAAAATTTTACGGAGTCCACGGGCTTCGAACCCCAGACCTCACTTCCGCGGATCCCAACCAACTCGTCTACACCATGTCACTTAACAAATATGGTCAACGCGTTTTATTTAAATTTGGTTGAACTTTGTGTCGGCGGCAAAGGGGGCCAACCCCTTAGGTCCAAACCCCACATTAAAAACATCCCCATGTGGCCTAGGGCCCAGAACCAAGAGCCAACTCTCCGCCCGACAGTTTATTCGAAAGTTAAATAGACGGCGGGAAATTCGATGCATGTGCCCATTTGTAAGACGTAACATTCAATGCCACGGTTTTGCAGTTAGTCTGCTAGTTATTACGTTAACCACCAACTTAACCGCAGACTGTTCGGACATGTGTCCAACGTAACCACACTCCAAAAATTTAATGTTGCGGTTTAGTTGGCGGAAAACTTGGAGCGGGCACGGAATTTTTGAGTTATGCCTATTTTAACTGGAGTTAACTCCAATCCTCCACATTTAGTGGAGTTTTTTAAGGGACATTGAGAAAATTCTTGTTTTGGCCATAACTTCTTGGATTTTCAACCAATTTTGAGGAATGAATAGTCAATTTTGGGTATTCTCAACACTTTGAACATATTGGCACAGGTTTCAGAGGAGGATTGGCATATTAAAACTTTTAAGGAGTCCACGGGTTTCGAACCCTGGACCTCACCTTTGTGGGCAGGAGCACCCAACCAACTCGTCTACACCGTGTCACTTAACAACTATGGTCAACGCGTTTTATTTAAATTTGGTTGAACTTTGTGTTGGCGACAAAGGAGGCTAGCCCCCACATTACAAACATCCCCATGTGGCCTAGGGCCCGGAACCAAGAGCCAAATCTCTGCCCAATGGTTTATTCGGCAATTAAATAGATGGTGGGAAATTCATGCATGTGCCCATTTGTAAGATGTAACATTCAATGCCACAGTTTTGCAGCTAGTCCGCCGGTTGTTATGTTAACCACCAACTTAACCGCGGACTGTTCGGACATGTGTCCAACGTAACCACACTCCAAAAATTTAATGTTGCGGTTTAGTTGGTGGAAAAATTGGAGTGGGAGCGGAATTTTGGATTTATGCCTATTTTAATTGGAGTTAACTCCAGTCCTCCACATTTAGTGGAGTTTTTTAAGGGACATTGGGCAAATTCTTGTTTTGGCCACAACTTCTTGTATTTTCGACCAATTTTGAGGAGTGAATAGTCAATTTTGGGTATTTTCGATAGTTTGAACACATTGGCATAGGTTTCAGAGCCATCAGAGGTCATATTATGGAGGTTTAGCTTCGGGAAAGGTCAAGGAGCCACTAGGGCCACTAGGGTGTTTTTAGTGTATTGAGCATTCATTATTTGTTTTCTACAAATGAATAGTCATTCCTAACTAATTCAAGCATTATGAAGTTTTTTTTACAGATATAATAGAAATTTGAGGCTTTATTTCACATGTACTTACAATTTTTGAGCAATAAGATATGAGGGACATGCCATTGGGAGCTGGACCAATAGATGTAGCCCAAGAGGGGTGAACTGTTTCATCAAATTTGCTGAGTATTATTACATGTGATGTTTAATTCTCTTTTATTTAATACTATATAGTGTTTTATAAGAAATTTGCATGCTTTAACCTCACACAGAAATCTGTTTAACTAAGTTAAAACCATTTGTTTCACCTGCAAACTTCAGAGAACCTTATGCACACATTTTAATTACTGTTTGGATACTTAGCACAACAAAACTAATAAATTCCATTCAAATCAAGTTGGTATCAGAGCTCAGGTTGAGCATTAGACAGAGTTAGAGTTTTACTCTCTGTATTGTTATTGTGCAAAGTTTGTTTAACTGTTTCCAAGGTTTTTTCATGCTTACTAGGCTTAAGCTTAAGAGAGGAGAAGGTCAATTGGCGAAGACTTTAAGTAATCCACAGCCAAGGAGGGAAAGAGTACCATTATCTTCACCTTCAATTTCACCTCAAAGAGAAGCAGAGGAAGCCATAAGCATGACTTCAGGAGAAGGACAAATTCCTGAAGAAGTTGATCCCAAGGAGGAAGAAAGAGTGTTTAGAAAAGCATTCCTTGATTTGACAAAAATGGTGAGAGTCCTTTATCAAGAAAGGAATAAAAGATTAGAAGGATAAGGATCCAAACTTCACGAGGAAGGAGAGGGATTGTCAGGAGGCCATAATGATGAAGAGAAATCCAAGAAGGGTAATGGAGGAAATGGAGACAGTGGAAAGTCGCCATCATCACCTCATCTTCATCTTCATCAATCTATACATCATCTTCAGTACATCATTCTCACAAAGTCAAGAACATGGGTAAAATTCTTTTTCTTAAACTTGATGTTAAGTTTCAATTGCCAATGTTTGATGGTGAAGTTAATGCAAAAAAGCTAGATAATTGGATTAGGCAATTAGAGGTCTATTTGTGAATTCAAAATTTTCATGATGATCACACAAAAATCCAAATAGCTTCATTGAGAATGGAAGGTGCAGCTCTTGTTTGGTGGGAAGCCAAGACAAAGGAGGAGATCAAAAATATGGTAAAATTATCTTATCATGGTCTGATTTCATTTCTGCAATAAAACAACAGTTTTATTAGCTCACATGCAGAAAGCCATAATGGACTGGAAAAATTTTAAACAGTTGAAAGGAAAAAATGTTCAAGTTTATACACAAGAATTTAGAAGAAGAGCTCTCACTAGGAATAGATTTGCATAGCCAAGACACTTTACTCAAGTATATAGGAGGTTTACATACTTACCCAAGACATACCATTCTCATGTTTAACCCTACAAGCTTAGATGAGGTTTGTGTTCAAGCCACACATTTAGAAGCAAGGGGAAAACAAAACTTAGATGGGAATGAGGAAAGTGAGTTTAAAGGAAAATAGAAGAAAAAGAGAAATTAAAATTATAGGAAAGAGAAGGGAAAAAAATTCTACAAACACTGTTCTGAAACAAGCCATGATGAGGACCAATGTTGGAAACTTCATCTAGAGTTGAAACCAGAAAGTTTTAAAGCCAAAGATAAAGCCAAGGAGAAAGGCAAGACAATTGCAATAGTTGAACAAAACCTAGGGTCAGAATCGGCAGATGAAACAAAAATCATAGCTATGGAAATAAAGAACTTGAAGGGGAAAGATAATGAAACTAAATCCAGTTCTAGTATTTCTAACTGTCACATAGAAGCTCCAAGTGAAGAGAAGAGAATTGAACTGTTTCATGTGAGGGTCATTTTCAAACATACCAAGGTTGACACACTATTTGACAGTGGGTTGCAAGCAAACCTTATTTCTGAAGACTTAGTCAAAAAACTAAATCTTAAGACCATTCCACATCCGAAACCATATCCTCTTGGTTGGATTTGTAAGGATGCAAATTTACAGGTTTCAAACAAGTGCATGTTGCGCTTCGCAATAACAACACATTTTATTGACACAGTTGAATTAGATGTTTTTCTGCTTGATATTATAGATGTGGTGTTGGGAAATCCTTACTTGTATGACAAGAAAGCTATCTTCCATCACCATGAGAACAAGTACCATTTATTCAAGGATGGAATGGAGTACATTGTGAGAGCTCATCGCAAAAAACTAGACTCTTCTTTAGTGAATGAAGGGCAGATGAAGAGGCCCATTAATGCAAGTCAAAACTTGACATTGATGATGATTAAACAAAGGGAAGTTGTACATAATCCTTTTCATGTAAATGCTGATGTAAGTAATGAGTTGTTTCAGTTTGAAAGCAGGTTGTCTTTGAAAGAAGATGACAAGCAGTTGCAGCAATCATCTTTGGTGTCGATTGGTGCGAAAAACAAAGTGTCAGTGCAAGAAGTTTCAAAGTTCCAAGAGAAGGCAAAGCATCTAAGCAAAGAAGGCACAAAGTTCAGCAGTGATCATTGCTGGTTTCAGAAAGGCATGGTACAATGGCGAGGAAACTTGGTCAGGAATCGACACAAGTACAAGGCTAATTCAACAAAAAATCTCCATAAGGACATGATGCGAGGTGAAAGTAATTTTTAGTTTCCTTTGATTATAAACCAATGTAGAAACAATATGTTTACTGCAAAGTTAAGTTGTTGTTCTGCAAGTTTCGAAAAATGTGCATCATGACAAGGTCAAAGTCAGCAACAGTTGGTCAATGGAATTAAGGAAAAATTTGTCATTTCAAGAAAAGCTCCAATTAATGAAATCAGGGAAATTTCATTGGATTAAGATTGGAAGAGTGGGGACACAGCATCCTCATCTTCATGTTCAGTATTCCAGAGAGCTTTTGGGGTCCAAAAGCTTCCCAGTGGGGAGGTGTGATTAGGAGATCATGTCCAACCTGAACGACTGGAAAGGTCTCGTCGCTGTGATTATGGCGCTGTGAACGGTTCGCAAAACAGAGGTTGTATGCAGAAGTTATGAAGGTTTGAAAAGGCCAATAATCTCAAAAAAAAATGAGTTTGACCAAGTTTGACTTTAAAATTTTGAAAAATTTAAAAGAGAATATTCCAGGGAATATTCCTTAGAATATTTCCCAAAATATTCCATGCGGGCAAATAACATTTCGACAAGTGGCAGCTTCTGGTTGAAAGGTGGTTTGACTTGGTTGATTTTAAGCCAATCAACAAGTGCCACGTGGCGACCCCAGGTCGAGGAGGATTGGCATATTTAAACTTTTAAGGAGTCCACGGGTTCTGAACCCTGGACCTCACCTCCACGGGCAGGAGTGCCCAACCAACTCGTCTACACCATGTCACTTAACAACTATGGTCGACGCATTTTATTTAAATTTGGTTGAACTTTGTGTTGGCGACAAAGGGGGCCAGCCCCCTAGGGATAGCCCCCACATTACAAACATCCCCATGTGGCCTAGGGCCTGGAACCAAGAGCCAACTCTCCGCCTAACGGTTTATTCAGCAGTTAAATAGACGACGAGAAATTCGGTGCATGTGCCCATTTGTAAGACGTAACATTCAATGCCACAGTTTTGCAGCTAGTTCGCTAGTTATTACGTTAACCACCAACTTAACCGCGGACTGTTTGGACATGTGTCCAACGTAACCACACTCCAAAAATTTAATGCTACGGTTTAGTTGGCAGAAAACTTGGAGCAGGTGCGAAATTTTGGAGTTATGCATATTTTAACTGGAGTTAGCTCCAGTCCTCCACATTTAGTGGACTTTTTTAAGGGACATTGGGAAAATTCTTGTTTTAGCCACAAATTCTTGGATTTTCGACCAATTTTGAGGAGTGAATAGTCAATTTTGGGTATTATCGATAGTTTGAACACATTGGCACAGGTTTCAGAGCCATCAGAGGTCATATTGTGGAGGTTTAGCTTCGAGAAAGTTCAAGGAGCCACTAGGGCCACTAGGGTGTTTCTGTGTATTGAGCATCCATTATCTGTTTTCTGCAAAGGAATAGTCATTTCAGACTAATTCAAGCATTCTGAAGCTATTTTTATAGAGAACACAACCATTTGAGGCTTTATTTCACATGTACTTACCATTTTTGAGCAATAAGATATGAGGGACATGTCATTGGGAGTTGGACCAGCAAATGTAGCCCAGGAGGGGTGAAATGCTTCATCAAATTTGCTAAGTACTGTTACATGTGATGTTTAATTCTCTGTTATTTACTATTGCACAATTTTTTATAAGCAATTTACATGCTTTAACCTCACACATAAATCTGTTTAACTAAGTTAAAACCATTTGTTTCACCTGCAAACTTCAGAGAACCTTATGCACACATTTTAATTACTGTTTGGATACTTAGCACAAAAAAACTAATACATTCCATTCATATCACCTTGACACAAAATTGCATATACATCCTTAAAATCCTCATCTAAAGCATATTTCTCAACACAGCTCTCATGCATGATATAATTATGTTCAAGAATAATGGATGCACTAAACATTGGCCTAGAGATCAACAAATTTTTTATAGATACCTTTCTTATACCTTATCACCAAGTGGAATTATTGTAAGCAACCCATCCATCTGAATTGCTTTGCTTGTTGTAGCTTGGTTTGTGATTGCAAGTATTTCAATGGTTGACGGTCAGTGTGAATGATAGTTTCCTTACCCATCAAGTAATGTTTCCAGTTTTTCACACTCTGCACCAAAGCATACAATTATTTGTCATATGTAGGATAGTTAATCACTGCACCCTTAAAAGTTCCAGAATGATAACATATGGGCCTAGCATGTTGCATCAAGATTGATACCATGGCATAATCACTTGCATTGGTTTGTATCTCAAATGATTATTTCAAATCTGGAAGTGAAAGCACTGGTGTTATACTAATTATCTATTTCAATGCATCAAAGGCTTTCTGATGTTTTCCTTCCCATTGAAAACATGTTTCACACTTTTCAAATCATGTAATGGAGTTGCAATGGATGAAAAGTTACAAATGAACTTTCTCCAATATTGGGTTTCTCCTAAGAAGCTTATAGCCTCTGTTACATTCTTGGGTTTTGGCAAATTCAAAATGACTTCAACCTTTGAGGGATTTATCTTCAACTCACCCCCTCCAACAATATGACCCAAATATACTAAAGAGGTTTTCCCAAATTCACCGTTTTAGACATATTTAAAAACAAATTTTCTTTCTTTAAGACATCTAGAACTTGCCTAACATGCTTGACATACTCTTCACGAGTCTTGTTGAAAATCAATATGTCATCTAAGTATACTATCACGAAATCATCAAGAAAATGACTTAAAACATAATTCATAACTCTCATGAATGTTGCAGGAGCATTACAAAGCCCAAATGACATAACCAACCATTCAAACAAACCTTGCTTTGTTTTGAAGGTTTTCTTCCACATGTCTCTTTCAACAATCCTAGTTCGATGATAGCCACTTCTTAACTCCAACTTAGTGAAATAAATAACATCTTTCAACTGATCAAGTAAATCATCAATTCGAGGAAGAGGGTCACGGTTCTTTACTGTGATTTTGTTCAAGGCTCTAAAGTCCACACACATGCACCATGTACCATCCTTCTTTAGCACTAAAACAATAGAAGACTTGCATGGAGATGTGTTTGGTTTGATGAGCCTTTTATCGAGTAACTCTTAGATTTGTTTATTAATTTAAGAATTCTCCATGACTAACATCCAGTACATACCAATGTTTGGAAGAGGAGCATCCTGCTGCAATTGTATCTCATGTTGGATTCCTATTTTAGGAGGCAATCCCTTAAGTTCCTGAAAAATACTATCATATGCGTTAACAACCTCAATCAAATCATATTTCAGTTTTACATCGCATTCTTGGAAGGCTTCATTCTCAACGTCATATTTGGGTTTGATCATCAAGAGTACAAAATTCTTGCTAGCATTAACATGCCTCTTCATTTGTACAACATTCACAGGAGATAAATTGAATTTCTTGTGATGTGATTTAACACTATACTAAATCCCATATTTAAACAAATGATACTTGTTCTCATGGTGATGAAAGATGGTTTTCCTATCATATAGATATGGGCTTCCAAAAAAAATACCACATATGTCAAGTGGAACTACATGAAGTTCTACCTCATCAATGAAGTTTACAGTGATGGTGAAGTTTAGTTTGCATTTTCTTGTCTCTTGCAATTTTGCATTTTCACATACCCAACCCAAAGGATAAGGTTTAGGATGAGAAATGGTTTCCAAATTTAATTTCTTGACAATGGTTTCTAAAATAAGGTTGGCTTGTGATCCACTATCAAACAAAGTGTTTATTTTGTTATGTTTTGAGATGACTCAAATATGGAAAATCTCTATTCGTTATTTATCATTTTGAGTTTCATTGAGGTTACTAGAAGAACTAGTACTTGCAATATAATCCTTACCTTTTAATCCCATGGTTGTGATATTTGTTTCATCCCCATAATCAGATCCTAAATCATGTTGTGTAGTTGCAATGGCCTTTTGTTTTCCTTTGTTGTTAAAATTCTTAGGTCTCATCTCAGATGAAGTTTCCAACAATGGTCTTCATCATGACCTTATTTTGAACAATGTTTACATGTGAGATTTTCTCCATTGTTCTTGATGGAAGCATTTATTTTCCCCTTTCCTTTGTCTCCACTCTTGAATGGCTTCTTGCTATTATCTCTGGGGGAAAATTCTTCCCTCTTGCTTCTAAATGAATTGCCTATACACAAACTTCATCTAGATTTGTAGGGTTAAACATGAGAGTTATGTGTCTCAAATAACTATGTAAATATCCAATCTATTTGAGAAGAGTGTCTTGAGAGGATAAATCTACACTCAAAATCAAACCTCTTCTTCTAAAATCTTGGGTATAACTTTGCACACTCAAAACTTTAGCTTGCCTAAAGTTTTTCCAATCCATTATAGCTTTTTGCAGCTACAAAGTCATTCCAAGAAGTTATAATCTTACCTCTTTTCTTTAGATCTTCTTGAGTTTTTTCCTCCCACAAAATGAGCGTTGCACTTTCCAACCTTAAAGAAGCAAGTTGAATATTGGTTTCATCATCCCTGATTCTTTGTACATTGTAATGCACTTCAATCTGACGAACAAAATTATCCAATTTCTTAGCATTTACCTCTCCATTATACATAGGAAAGTCAAATTTTATGTCAAGCTTTAACAATGGAGTTTTACCATGTCCCTTTGGAGATCTTGGAGGAGTTTGTGAAGGAGTAGATGTAGAAGAAGATGAGGGTGAAGATGGAGGTGTTGGAAAATGTGGAGGTAGAAGATGGAGGCAGTGGTTTGTCACCATTGCCTCCATTCCCTTTTGGTGGATCTTTATCATGATTTCCTTCTTTTTCCTTTAGAGGATTTGAGCTCTCTTCTTGCAACCTTGTATTCCTTTCTTCAGATATAATTTTCACTGTTTTAGTCATTTCAAAGAATTCCTTTCTGAAAGTTCTCTCATCCTCAGACAAAGTGTTAGGGCCCTCTTCATGTGCTATGACTCATGAAGCTTTGGGTGACACTCGAGTTGAAACCTGAGGTGAATGTGCTCTCCTTGAACTAGCTTGAGAATTTGTTCCCACAAGCTTTCCTTCTCCTCTTTTTAGCTTTAACCTTGTAAGCATCCAAAAACACTTGCAACAAAATTAAACCTTCAAAACAACCAAAAGCTCTGATACCAAACTGATATGTATTTGTAAACTAGAAGGTGATAGGAAATATGCAAGTAAAGTTTCATGTATTTTAGGCAATGGATCACTTGGCAAAAACCCATAAAATAATGCTTTTAAAACTAAATTTGCAACATAAACACAAAGACAAATATACCATACAACAAAATGATAAAGGAGTTCACCCCTCCTGGGCTACATCTCCTGGTCCAACTTCTAATGTTGGGCCTCTTTCATTAAGTGCTCAAATTTGTGATTACATGGATTTATAATGCTCAAAATGCAAAAATAATGTCTCCAATGGCCCCAAAACAATAAAAAACCCCAATATGGACTCTTGTTGGGATCAATTTGGCCAAAAACTAAATAAGTTATTCTCTAGAGAAGTTTTGTTGCTAACTGCTCTACAAGCTTGATTCCCCTGCTAACATATCTATGAATTTCGCCTTTTTCGGAACCGCCAAGCTACATTTTGGCCTAGCGCCAACGAGATTCATGCCGAATTAGGTGCAAATTGTCGTTTGGTTTAACTGTCTAATGAACCCTATGATCGGAAAAGTTGGGCCACATAGTCCATACGCCCGGGGGTTGGGGCTAACCGCTCGCCCCCATTGGCATAGGCCCCAAGTAGCCCCCATATACCAATCAATGAAACTTTAAATAGAGTTTGCCACTTATATGTGGCGCTATGGTAGAGTGCTACCCTGTTCTGCACTTGGTATCATGTTCGATCCTCCACGGTGGTCAAAATGACCTTAACCAAAATTTTACACGACCCCAGGGTGCCACGTGGCCTCCTGTGATTGGGCCGCATGACACCCAATCATTGGCCACGAAAACATTCCACCAACCAAGCACAAGTTGCTAGTTCGAACCAATAAGATGAGCCCACTTGGCATCCTTCCATTGGTCTGCGAAGTACAATAAGCTTGCTCAGTCACCCTGCCCAGTCAAAATTCCTGCATCCAACCTGCAAAATTTTTAGTTGTTTAGGAAAACAATCATAACTCTATATCAGGAGCATACGATATTGGTTTTGAGTGATTCAAGTTGCGTTGGATTCAGGGAGACAAGATCTACGTTTTGGCACTAGTTTCGAGCACTTTTGAACACTTTGAAGTTTGAGCACTTTACTGATCCCCTGGATCATGACCCTATAGAGCTTCTCCTACACAACAAATAAGAGGCTCAACTAAACCATTCAAATGGGGTTTCTACCCCAAAAAACCCAAAGAGATGCTCCCAAAGGAGAAACCCTCTAGGTCGTGGAGATTCTCAAGGAGCAATAGAGCAACAAAATCCCTACTACCAGCTAAACCCTCCACCCTTTGAGATGCCTCCAAACTACTTCCCAGAGAAAAATCCAAGCCGTTCTTTGTATCCATCACAAGCTCTGATCGAAAACCATCCTCAGAGAATGTTAAAGTAACTATCAAAGCCTCTTTATGGGAGAAATATGCGTGTTCCTCCACCAAATCCTTTGCCCCTACTTCGAGCTTAAGGGTTCGTGTCTGAGCCTGTGAGTGTGGGTCGGAAGTCTATATCATATCACCTGTCAGACTTGTGACATTTTCTTGAAGCTGGGGCAAACCAACCAACAATCTCACCACTTGCCTCCCATTAGGCCCCAGAGACTCTTCCTCTGGACCTATATCAACTATGCTCAGTATATCCCTAGGTGGTTTTCCTACACTTCGAAAAACTCGTAAGTGTTGGAGGAATAATAAACGAGAATATCGTCCATCTGGATGCCCCCCATGACGCCATCACCACTCTAGACAGGATAACCCCAAGTAACAACCTCTAGAGATAGTGTGATGATTGTATATATGCTCGACTCTATCCATGCCAAAACCTCCACAATAAAATTTAGATGTGTGAAAAACCCTATACAAAATTTACCAAAATTGCAGAACTCCTATCAACTTCCAAAATTTGAATATATACTCTTGATTTAGGTTTCCTTTACCTTTTAATTAGTATTATGTAATATAATCATTTTTTATTAAAATATTTTTATTTTTATTTTTCACAGAAAAAAAAAAAACAAACTTTCTATTAGTAATAGATAGTCTTAGAGCATATGCATAGCATTTCAATACAGTTCCATTCTCCTTTGTACGAAGAGGAATCAACTACTTTGCAAGACCTGGGGTAATGCCAAGCAGCCAATAAAAACCAAAGATATCTTTCTAGAACCAAAGCATCTCCTTTTGTTCATCATCCCCCAGATTTTAAGCTGAAACAGAGATGAGAAACAAAAAGGTGATAGATGCCAAGGCGAAGCTCAAGGCTTCCTTCTAACAAAAAAGGGACTGGAAGTAGAAACTATCCCAGTCTCCTATCAGCAGTATATAGCAAAAAAGGGACCCAGAACCTCCTTACATAAGGAAAACAATTTTGAGCCCACCGAAGTAGTGATATAGAGTTTTAACAACAAATATGTACATAACATAAATAAAAACAACAAAGTCGAACAAAAACCGGTTGTTCCCTTGCATGAACAACTCCATTCACCAACTCAGTTACTGTCCAGGACCCCAAATCTTGCTAAGAACCTTCTTTAGATAACTGATCTGCTTCCTGGTTCCTTTCCCTGTAAATGTGACAAACAAAGATCTCAGTGAAAAACATTTGATGCGACGAATCTCTATAAGTAAAGGTAACAAACTATAATTTCTGCACTGCTGAGTCCCATTAAACCAATTCACAACATTTCTAGAATCACCAAAAATCTGGATCTGCCTCAAGTGATTCGAAATCAACCAGCAAAGGAGGAAGTGAAGGGCTTTAAGTTCTGCAAAGTTGTTTTACCCTTGCCCAAGGCCCACCGAAGCTCGAAGGGAGTTTGCAGGAGAGAGGTGAATAACTAGACCAGCACCACAAGAGCCATTTGGATCAGAGGCCCCATCAAAAAAAGCCCATGGGATTGTTTCGTTGATCACTTCAGGCTGAATGTTTCGAGGGGACTCTGATCCTGAAGGAGAAGGGATACTGTCATATATAGCAGCTCCTTCTGCTGCCAGTCTGGCAAGAGGAAAATACTGCTCATTAAAAATATCCCTGTTACGAGCATTCCAGGTTCCCCATGCTATTAGAAGAGGGATTGATCCAACTTTATCATTTGGGGCCTCCTGCCACCACTGATTCCAAGCTTGAAGAAAATCATCACCGTGCCAGATAAAAGGAATATTGATCAATCTTAAAGTTTCTGCCCATAGACTGGAATTGAAAGGGCAATGGAGGAAGAGATGGAGAGTAGTTTCTTCAGTCGACTTACAGAGGGAACACCAACTCGGTCCCGATTTTCCCCTCTTTTGAAGAAAGTCCCACGTTGGCACCATTTTTTTAAGGATGCACCAAAAGAATAATCTGGTCTTGGCTGGGCATTTCAGCTTCCAGATTGATTTGTACCACCAGCTCGAGGCCTCCCTCCCCACTTGGAACATCAACCATTTGTAGCCCGATTTTGGAGAGTAAGAACCTGTCTGTGCATGAACCCAGCGCAACTCATCTCTTGCACCCGAGAGCCGGACATAAGAAAAATGTAATGCTGAAACATAACGGCTCCATTCTTCCATCCACCTAACATCCAACTGCAAATCCAAGCTGGAGAGCCAGCCTTGTTTCACAAGGGAGGTTGATCTAGGATCAGCTACCTGGTTCAAAGTGTAATAACCCCTTTCGTTAAGAAACTCTACCAAAGCCAAAGAAAGAGAGAAACTGTTAGAACAACCAACCCAAGGATCGCAACCTAATCGGACTTGAGTACCATCGCCTATGTTCCATGCCAAACCTTGCTCGACTGTTTGAACCGACACAACAATAGCTTTCCAAACTACAGAAGCATTTTTTGAGGACTTAACTGGAGAGCGAATCCAAGTCAGAACCGGAGCTTGGTTGATATATTTCCTTTTGATGACTGATACCCAAAGAGAGTCTATAGAGATCAAGCGCCAGGGCAGCTTGGCTGCAAGGGATTTGGAGAAGGAAGACAATTTTTTTATCCCCCAACCACCCCATTCCTTAGGTCTGGTGATTTTTTCCCAAGCGACCCATGGGGTGACATGCTCCATTTTCGACCCTGCCCAAAGGAATTTACTGCACAGTTTGTCTATAGAGGCCAAAATTCCTTTCGGGACCTAGGAGAGGCTGGCCCAATATACCGGAATAGCCAACAACACTGACTTAATTAGGACCAGTCTACCAGCCCTTGAGAGCCACCTGAAACTCCAATGATTTAGCCTTTTTTTATCTTTGCAAGCAGCCACTTCCAGTCCCGAATTCGATAATTATCAGGCTTGAGATAAAATCCCAAATACTTGAAGTTGTCCTGAATGGGTTTTACTTCAAAATTCAAAAGACTTACCACTCTTCCAAGTTCTTCAGCAGAAAGACCAGAAGGGGTGAGAGTCGATTTTTGAGCATTGATTTGGAGACCAGTAGCTTTTAGGAAGAGGTCCAAAATATTTTGCAAGGCTCGACAGTCCTCCAAACTCCCATTTACAAACAACAAAATGTCATCCACAAAGAGGAGGTGGGTAATACAGAGATTATGCGCCATTTCAATGCCTTTAAGATTGCCCTGCCTTTTAGCTTTATGAATCATTAAACTTAACCCTTCCGCTGCCATGAGGAACAGAATAGGCGAGAGAGGACAGCCCTGCCTGAGATCGCGTTCAGGGTTGAAAAAGGAGGTTGCAACACCATTTATCAAAAGGGCAATAGAAGTAGAGGTGACACAGCTCATAATCCATCTCACAAAATCAAATCTAAAGCCGAGGTGAGTGAGCAAAAGGCGCAGATAAAGCCAACTAAATCTATCATAAGCTTTAGACAAATCAATTTTTATAATAGCCCCTTTCCTACCACTTTTTTTCAGACTGTGGAGGGTTTCTTGAGCTACCCCTACAGCTTCATGGATTTGCCTACCATCCAGGAACCCAAATTGTTCAAGGGAAATATGACTGGAAAGACAAGGCTTTAACCTGGAGGCTATGACTTTTGCTATTACTTTATAGACACAAGTGCACAGAGAAATGGGGCGAAAATCAGCAAAAGAGTTGGGCTGATCAGTCTTAGGGATCAAGGCAAGGAAGGTGGAGTTGAAAGGCGGAAAAATGGTCTCAGTGACTCTGGATTCTTCCACTACAACGACTAGCTCTTCTCCAAGAACATCAAAAAAATGCTGAAAAAATTCGACAGTCCATCAATCCGGACCTGGACTTTTGTCCTTTGGCATTCCTTTAAGGATGTCCTCCACTTCTTGTTTCGTGACAGGAGCCATTATAGCCTTGTTACCTTCTTCATCAATGAAACTAGGAAAAAACTGGGCTACTCTGATAACTTCAGCTATGGAAGCTTCTACAGGAGCTTTGAAGAGGGCTTTGAAATGACTAATACCCAAAGAAGCTAGGTCCTCAAATGAGGAAGCATGCTCACCATTTCCTTTAGGGATTTCCCAAATAGTGTTTGCACTCTTTCGACCTTTTGCAAAGTTTTGAAAGAATTTAGTATTCTCATCTCCCGCTTGGAGCCAGATCGCTTTGCTTTTCAAGCGCCTGCTCTCTTCCATGATCTGAAGAATGCTTCTCCTAGTGGCCTCCAGCTCCTTTAATTTAGCCCTCGATTCGATAGAAACATACCCTCGCCCTTCAGGATCTTCCATCAAAGCAATCTCTGAGTTGACCTTCTTAAGCTCCTCTTCTTCTTTCGCCTTTTTCTGGGAAGCCCATGATTTAGAAGCTGCTTTCATTTTCTTCAAGTTGTTCATGAAAAAGGCACTCCTTGAGATTTTAGGGCTAAGGTTGTCTTTCTCCCATGTAGTAGAAAAGAGTTCATTGTACGAATCATCCTTGAGCCAGGATGAGTTGAATCTAAAAGGAATTCCAGGCTTTTTGCCATCACATTTAATCTCCAAAAAAATTGGAAAATGGTCCGAGACACCTCCATCACCCACCCAATGCCGGTAGATCAAGAGTTTTTCCACCCAATCCTCACATATCAAAAAACGGTCAAGCTTCTTTCCCACCCAGTCCTGTCCAATTCTTCTATTTCTCCAAGTAGGGCGCAGCTTCGAGAGGGGAATATCCACCAAATGGGACAGTGCCAGATGGGTCCTGAAGAAGTTAGAAATCTGGTCAGCTCTGGCCGAGGCACCCCAGGACTCCACTTCCCCCAGAGAGAAATTCAAATCTCCACCAATAATGAAGTTAGGATGAGAGATCCAGGAGGATCTGAAAACAGAGGTCCAAAACTGTTCTCTGTCCACACAAGGCCCATATATATTTAGAAAGAGAAAGGTGAGATTGAGCTCACTGGAAAATAACTCCAAGGCCAGACAGTTCAGAGCGCCCCAGGAGGAAACATATCTAAACTTCTTAGGATTAAAACCAGAAACCACACCCCCTGATCTCCCCACAGCATCGAGAGCATAAAAAACCCAGTTAGGCAGTGGTTTGGAAATTGAACAAATTACATCATCCCCTTTCCCCAGAGTTTCCTGAAGCAAAACAATATCCGGATTTTGAGACCGCACAAGTTCTCGGAAAGCTAGCTTTTTAGGCTGGCTAGCTAAGCCTCTGCAATTAAAAGGGAGAAAAATCATGGCACTCCTTCAGGGGGTGGCCGCTCCGCTCTAAGCACCACGGTAAGAGACATCTGTTTACCATCTGCTATATCCACAACAGCTTTCGATTGAGCTTTGGAAAGGTTTGATTTTCTGCCTCTCATTTTCCAGACCCCAACCACTACAGGATTCAGAGCAAGACCACCGATTGCCAAACCAGTCCCAGCCCTGTTAACCCGAGGTCTGAGGTTATATGGAGGAAGATCGGAGGAAGAGGCCTGAGGGCCAGAAGGATGAGAGGCACCAACAGCTTGGGAGGAGGGAAGATCAGGAAGGTCCGGGACAGAGAGGAATTAAAATATTTTTATTTAGTTAAAAAATCAAAATAATTTATTAAAATTCTCAATATTAAAATATAAATAATTAATCATGTTTTTCTAATGTTTAAAAAACTCCCATATCAAAATATAAATGTGGAATATAAAAACTAAACAATATGTTAAATTCAATAACTTTAATAATTATATTACATATTTTATAAATGATTTAAAAATTTGGGCAATAAGATCACAATAAAAAAATTCAATATTTCTCTCTCTAGAATATACACTCACTTAAAAGAACTCTATAGTTATCTATGACATAGCTCAAACATGTAAACTTACATAACTTAAATCCAAACAAAAATAAAATAAAAACCATTCTACATAATCATCTAATAAATTCAATTAACATATTATGATATTTTGAATTTTTAATAATTTTTTTCAGTAATATTAAGTTTTTTTCAATTTTAATATTAATAATTATATTATATATAACCTGTTATATTTTTTTATTACTTAAAAAATAAATCAAAATTATAGAAATATTTTAAACAATGGTTTTTCCAATTTTGTTATTTAGCGCCAACCTCAATTAGAAAGCGCACCATGATCTTATTTCAAAGTAAAAAATCCATATATTTTTATTTTTTTTGAAAATACAACTATCTACATAAATTTAAAATTAATTAGAATGTACATAAACAAAATTTAAATATATATAAAACTTTAATTATTTATAATTCCTAACGATTAATTTTACCATAAAAACATATGCTCCTTTTCAAAATTTTCAAGTAATGTGCCGCTAACCAGTTGTGGGAATCCATGACAGGTTATGATTACTTTCCAATAAAACGTGGAGCGTAGTCTAAAGAGCCTGCGTTTTGACCCAAAATCTGGGAACGATTTTCAGAAAATCCGGCAAAGATTTGCCCAGAAACTTGTTTATAGTTGTTAAACATTAGTATTTTGAGTGCCCCAGGGGTTTTTGATAGTGCTGAATCCATTTCCACTGTCAAAAATGGATTCCAAGCACTGCAACTACCTGATTTTTGCAAATTTAGTTGACCGGATTTTTGCAAATTTAGTTGAAGAAATAGTCGACCGAATTCCAGCGGATTTCTGCCGTCGGGGGCAAAACGCGGGCTCGGTAGACACGTCTAAAACGTGGTAGTGGGAGCGGAGAGTTCATTGGTACTGTGCCAAAAAGGCAGCGGTGTCAGCGTCTAGCCTCACTTGCCAAAAGAAGGGGCAACGGTGTCATCGTCACTTGCCAAAAAAGGCAGCGCGTGGGGGAGTAGTACTGGTCGCGTGGGAGAGTAGTGGGTGTCTATTTATTTCTAGATGTGCAGTTGGCAGAGATACAGTCCTGTTTGCAGTGGCTATAAGCCGAATGGGCTCTAGGTGTGCAGTTGGGTTGCAGTGGGTATAAGCAGAATTGGCGAATGGGCTTTAGGTGTGCAGTTGGGCAGAGATACAATCCTCTGTTTGCAGTGGGTATAAGCAGAATTGGCTCTGCTTGATGAGAGCAGTCCAGGTTCTTGCTATTCATCATGGCGGACCCAATTCTGAGATAACTGCGGATGGTAATAACAAAGAACAACAGCCAAGGCTGTAGCCTGTCTCGCTGGCTCTCATGTCGTTGTGGATGCCTCAAGGCTGGAGCCTAGAGTTGAGGAGAAGGTGAGATTCCCGTTTGAGCTTTTCCTGTTTTGTCAAAGCCTCTACAACTGAAAGCCTCCTCGACTGCTGTTTGAATTTCTGCAAAAATGTAATTAATATTTGTCTAATGTCTCGCAGGAACGTATATTCTTCTATGGGATAAAGAAGCCCGGTGCAAGGATTTTTAAGCTGGCCTGGAAGGAATGTGCAAAATCCTTCCTCACTGTGTGCAGGTACAAAGCCCGGTAGTGCAGCTGTATCAAGCTAAGAATCAACTGGAGAACCTGCTGGTAAGTGGGGAGTGAAACCCTCTGCAATTGCTGTTAGAATTTCTGCAAATGTAAGCCGATTGAGCTATTCCTTTTTTGTCAAAGCCTCTACAACTGAAAGCCTTCTCAACTGCTGTTTGAATTTCTACGAATGTAATTAATATTTGTCTAATGTCTCGGCAGAAACTTATATTTGCTATCGGATGAAGAAGCCAGGTGCAAGGATTTCTAAGCGCGCCTGGAAGGAATGTCTAGAATCCCTCCTCACTGTGTGCAGGTACAAAGCCCGGTAGTGCAGCTGTATCAAGCTAAGAATCAACCGGAGAACCTGCTGGTAAGTGGGGAGTGAAACCCTCTGCAATCGCTGTTAGAATTTCTGCATGTGTAATTCATATTTTTCTAATTTCTCACAGAAACGAACGACCAGTAATGACTTATACCATCTTCTGGCAGATTGCTGTTCTTGCATTTCGTGTGTATCTTCTGCCACATTGTTGACCTTGCACTTTGTGGGCAATTGGGGAGTGAAGGCCTCTACAACTGCTGTTTGAACTTCTGCAAGTGTAATTCCTGGCAGGTTGTTGTTCTTGCACTTTGTGGGTATCTTCTGGTAGATTGTTGTTCTTGCAGAATGTTGCTTGATCATCTAACTAATATTGGAATATACCCATTGCCGTAAATATAAATGCAGGACAACTCTGTTTTAGAAACTTTATATTGCTAAAAGAATCACTCACAATAGCTGTACCATCTTTGACATATTTTTTTTGCTTGCACTTTGTTGTGAAGTGTGGAGTGAAGCCCTCTACAACTGCTACAGACAATTGCTTAATCATCTCACTAATCATGGGATACCCATTGTCTTAATTATGCAGGACAACTATGTTTCAGAATTTTTACTTTTCAAGACTAGAATATACTTCCTTAGCGTTTACTCTTGCAACGGTGGAAAGTGAACTTCGTTCCAGTTCTCACTCAATTCCTGATACACCACAACATTCAGGTACTCGTGCTGATAATTCAAACCGGTAAAAGTACTGGTAAAAGAATTAGTCACTGTAGTTGGTGAATAATTTAGGGCTTATTCCTCCATTTTCTTTTTTGTTTTAGGATAATGTGAATAAATTTATGTTAGCAAATATATCATGACTTGAATCCAAACTAAAATGAGTGACCAATGCTAGGTCCATTGCTTCAGTCATCCAAAGAATTAGTCACTGTAGTTGGTGAATAATTTAGGGCTCATTCCTCCATTTTCTTTTTTGTTTTAGGATTAGTTGGTGAATAATTTAGGGCTCATTCCTCCATTTTCTTTTTTGTTTTAGGATAATGTGAATAAATTTATGTTAGCAAATATATCATGAGTTGAATCCAAACTAAAATGAATGACCAATGCCAGGCCCATTGCTTCAGTCATCCACTATCTCTCAAACCCTTGCCTTGACCACCTAGCTGCTAATAGTTGTTGCTTCCTTGAGATCAAAATTGTGCACCTTTGCTGCCCTAACATTGTGGTACGTCATTCCCTTCCCTCGTATAATTCCATATTTAGATTTAAACAATATATTATAATTCCAAGTACTAAATCCAGCGTTTAGCAATGGTAGCAATGGCAACAATAACAGATACTGCACAACTTTGAGACTGTTAAATTTTCATGATATGGTAAGTACACATGAGCTCCTAAAGCAAACCCCTATTTTGAATTTTCATGATATGGTAAGTACACATGAGCTCCTAAAACAAACCCCTATTTTGAAAACGAATTAACCTATTAAAACAATGGGTGAATGAATGCTAAATAGACAAACATAATGAGTAACAGATCACAACTTTGCACAACTTTGGGACTGTTAAATTTTCATGATATGGTAAGTACACATGAGCTCCTAAAACAAACATAATGAGTAGAATTTGGGGCACTCAATTGCATCATTACTCTAAAAAGAAAAAATCAAAAGGTAATATGCCAAAAACACCATTTATCTAAAATCACAATGAAGAATCCTAAAGATATTTTATAAAATAAGACACGAAGGGGAAATACAATGTATCTAGATAACTCTCCTTCTAATAGTAAGACATGAAGGGGACATGAAGGGGAAATACAGTGTATCTAGATAACTCTCCTTCTAATAGTGCACTCTACTAGAGAAGATTTAATGCGCGAATGCATGCACTACACCCCCAAATTGGATACCAAACATTAATGTGCCTCTTAGGGATTTTTGCCTTGAACTTCCTATAATAGTTCTTGCACACACCCTCACCTCAAGCATTGAGGTTGGTACCTACATATCTATAAATAAAAGTTTAAAGATGGTGCATCCATGTAATCTCCATGGATGTGCCTCACTCACTCTTTGATGCCTAAGAATTATTGTTGCGGATCCTCTAGTGCACCCTTTCCTTATCATATAAGACTTCTTGCCTAAGAATTATTGTTGCGGATCCTCTAGTGCACCCTTTCCTTATCATATAAGACTTCATGAACAAGAATTGAGGGATTATTATTGCAGATGTTGCTATGTTAGATTTTTCTTCACTATAGAGTAACTATTATGTTAGATTTTTTGTCACTATATAGTATAGAGTAGCTATTGAGCAATCAGGTAAAAAGAAAAAATCAAAAGGTAATATGCCAAAAACGCCATTTATCTAAAATCACAATGAAGAATCCTAAAGATATTTTATAAAATAAGACACAAAGGGGAAATACAGTGTATCTAGATAACTCTCCTTCTAATAGTAAGACATGAAGGGGAAATACAGTGTATCTAGATAACTCTCCTTTTAATAGTGCACTCTACTAGAGAAGATTTAATGCGCGAATGCATGCACTACACCCCCAAATTGGATACCAAACATTAATGTGTGCCTCTTAGGGATTTTTGCCTTGAACTTCCTATAATAGTTCTTGTACACACCGTCACCTCAAGCATTGAGGTTGGTACTTACATATCTATAAATAAAAGTTTAAAGATGGTGCATCCATGTAATCTCCATGGATGTGCCTCACTCACTCTTCAATGCCTAAGAATTATTGTTGCGGATCCTCTAGTGCACCCTTTCCTTATCATATAAGACTTCATGAACAAGAATTGAGGGATTATTATTGCAGATGTTGCTATGTTAGATTTTTCTTCACTATAGAGTAGCTATTATGTTAGATTTTTCGTCACTATAGAGTAGCTATTGAGCAATCAGGTAAACCATAACATGAAAACCCACATGAAACCCCTTGATAACATGAAGACCCTTGAAACTTTGAGGTAAAAACCCATAGATTATGAATGTGGCACATGCAAATCCATGAAAATTTGAGAGAGGCTATAGAAATGAATAGGAGATCCATAAAATCCCTAAAAGATTTAATTGTAAAAGATGCTAGATGTCGTTGACTCATTTTTTAGTAGAGAGACATGGAAGTAAGGAGATCCATAAAATCCCTAAAAGATTTAATTGTAAAAGATGTTAGATGTTGTTGACTCATTTTTTAGTAGAGAGACATGGAAGTAAGGCATCTGCCACACATCTTAAGAAGAGCAATATACAGAGAACGATCCTACCTAGTGTTGTTCTTGGCATGGAAATAATGCCAAGGCATCTTATGGAGGCTTTGGAAAATCTTCCTACTTTAGGCGTCAAACTGTCTCTTGGACCTAGGGATAACCCTCAAGGTATCAACTCAACCCTTACCATATTGTGTTCAAGGATAAGAGCACGTATCAACTCAACCCTTACCATATTGTGTTCAAGGATAAGCGCACAATAGTGCATGGATAACTCTCCTTCTAACAGTGCACCCTACTAGAGAAGATTTAATGCGCGAATGCATGCACTACACCCCCAAATTGGATACCAAACATTAATGTGCCTCTTAGGGATTTGTGCCTTGAACTTCCTATAATAGTTCTTGCACACCCTCACCTCAAGCATTGAGGTTGGTACTTACATATCTATAAATAAAATTTTAAAGATGGTGCATCCATGTAATCTCCATGGATGTGCCTCACTCACTCTTCGATGCCTAAAAATTATTGTTGTGGATCCTCTAGTGCACCCTTTCCTTATCATATAAGACTTCTTGAACAAGAATTGAGGAATTATTATTGCAGATGTTGCTATGTTAGATTTTTCTTCACTATAGAGTAGCTATTATGTTAGATTTTTCGTCACTATAGAGTAGCTATCAATAGAGTAGCTATTGAGCAATCAGGTAAACCATAACATGAAGACCCTTGAAACTTTGAGGTCAAAACCCATAGATTATGAATGTGGCACATGCAAATCCATGAAACTTTGAGAGAGGTCCTAGAAATGAATAGGAGATCCATAAAATCCCTAAAAGATTTAATTGTAAAAAAACATGAAGACCCTTGAAACTTTGAGGTCAATACCCATAGATTATGAATGCGGCACATGCCGATAGATTATGAATGTGGCACATGCAAATCCATGAAACTTGACACTTGAAACTTTGAGGTCAAAACCCATAGATTATGAATTTGGCACATGCAAATCCATGAAACTTTGATAGAGGCTGTAGAAATGAATAGGAGATCCATAAAATCCATAAAAGATTTAATTGTAAAAGATGCTAGATGTCGTGGACTCATTTTTTAGTAGAGAGACATGGAAGTAAGGAGATCCTTAAAATCCCTGAAAGATTTAATTGTAAAAGATGCTAGATGTCGTTGACTCATTTTTTAGTAGAGAGACATGGAAGTAAGCATCTGCCACACATCTTAAGAAGAGCAATATATAGAGAACGATCCTACCTAGTGTTGTTCTTGGCATGGAAATAATGCCAAGGCATTTTATGGAGGCTTTGAAAAATCTTCCTACTTTAGGTGTCAAACTGTCTCTTGGACCTAGGGGTAGCCCTCACACTATCACAAAGATGGCTATTCAGAACCACCTCAGAACAACTCTTTAAGCACCCTTAAATGCTAGATTTGAAGATCGATAAATGAATGACCAAAACTCTTTAAGCACCCTCAAATACTAGATTTGAAGATTGATAAATGAATGGCCAAATTGTCTCAGAACAACTCTTTAAGCACTCTTAAATGCTAGATTTGAAGATCGATAAATGAATGACCAAAACTCTTTAAGCACCCTCAAATGCTCGATTTGAAGATCGATAAAAATGAATGACCAAAACTCTTTAAGCACCCTCAAATGCTAGATTTGAAGATTGATAATGAATGACCAAACTGTCCCTTGGACCTAGGGGTAACCCTTAAATTATCAAAAAGATAGCTACTCAGAATCACCTCAGAACAACTCTTTAAGCACCCTCATCCTATGGAGGCTTTGGAAAATCTTTCTACTTTAGGCGTCAAACTGTCTCTTGGACCTAGGGGTAACCCTCACACTATCACAAAGATAGCTATTCAAGCACCCTCAAATGCTAGATTTGAAGATCGATAAATGAATGACCAAACTGTCTCTTGGACCGAGGGGTAACCCTCAAACTATCACAAAGATAGCTATTCAGAATCACCTCAGAACAACTCTTTAAGCACCCTCAAATGCTAGATTTGAAGATCGATAAATGGATGACCAGAGGTGATAGTCAACTTCAACTTTATCTTCAGACTAGGGCCCTTCCATTAGACACCTTATCGCACAATGTTGATGCATAAAAAGTATTAATGGAACATGAAGAAGAATTTCTTAGATACCAATGGGACTAGCATGGTAATCCTTGGCACTAAGGAACAAGTCTCAAGATGGTCATTGAGGGTGGAAGTCTTTAAACTTCTTGGTAAAAAAGAAAGCATATTGGGTAATAAAAAGTATTAATGGAACATGAAGAAGAATTTCTTAGATACCAATGGGACTTGCATGGTAATCGTGGGCACTAAGGAACAAGTCTCAAGATGGTTATTGAGGGTGGAAGCTGGCTATTGAGGGTGGAAGTCTTTAAACTTCTTGGTAAAAAGAAAGCATATTGGGTAAATATGGATGAAATCATCTTCACGAACAAGTCTCAAGATGGTTATTGAGGGTGGAAGTCTTTAAACTTCTTGGTAAAAAAGAAAGCATATTGGGTAAATCTAGATGAAATCATCTTCACGAACAAGTCTCAAGATGAGATGGTTATCGAGGGTGGAATTCTTTAAACTTCTTGGTAAAAAAGAAAGCATATTGGGTAAATCTAGATGAAATCATCTTTAGGTAAATCCAATAGCTCAGCAACAACTATAAACCCTTTTAAAGAGAAATAATCACTCAAAACATTCAATATCAGCCAATACAAACACGGGAGAAAATGTAAATTTGGATGAAATCATCTTCACGTAAAATCCAATAGCTCAGCAACAACTATAAACCCTTCAAAAATTTTGATTTTTGAGAAATGAAATCTTCATTACTAATAGGTAGCAATGAATGCTATACCCATTCTTAAAACTTTTAAAGACAAATAATCGCTCAAAACATTGAATATCAGCCAATACAAACCCATTCTTAAAACTTTTAAAGACAAATAATCACTCAAAACATTGAATATCAGCCAATACAAACACAGGAGAAAATGTAAATTTGGATGAAATCATCTTCATGTATAAACCCTTCAAAAATCTTGATTTTTGAGAAATGAAATCTTCATTACTAATAAGCAGAAATGAATGCTATACCCATTCTTAAAACTTTTAAAGACAAATAATCACTCAAAACATTGAATATCAGCCAATACAAACACAGGAGAAAATGTAAATTTGGATGAAATCATCTTCACGTAAAATCTAGCTCAGCAACAACCATAAACCCTTCAAAAATATTGATTTTTGAGAAATGAAATCTTCATTACTAATAGGCAGCAATGAATGCTATACCCATTCTTAAAACTTTTAAAGACAAATAATCACTCAAAATCTAGCTCAGCAACAACTATAAACCCTTCAAAAATATTGATTTTTGAGAAATGAAATCTTCATTACTAATAGGCAGCAATGAATGCTATACCCATTCTTAAAACTTTTAAAGACAAATAATCACTCAAAACATTGAATATCAGCCAATACAAACACAGGAGAAAATGTAAATTTCATTGGTTATTGCTTGAGAAAATATTCAAGAAAGTAACAAAGAAATAATGAGAATGGGCATGCAATACAATTATTTATGGCTGAAACAAAACAATGGAAAAGTTTGCAGCTGCTTAGATAAGAGAAGTCTCTTATTTACAAGAGAAGAATACATCAACAGAGAAGAAGACAGAATCTGCAAAATGGGTGATGAAAGCAACGGTTGGTTTCTTGGTCTATTGCAAAACTAATGGCCCTGTGTGCTCTTGAACACTTCAGTCTCTCTGATGCACAAACAAAAACCTTTTAATCCTCTTTCCTTTTATCCTTTTCCCTAATATTGATTTATTTCCTCCTTTTATCCTGGAACTCTTTTAAGTTCTCGTAAACTTATTTTAGAAGTTTGTTATTTACAGAAAACTATCACCGTTCGGGTCAGGTCGAGGTTCGACGATTAAGTTCGATTCGGGTTCGAATTTTCCGATGAGGTTCGTAATGAGGTTCGACTATACATATTTTTCAATAAATATATAAATGGCATAAAAAAAAATCAAAATCAATTAATAAATTATAAAACTCTGAGTAGGAATTTTGATTAGTAAAACACATGTCAAATCCCCAAACTAATGTCTTAAGCTTTGAGACCAGCTTTAGCTTTAATGCATCATAAGCTTCAACTTTAATGGCTTCAAGCCTAGAACCAACTCTCTTGCCTTCAAGACCAGAGGAAAAAGGCAGATTTCTTATCTATTCCCAAACCCCATTTCTACTGACATGTTGAGCTTTCAAGACCAGCTTTGATGTATTAAGAATATGGTTTCAATAGTTCCTAGCCTAAATAATATAGTCTACAGATAGGAGAACAACAGTTGATGAAAAGAATGATAGAAAATTTGAATAAGCACAATTTTAATGGCCTAGCAAGAGAGAGATAAACATCCATTGCAACATCTTACAATGCTTCATGAAAATCAACAGTAAATTTTTATTACAGCAAGTTCCAACCATGACAAAACTGATATTTTACAGGAAAACAAGTCATAAACCATGTTTACACATTGTCTTAGCAAAGGTGGAATTAACGGCCAATCTTCTAAATAATGGAAACCGGGAAAATAATTGGCAGGAATAGCCCATTATTTACAAAAATCGCTAACAAAAACTGCTCACAAAAACCGCTCAAGAAAAAAAAAATCATAAAATTTATTAAAATCAAACTTTATGGGAAAAATCATAAAATTCGCCTTCAAGTTCGATTAGGTTCGGCTTCAGGTTTGGCATAATGTTCGTCTTCAGGTTCGGCTTCAGGTTCGGCATTAGGTTCGCCGAACCTGATCGAATTCGAAATTTTTTATTAGGTTCGCCGAATTTCGAATTTCAAGCTTCAGGTTTGCCAAACCCTGTGACATAGCTTTACAAGAGAAGAAGATAGAATCTGCAAAATGGGTGATGAAAGCAACGGTTGGTTTCTTGTTCTATTGCAAAACTAATGGCTCTGTGTGCTCTTGAACACTTCAGCCTCTAAAGGAACTCTTTTAAGTCCTCGTAAACTTATTTTAGAAGTTTGTTATTTACAAGAGAAGAATACATCAACATAGAAGAAGATAGAATCTGCAAAATGGTTGATGAAAGTAACGGTTGGTTTCTTGGTCTATTGCAAAACTAATGGCCCTGTGTGCTCTTGAACACTTCAGCCTCTCTGATGCACAAACAAAAACCTTTTAATCCTCTTTCCTTTTATCCTTTTCCCTAATATTGATTTATTTCCTCCTTTTATCCTTGAACTCTTTTAAGTCCTCGTAAACTTACTTTAATAAAATAAAAATATTACTATCTTTCCTATTAATCATTGTTATCAAGGTAACTTGCCAGTTGTCCTTTCTTCAAAGATAAATTATTTTATGCTTATCTCACTTTCTTTATCAAGCCTCCCTGAATCACTTTTTATAACCAAGTGAAAAACCACTTGCAGACTTTGACACTCTCAACTGTTATACTAGCAGATTATACTAGGTGTAATAGTAGTTGTTCTTGTATTTGTGAAGAAATTTCTCAATTACAAGAGTATTCATTTGGACTTGAAAATTTAGTCTTTAGCTTTAAATCCCAGGTGAATTCAATTGTAGAGGTTTATGTTCTTTCTAATTCTGGAGCCTGAATTGTCTCTAATATAGTAAAATAGGTGAGACCTCCCTCTCTTTTTGTAGAGTCTCCTAGCATATCGTTACAATAAGAGCAAAAAATAGTTTGATGAAGCTCTAGAGATCTGAAAATGCATCTCATGAGAATCCTTTCCATGCGAGAACACAACCCCCACAAACTATATAGAGAAACAGGCCCATCAAAGGGATCCACAAAGCTATATCCAACATAATTGCAGTTCCAATAATTCTCATTCCCAACTCTTGCCTCCCTCTCTTTTTTGGTAGAGTCTCCTAGCATATCATTACAATAAGAGCAAAAAATAGTTTGTTGAAGCTCAGAGATCTGAAAATGCATCTCATGAGAATCCTTTCCATGCGAGAACACAACCCCCACAAACTATATAGAGAAACAGGCCCATCAAAGGGATCTCATGTGCTGGAAAATTCAACACAATTGCAGCTCCACACTCTCATTCAAGTTCTGCCCCCTCTCTTTTTGTAGAGTCTCCTAGAATAGAGTCATTACAATAAGAGCAAAATATAGTTTGATGAAGATCTAGAGATCTGAAAATGCATCTCATGAGAATCCTTTCCATGCGAGAACACAACCCCCACAAACTATATAGAGAAACAGGCCCATCAAAGGGGTCCACAAAGCTATATCCAACATATCCAACATAATTGCAGCTCCAATAATTCTCATTCCCAACTTCTGCCTCCCTCTCTTTTTGTAGAGTCTCCTAGCATATCATTACAATAAGAGCAAAAAATAGTTTGATGAAGCTCTAGAGATCTGAAAATGCATCTCATGAGAATCCTTTCCATGCGAGAACACAACCCCCACAAACTATATAGAGAAACAGGCCCATCAAAGGGATCCACAAAGCTATATCCAACATAATTGCAGCTCCAATAATTCTCATTCCCAACTTCTGCCTCCCTCTCTTTTTGTAGAGTCTCCTAGCATATCATTACAATAAGAGCAAAAAATAGTTTGATGAAGCTCTAGAGATCTGAAAATGCATCTCATGAGAATCCTTTCCATGCAAGAACACAACCCCCACAAACTATATAGAGAAACAGGCCCATCAAAGGATCCACAAAGCTATATCCAACATAATTGCAGCTCCAATAATTCTCATTCCCAACTTCTGACTGAAACGTAAACTTAAGAATATATGGATTAACATGGTTGCTTCAGAAAATAACGAAATCATTCAGTTGTTCAATTGTGATTGTATATATTTATGAAAAGGAAGAGGGAACACATATTCAAAATGCTGAGGGATCATATAGATTGCAAGTGTGCCAGAGAGTTGAGATATTAGCTGTGAGATATTTTAGTGGTTTGGCTCATGGTTCCTATTAATAAAATTCCAATGTGCCAGAGAGCTGACATATTAGCTGTGAGATATTTTAGTGGTCTGGCTCATGGTTCCTATTAATAAAATTCCAAGTGTCAGAAGAACTTGTATTTTTGTATCTAGAGTATAGATTGTGGAAATTTCCCTACATGTGATTATGTTATCATGGCATTAATGCCAGTAGAGTCCCAAGATTGGTCATCTATTTAGCAGAATAACTTGGTGACATTGGACTTATTGACGTAGCCTGATCCATTGATTTCAATTTATTTTGTATTGTTGCAATTTTAGTACACTTTCTCATAGTGCACGAAGACATGTAAGAAATGTTTGCATTATGAGAATATTCATCCACAAAATGAACAACCAATGGATTGTCAGAATTTTCATCCACAAAATGAACAACCAATGGATGGCCAAGTGCCAATCTACAATTCATACGTTCTTTGGCATTTTCATCTTCCCACGTACTTTCAACACTGATTCAAGTAGTAAAATAAGGTAATTCCCACTCATGAATGTATGCAACTTATCATACACATTTTCAAGGTTGTTATTGAATTGCCAGTTAAAGGAATTAATACTTGCGTCTCATATGCTAAACTCCATGAAAGCAAAGGCACATGGTTCCCACTTTCTTGGGACGTGTCTATGCCACAAACTCTTCAAAACATGCTTCTCCATAAGGAGAAAACATCTTACCAACTTTCTTGGGACGTGTCTATGCCACAAACTCTTCAAAACATGCTTCTCTATTAGGAGAAAACATCTTAATAAACAAATACTCTGTTTTCCCACTTTTTTGGATTAACAAGGTTGCTTCAGAAAATAACGAAATCATTCAGTTCTTCAATGGTGGTTGTATATATTTGTGAAAAGGAAGAGGGAACACATATTCAAAATGCTGAGGGATCATACAGATTGCAAGTGTGCCAGAGAGCTGAGATATTAGCTGTGAGATATTTTAGTGGTCTGGCTCATGGTTCCTATTAATAAAATTACAATGTGCCAGAGAGCTGAGATATTAGCTGTGAGATATTTTAGTGGTCTGGCTCATGGTTCCTATTAATAAAATTCCAAGTGTCTGAAGAACTGTGTTTTTGTATCTAGAGTATAGATTGTGAAAATTTCCCTACATGTGATCATGTTATCATGGCATTAATGCCAGTAGAGTCCCAAGATTGGTCATCTATTCAGCAGAATAACTTGGTGACATTGGACTTATTGACGTAGTCTGATCCATTGATTTTCAATTTATTTTGTATTGTTGCAATTTTAGTACGCTTTCTCACAATGTTTGCATTGTCATAATTTTCATTCACAAAATGAACAACCAATGGATTGTCAAAATTTTCATCCACAAAATGAACAACCAATGGATGGCCAAGTGCCAATCTGTCAGAATTTTCATCTACAAAATGAACAACCAATGGATTGTCAAAATTTTCATCCACAAAATGAACAACCAATGGATGGCCAAGTGCCAATCTACCATTCATACATTCTTTGGCATTTTCAACTTCCCACGTACTTTCAACACTTGATTCAAGTAGTAAAATAAGGTAATTCCCACTCATGAATGTATGCAACTTATCATATTTCTTTGGCATTTTCAACTTCCCACGTACTTTCAACACTTGATTCAAGTAGTAAAATAAGGTAATTCCCACTCATGAATGTATGCAACTTATCATACACATTTTCAAGGTTGTTATTGAATTGCCATTTAAAGGAATTAATACTTGCGTCTCATGCTAAACTCCATGAAAGCAAAGGCACACGGTTCCCACTTTCTTGGAACGTGTCTATGCCACATAAACTCTTCAAAACATGCTTCTCGAGAAGGAGAAAACATCTTAATAACCAGATACACTGTTTTCCCACTTTCTTGGGACGTGTCTATGCTACATAAACTCTTCAAAACATGCTTCTCCAGAAGGAGATAACATCTTAATAACTGATACACTGTTTTCCCACTTCTTTGGGACGTGTCTATGCCACATAAACTCTGAACTCTTCAAAACATGCTTTTCCAGAAGGAGAAAACATCTTAATAACCGGATACACTGTTTTCCCACTTTCTTGGGACAAAATTCTTCAAAACATGCTTCTCCAGAAGTAGAAAAAATCTTAATAACCGCATACTCTGTTTTCCCACTTTCTTGGGACGTGTGTCCATGCCACATAAACTCTTCAAAACATCCTTCTCGAGAAGGAGAAAACATCTTAATAACCGGATGCTCTTAATAACCGGATACTCTGTTTTCCAACTTTATTGGGACGTGTGTCTATGCCACATAAACTCTTCAAAACATGCTTCTCCGGAAGGAGAAAACATCTTAATAACCGGATACTCTGTTTTACAGTGTTTTCCTAGAACACATAATATAACCGAATACTTTGTTTTACGGTGTTTTCCTCGAACACATAATAGACCAGTTGAACTCAAAACTAGTGGATATGTAACCACCTCCACATGTAATTTGGATACTCTGTTTTACAGTGTTTTCCTCGAACACATAATAGACCAGTTGAACTCAAAACTAGTGGATATGTAACCACCTCCACATGTAATTTGGATACTCTGTTTTACAGTGTTTTCCTCGCACACATAATAGATCAGTTGAACTCAAAACTAGTGGATATGTAACCACCTCCACATGTAATTTGCGCAACCCTAGAATAGAAAGTTGCTTGTAACATAAGTCAACATAAGTCAACCTAAAACAACTTGCATGGTGTGTAAGTCACTTTGAGAAAAATTGGAGTGCAAGGAAAGTGAACCACTCAAGTTAGAGTGCACTACCCAAGAATAGATAAGCAAGGAAATTACTTGTAAAGCAAGTCCTCCAAGAAATATCACAAGTGGCATGCATCCACAAGTAATGTGTGCAACCTTAGAATAGAAAGTTTCTCATAACACAAATCAACCTAAAACAACTTACATGGTGTGCAGGTCACTTTGGAGAAAAATTACAGTGCAAGGAAAGTTTCTCATAACATAAATCAACCTAAAACAACTTACATGGTCTGCAGGTCACTTCGGAGAAAAATTGCAGTGCAAGGAAAGTGAACCACTCACCTTGAGTGCACGTTTCTCATAACATAAATCAACCTAAAACAACTTACATGGTGTGCAAGTCACTTTGGAGAAAAATTGCAGGGCAAGGAAAGTGAACCACTCACCTTGAGTGCACTACCCAATAATAGATAAACATGGAAATTACTTGTAAAGCAAGTCCTCCAAGAGACATGCATCCCTCCTTCGATCAAAATAAACTGTCAAACATGGAAATTACCTGTAAAGCAAGTCCTCCAAGAGACATGCATCCATCCTTCGATCAAAATAAACTATCATTGATTGACAAATAGGGCACACTTTTTCTATGTTTGAATAACATCAAGAAAATTCACATGCCTAAGATAAAGTAGTGAAAGTTTCTCATAACATAAATCAACCTAAAACAACTTAGATGGTGTGCAGGTCACTTTGGAGAAAAATTGCAGTGCAAGGAAAGTGAACCACTCACCGTGAGTGCACGTTTCTCATAACATAAATCAACCTAAAACAACTTACATGGTGTGCAGGTCACTTTGGAGAAAAATTGCAGTGCAAGGAAAGTGAACCACTCACCTTGAGTGCACTACCAATAATAGATAAACATGGAAATTACTTGTAAAGCAAGTCCTCCAAGAGACATGCATCCCTCCTTCGATCAAAATAAACTGTCAAACATGGAAATTACTTGTCAAGCAAGTCCTCCAAGAGACATGCTTCCCTCCTTCGATCAAAATAAACTGTCATTGATTGACAAATAGGGCACACTTTTTCTAGGTTTGAATAACATCAAGAAATTTCACATGCCAAAAGTAGGGAATTCATTTTATTGTTAAAAATATATTGCTTTGAAAATTATCAAAGTATTCGGAATCTTCTGAAAACTAATACCTCGTCTACAATATTCGAAGCTACTCAAGTAGGGAATTCATTTTATTGTTAAAAATACATTGCGTTGAAAATTATCAAAGTATTTGGAATCTTCTGAAAACTAATACCTCGTCTACAATATTAGAAGCTACTCAAGTAGGGAATTCATTTTATTGTTAAAAATACAGTACTTTGAAAATTATGAATGTATTCGGAATCTTCTGAAAACTAATACCTCTTCTACAATATTAGAAGGTACTCATTATAATTAGAATTGGTAGAAACCCTAGTTTGAGCTAATGTACCATGTGTTTTGATCTTCTCCAATTATCATCAAAACTAATTATAATTGGTAGAAACCCTAGTTTGAGTGAAAACCAATACCTCGTCTACAATATTAGAAGGTACTCATTATAATTAGAATTGGTAGAAACCCTAGTTTGAGCTAATGTACCATGTGTTTTGATCTTCTCCAATTATCATCAAAACTAAGTATAATTGGTAGAAACCCTAGTTTGAGCTAATGTACCATGTGTTTTGATCTTCTCCAATTATCATCAAAACTAGGTATAATTGGTAGAAACCCTAGTTTGAGCTAATGTACCATATGTTTTGATCTTCTCCAAATATCATCAAAACTAAGTATAATTGGTAGAAATCCTAGTTTGAGCTAATGTACCATGTGTTTTGATCTTCTCCAAATATCATCAAAACTAAGTATATTATCATCAAAACTAAGTATATGGATACCTCATAAGGAGTGTAAAAAATATGATCAGATTCCAAAAATATGAACTTAAAAAAAATAGAAATTTCCCAAATTCATAAATCTTGATTTGAAACTCTCTCCCATGCACATGCCAAGTAATACACGTTACTAAGTATATGGATACCTCATAAGGGGTATAAAAAATATGACCAGATTCCAAAAATATGAACTTAAAAAAATATAAATTTCCCAAATTCATAAATCTTGATTTGAAGCTCTCTCCCATGCACATGCCAAGTACTGCACGTTACTAAGTATATGGATACCTCATAAGGGGTATAAAAAATATGATCAGATTCCAAAAATATGAACTTTAAAAAAATTAGAAATTTCCCAAATTCATAAATCTTGATTTGAAACTCTCTCCCATGCACATGCCAAGTGCTACACGTTACATGCAATCGTGGGAAACCTATTTAACTCAAGAAAAATGTCAAACTTTATATTAATATGAATGCAGGTTGCCCTCTTAAGAAAATGGTTCGAAATTTCGAATATCATTTTCAAGAAGCACGCTTAATCTTGAACCTTGAGAAGTAATTTTTGTGACCATGTGTTATGTTTGGTTATAGCACTCAATCTTAAGTCAATCAAGATATATCCATGAACTATGGATGTTGAATCAACTTTTTAATATATACACTAATTATCGATTCCAAATCAGCAAGATAAGATTTTAAGTTCATTTTGAGTGATAACCAAATGTATGCTAGAATTAGAATGCTCAATCTTAAACCTCGAGAAGTAATTTTTGTGACCATGTGTTATGTCTGATCTTAAACCTTGAGAAGTGATTTTTGTGACCATGTGTTATGTTTGGTTATAGCAGACAATCTTAAGTCAATCAAGATATATCCATAGTTCACCATGTGTTATGTCGAGTTATAGCAGACAATCTTAAGTCAATCAAGATATATCCATGAACTATGGATGTTGAATCAACTTCTAATATATCCACTAATTATCGATTCCAAATCAACAAGATACAATTTTAAGAAGTTCATTTTGAGTGATAACCAAATGTATGCTAGATTTAGAATGTTTTGCATTCTTTGTCTTTAAGAAGTCCATTTTGAGTGATAACCAAATGTATGCTAGAATTAGAATGTTTTGCATTGTTTTCTCTCGGCAAATGGGGAAGGAAATGGGGGCTTTCATTACAATAGCTATATCCACACATATTCCAAGATGCAACAAGATAAAAGGAATCATAAATTTCATAAAAAATGCAGGTCTTACATGAGGAATCATAAAAGGAAGTAACATAATATAGTTGATCATTCAAAAAGGAAACCACAGGTCAAACATAGGTCCACATATGTTTGAATCAATGCACTTAAGAATCCCTCTTGATCTTTGCTCATTTCTTAGAAAAGAAATCTCAGGGTGCTTGCCAAGTGTACATCCTTGACATCCTTCATTCTTGATCTTGAAGTTTAACTACACCATGTTCTTCAAGGGAGGAAGTGCTCCATGGTGTAAGTGACCGAAGTTCCTATGCCAAAGAGAGGAAGTGCTCCATGATGTAAGTGATCGAAGTTCCTATGCCAAATCAACAAGATAAGATTTTAATAAGTTCTTTTTGAGTGATAACCAAATGTATGCTAGAATTAGAATGTTGTACATTGCTAAAGTAGTGTACATCCTTGACATCCTTCATTCTTGTTCTTCAAGAGAGGAAGTGCTCCATGGTGTAAGTGATTGAAGTTCCTATGCCAAATGAGCAAGACAAGATTTTAATAAGTTCATTTTGAGTGATAACCAAATGTATGCTAGAATTAGAATGTTTTGCATTGCTAAGTGTACATCCTTGACATCCTTCATTCTTGATCTTGAAGTTTAACAATCCCTACACCATGTTGAAGATCTTCCAGAGAGGAAGTGCTCCATGGTATAAGTGACCGAAGTTCCTATGCCAAATCAGCAAGATAAGATTTTAATAAGTTCATTTTGAGTGATAACCAAATGTATGCTAGAATTAGAATGTTTTGCATTGCTAAGTGTATATCCTTGACATCCTTCATTCTTGATCTTGAAGTTTAACAATCCCTACACCATGTTCTCTAAGAGAGGAAGTGCTCCATGGTGTAAGTGACCGAAGTTCCTATGCTAAATCAGTAAGATAAGATTTTAATAAGTTCATTTTGAGTGATAACGAAATGTATGCTAGAATTATAATTTTTGCATTGCCAAGTGTACATTCTTGAAGTTTAACAGTCCCTACACCATCTTCTTCAAGAGAAGAAGTGCTCCATGGTGTAAGTGACCGAAGTTCCTATGCCAAATCAGCAAGATAAGATTTTAATAAGTTCATTTTGAGTGATAACCAACTGTATTCTAGAATTAGAAATTTTGCATTGCCAAGTGTACATCCTTGACATCCTTCATTCTTGATCTTGAAGTTTAACAATCCCTACACCATGTTCTTCAAGAGAGGAAGTGCTCCATAGTTTTGCATTGCCAAGTGTACATCCTTGACATCCTTCATTCTTGATCTTGAAGTTTAATAATCCCTACACCATGTTCTTCAAGAGAGGAAGTGCTCCATGGTGTAAGTGACCGAAGTTCCTATGCCAAATCAGCAAGATAAGATTTTAATAAGTTCATTTTGAGTGATAACCAAATGTATGCTAGAATTAGAATGTTTAACAATCCCTACACTTCAAGAGAGGAAGTGCTAAGAGAGGAAGTGCTCCATGGTGTAAGTGACCGAAGTTCCTATGCCAAATCAACAAGATAAGATTTTAATAAGTTCATTTTGAGTGATAACCAAATGTATGCTAGAATTAGAATGTTTTGCATTACTTTCTCTAGGCAAATAGGGAAGGAAATGGGGGCTTTCATTACAATAGCTATATCCACACATATTCCAAGATGCAAAAAAAATAAAAGGAGTCATAATCTTCATAAAAAAGAATGTAGCTCTTAAATGAGGAATCATAAAAGGAAGTAACCTAATATAAGGAATCATAATCTTCATAAAAATGCAGGTCTTACATGAGGAATCATAAAATGAATTAACATAATATAAAGAATCATAATCTTCATAAAAAATGCAGGTCTTACATGAGGAATCATAAAAGGAAGTAACATAATATACATGATCATTCAAAAAGGAAACCATAGGTCCACGCATAGTCATCGTTCACCACGTGTTCGAGTTCGACAACTTTGAAATTCGAATAAAGTTCGATAGTTAAATTTTTAACTATAAAAGTCGGCATTAAATTCAACATAATATATATATATATATATATATAATTCAATATTTCAGTCTTCATTTAAGAGTCTCATAAAATATTTCAATATTTGTTTCATATTTCACATAATATTTTATATGTTTTTAATATTTTTTAGAATATTTTCCAGTATCTATTTAAAACTTATTTGTTTTTTTTTGTGTGCAGGTTCTCTTCATTGGCCATGGATGCTTTTTGCAGTTGCAGTGCAAAGACTATTTCTTATTTGAGTTTTTATGGTTTGCTTTTGTTATTTTGGTTGCATTTTACTATTGTTGGTCATTATTGTTTCTAAGGCTAGTTCTTCTTTGAGTTTTTATGGTTTGCTTTTGTTATTTTGGTTGCATTTTACTATTGTTTGTCATTATTGTTTCTATTGTTATTTTATTTTGCTTTCTAAATGTTGTGGTTCTTGTATCTTTGCATTTTCTTTGTATTTTTCTATTGTTGTTTTTTTAATGTCGTGGCTGTTATATCATTGTATATGTGAGCATGGCCATGCTAACTTATGGTTTGGTATTTTGTTATTTTTGTGTTTTCTTCGAGTTTATTTTCTTTTGGTACATATTTTGTCCTGGATTTAATGGGGTTGGGAAATTATAGCCCTTAACAACACATAGTGTGGGTTTAGGGATGATGCAAAGTCTACAAGTGTAGTGGGCAAAGGCGAATGAGGTACGTATGGAGAAATTTACATGTTTATGAAGAAAGACGAAAGAGGTATGTATGTGGGAACTTAACTTTTTTGTTACTTAATTATATGGTTTCATGCATATTTTAATTGAACGCATTTGTTGTTTCATCATTATATCATGTATGCTTGTTGAAATTTAGTTCAATATAGATCAAGAAAAGTGAAGGACCGTTAGAGAAACTACTGAATATATATGTGATGTGAGACACCATAACAAAGGTATAATTGAATGCATATTGCATTATTTGAGATTTATTATGTGCGTTTAGGGTTGATGCAAAGTCTTCAAGTGTAGTGGGCAAACAGGAATGAGGTATACGTATGGAGGAATCAAGCTGTTTTTCGCAAAAGGCGAAAGGGGTATGCATGGGGAAACTTGTTTGTTGGTAAATTATATGGTTTCATGCTCATTTTAATTGAACTAATTTGTTGTTTCATATATATATCATGGATGTTTGTTGACATTTTGTACAGAACCGATCCAGAATGCTGAAGGACCATTGGTGATATTGGTGTGATTCGATGTACCATAACAAAGGTATAATTGAATGCCATATTATATTATTTAGGATTTATTTATATAATGAGTGCTACACAAATGGAGGTAAAGGAAGGTGGAGGAGCATTGATAGAAGTACAAAAATATTTTTGTGTGTGGAATAGGAAAATGAAGTATGTATGGGGAAATTTACTTCTATATCGGAAAATGCAAAAGAGGTATGTATTAGGGTGCATAAGATTACTCATAAGATTTTCAATCTTCATTTAAGATTCTCATAAAATATTTTAATATCTGTTTCATATTTCTCATAATATTTCATGTGTTTTTAATATTTTTTAGAATATTTTATAGTATCTATTTAAAACTTATTTGTGTTTTTGTGTGCAGGGTCCCTTTCATTAGCCATGGATGCTTTTTGCAGTTGAAGTGCAAAACCTATTTCTTATTTGAGTTTTTATGGTTTGCTTTTTTTTTTTATTTTGGTTGCATTTTTCTATTGTTGGTCATTATTGTTTCTATTGTTATTTTATTTTGTTTTCTAAATGTTGTGGGTCTTGTATCTTTGCATTTTCATTGTATTTTTCTATTGTTGTTGTTTTTTTAAGTTGTGGATGTTATATCATTGTATATGTGAGCATGGCCATGCTAACTTATGGTGTGGTATTTTGTTATTTTTGTGTTTCCTTTGAGTTTATTTTCTTTTGTTACATATTTTTTCCTGGATTTCATGGCCTGGGGCCTGGGGAAATTGTGGAAGACCTTAACAACACTTATGGGTTTAGGGATGATGCAAAGTCTACAAGTGTAGTGGGAAAAGGCGAATGAGCTATGTATGGAGCAATTTACTAGTTTATGAAGAAAGACGAAAGAGGTATGTGGGAACTTAACTTGTTTGTTACTCAATTGTATAGTTCCATGTATATTTTAATTGAATTCATTTGTTGTTTCATCATTATATCGTGTATGCTTGTTGAAATTTAATTCAATATAGATCAAGAAAAGTGAAAGACATGTATGTGGGAACTTAACTTGTTTGTTACTCAATTGTATGATATCATGCATATTTTAATTGAACTCATTTGTTGTTTCATCATTATATCATGTTTTTGAAATTTAGTTCAATATAGATCAAGAAAAGTGAAGGACTGCTACTAAATATATGTGTGATGTGAGACACCGTAGCAAAAGTATAATTGAATGCATATTATATTATTTGGGATTTATTATGTGCATTTAGGGTTGATGCAAAGTTTACAAGTGTAGTGGGCAAACACTAATAAGGTATATGTATGGATGAATCAAGTTGTTTCTCGCAAAAGGCGAAAGAGGTATGCATAGAGATACTTGTTTGCTGGTAAATTATATGAACTAATTTGTTGTTTCATATTTATATCATGCATGTTTGTTGAAAGAGGTATGCATGGGGAAACTTGTTTGTTGGTAAATTATATGGTTTCATGCCCATTTTAATTGAACTAATTTGTTGTTTCATATTTATATCATGCATGTTTTTTGACATTTTGTACAGTACCGATCCAAAATGCCGAATGACCACTGGTGAAACTACCAAATATATTGGTGTGATTCGAGACACCATAACAAATGTATAATTGAATGCATATTATATTATTTGGGATTTATTTATGTACTATACAAATGGAGGTAAAGGAAGAGATGGAGGAGCATTGATAAAAGTACAATAATATTTTTGTGTGAGAGTCTTGCAGATGTGTAAGAGTCTGCATGTGTAGTGGGAATAGGAAAATGAGGTATGCATGGGGAAATTTACTTCTATATGGGAAAATGCAAAAGAGGTATGTATCTTATGCATAAGATTACTCATAAGATTTTCAGTCTTCATTTAAAATTCTCATAAAATATTTTAATATTTGTTTCATATTTCTCATAATATTTTATAATATTTCATGTGTTTTAAATATTTTTTAGAATATTCTCCAGTATCTATTTAAAACTTATTTCTTTTTTTTGTGTGCAGGGTCCCCTTCGTTGGCCATTGATGCTTTTTGCAGTTGCAATGCAAGGCTTATTTATTATTTGAGTTTTTATGGTTTGCTTTTGTTATTTTGGTTACATTATTCTATTGTTGGTCATTATTGTTTCTATTGTTATTTTATTTTGTTTTCTAAATGTTGTGGGTCTTGTATCTTTGCATTTTCGTTGTATTTTTTTATTGTTGTTTTATTTTAATGTTGTGGATGTTATATCATTGTATATGTGAGCATGGCCATGCTAACTTATGGTTTGATATTTTGTTATTTTTGTGTTTCCTTTGAGTTTATTTTCTTTTGTTACACATTTTTTCCTGGATTTCATGGCGTGGGGAAATTATAGAGGACCTTAACAACACGAAGTGTGGGTTTAGGGATGATGCAAAGTCTACAAGTGTAGTGGGCAAAGGCAAATGAGGTATGTATGGAGGAATTTACTAGTTTATGAAGAAAGACGAAAGAGGTATGCATGTGGGAACTTAACTTGTTTGTTACTCAATTGTATGGTTTCATGCATATTTTAATTGAATTCAGCTGTTGTTTCATCATTATATCATTTCATGCATATTTTAATTGAATTCATTTGCTGTTTCATCATTTTATCATGTATGCCTGTTGAAATTTAGTTCAATATAGATCAAGAAAAGTGAAGGACATGTATGTGGGAACTTAACTTGTTTGTTACTCAATTGTATGGTTTCATGCATATTTTAATTGAACTAATTTGTTGTTTCATCATTATATATGCTTGTTGAAATTTAGTTCAATATAGATCAAGAAAATATGGATCAGGAAAAGTGAAGGACATGTATGTGGGAACTTAACTTGTTTGTTACTCAATTGTATGATTTCATGCATATTTTAATTGAACTCATTTGTTGTTTCATTATTATATCATGTATGCTCATTTGTTGTTTCATTATTATATCATGTATGCTTGTTGAAATTTAGTTCAATATATATAAAGAAAAGTGAAAGACTGCTATTGAATATATGTGTGATGTGAGACACCATAGCAAAAGTATAATTGAATGCATATTATATTATTTGGGATTTATTATGTGCGTTTAGGGTTGATGCAAAGTCTACAAGTGTAGTGGGTAAACTTGAATGAGGTATATGTATGGAGGAATCAAGTTCTTTCTCAAAAGAGGCGAAAGAGGTATGCATGGAAAACTTGTTTGTTGGTAAATTATATGGTTTCATGCCCATTTTAATTGAACTAATTTGTTGTTTCATATTTATATCATGCATGTTTGTTGAAAGAGGTATGCATGAGGAAACTTGTTTGTTGGTAAATTATATGGTTTCATGCCCATTTTAATTGAACTAATTTGTTGGTTCATATTTATATCATGCATGTTTGTTGACATTTTGTACAGTACCGATCCAGAATGCCGAAGGACCATTGGTGAAACTACCAAATATATTGGTGTGGTTCGAGGCACCATAAGAAAGGTGTAATTGTATAATTGAATGCATATTATATTATTTGGGATTTATTTATATAATGAGTACTATACAAATGGAGGTAAAGGAAGGTGGAGGAGCATTGATAAAAGTACAACATATTTTGTGTGAGTCTTACAGATGCGTAGGAGTCTACATGTGTAGTGGGAATAGCAAAATGAAGTATGCATGGGAAATTTACTTCTATATGGGAAAATGCAAAAGAGGTATGTATTAGGGTGGATACGATTACTCATAAGATTTTTAGTCTTCATTTAAGATTCTCATAAAATATTTTAATATCTGTGTCAGATTTCTCATAATATTTCATGTGTTTTTAATATTTTTTAGAATATTTTCCAATATTTATTTAAAACTTATTTGTTTTTTTTTTTTTTTTGTGTGCAGGGTCCCTTTCATTGGCCATGGATGCTTTTTGCAGTTGCAGTGCAAAGCCTATTTTTTACTTGAGTTTTATGGTTTTCTTATATTATTTTGGTTGCATTTTTCTATTGTTGGTCATTATTGTTTCTATTGTTATTTTATTTTGTTTTCTAAATGTTGCGGGTCTTGTATCTTTGCATTTTCGTTGTATTTTTCTATTGTTGTTTTTTAATTTTGTGATTGTTATATCATTGTATATGTGAGCATGGCCATGCTAATTTATGGTTTGGTATTTTGTTATTTTTGTGTTTCCTTTGAGTTTATTTTCTTTTGTTACATATTTTTCCCTAGATTTAATGGCGTGGGAAAATTATGGAAGACCTTAACAACAAATAGTGTGGGCTTAAGGATGATGCAAAGTCTACAAGCATAGTGGGCAAAGGTGAATGAGGTATGTATGGAGGAGTTTACTAGTTTATGAAGAAAGACGAAAAATGTATGTATGTGGGAACTTAATTTGTTTGTTACTCAATTGTATGGTTTCATGCATATTTTAATTGAACTCATTTGTTGTTTCATCATTATATCATGTATGCTTGTTGTAATTTAGTTCAATATAGATCAAGAAAAGTGAAGGATCGTTAGAGAAATTGCTGAATATATTTGTGATGTGAGGCACCATAGCAAAGTTATAATTGAATGCTTGTTATATTATTTGGAGTTTATTATGTGCGTTTAGGATTGATGCAAAGTCTATAAGTGTAGTGGGAAAACATGAATGAGGTATATGTATGGAGGAATCAAGTTGTTTCTCGCAAAAGGTGAAAGAGGTATGCATGGGGAAACTTGTTTGTTGGTAAATTATATGGTTTCATGCCCATTTTAATTGAATTAATTTGTTGTTTTATATTTATATCATGCATGTTTGTTGACATTTTGTACAGAACTGATCCAGAACGTGAAACTACCAAATATATTGGTGTGATTCGAGGCACCATAACAAAGGTATAATTGAATGCATATTATATTATTATGGATTTATTTATATAATGAATGCTATGCAAATGGAGGTAAAGGAAAGTGGAGGAGCATTGATAAAAGTACAAAAATAACTTTGTGTGAGAATCTTGCAGATGTGCAGGAGTCTGCATGTGTAGGTGGGAATAGGAAAATGAGGTATGTATGGGGAAATTTACTTTTATATGGGAAAATGCAATAGAGGTATGTATTAGGGTGCGTAAGGTTACTCATAAGATTTTCAATCTTCATTTAAGATTCTCATAAAATGTTTTAATATCTGTTTCATATTTCTCATAATATTTCATGTGTTTTTAATATGTTTTAGAATATTTTCCAGTATCTATTTTAATCTTATTTGTTTTTTTTCTTTTTTGCAGGGTCCCCTTCTTTGGCCATGGATGCTTTTTGTAGTTGCAGTGCAAAAGCCTATTTCTTATTTGAGTTTTTATGGTTTGCTTTTGTTATTTTTTGCATTATTCTATTGTTGGTCATTATTGTTTCTATTGTTATTTTATTTTGTTTTCTAAATGTTGTGGGTCTTGTATCTTTCCATTTTCGTTGTATTTTTCTATTGTTGTTTTATTTTGTTTTTTTAATGTTGTGGCTTTTGTATCATTATTTATGTGAGCATGGCCATGCTAACTTATGGTTTGGTATTTTGTTATTTTTGTGTTTCTTTTGAGTTTTTTTTTGTTTTAGTTACATATTTTTTACCGGATTTAATGAGGTGGGGAAATTATGGAAGAACTTAACAACACGTAGTGTGGGTTTAGGGATGATGCAAAGTCTACAAGTGTAGTGGGTAAAGGCGAATGAAGGTATGTATGGAGGAATTTACTAGTTTATGAAGAAAGGTGAAAGAGGTATGTATGTGGAAACTTAACTTGTTTGTTACTCAATTGTATGGTTTCATGCATATTTTAGTTGAACTCATTTGATGTTTCATCATTGTAGAAATTTATAGTTTCCCACCCCGGTTTTCAGTTTTCGCCTTATTACTCCAAAATAGTTAAATGCCCTTTCCCATAACCATACATTTAACAAACTGGAAAATAAATTTTGCTGAAAACACAAATTCTGGAATTTTTTCAGAATGCTGGAAAATGCAGAAATAAAAATAACAGCAGTAACAAACAGTCATTCAACACATCATAACTCAGTAATTTTTGGTCAAGGTGACCCTGGAAAAACCCCCTACAACTCTTGGGGAAAACCAATTTGAAAGCTCCTTCTTATTTATGGAAAAATGCTTTTTACAGTGATAGAAATATTCAGCAAAATAAATAATCAGCAAACAGACTTTTACAACTTATCTCTCTTTTCCCGTGCTTAACCACCGCCTCGGAAAACGCACAAACAACAAAACAGGAACAGCAATAAATGCTGTACGGATTTCTCGATTTGTGTGCCCAGAAATCTGCAATAAATGCAGCTGTACGGCCACCTTGAAATCTGTGCCAAAACAGCAATAAATGCTGCTGTACGGACCTCGAAAATCGTGCCAAAAACGCCGCAAAACTCAGCTGTATGGTACAGCCCCTAGCTGCCTCGATTTCTGTGCCAAATACTGCTGTACGGCTGCTGTACGGCTTGCTGTACGGCCCTGCTGTACGGCCTTGCTGTACGGCCTCCCTGCCTAGGAAACCGTGCAAAAATCAGCCTGTTGTTTGCTAAATTTGCTGCACTTGTCTGCTGAAATGTCTTGCTGAAATGCTGCCTTGGAATGCGTGCCAAGCTGCTGCCTCCTTCTCCTCACTGCCCAGAAATCTCCCTTGCTCTCTTGCTCTCCTTCTCCCAATCTGCTCATGAAAGAATTAATGACCTTTTCCTCCTTTTCCTCCTTTAACCTAACCCTAAGTGACTTTTGGGGAATCCCTAAATCCAATGGCTGAGATAGATTGAGATCTAGGGCTAAGATTAAATGCTCATTTAAATCTCACTTTCTATTTTTTAATTCACCCCACTTTAGTAAAGACCCACTTAGTCATTTATTTCCAAAGTCACTTTTCCTTTCTAATTTTACATTGACTTTATTAAAGTCACTTTAAAATTAGACTTTAGTAACTTTATCACTTAAAGTCACTTTTAAATTAGATTTGACTTTATAAAAATTATAAAGTCACTTTAGGAGAAAAATTAAATTCTTTTGGACACTTTCCCTAGGCCAAAGATCAAAGCCTTAGGGAACCACCTGTCCTCCGGTACCAAATTTCAACACTCCCTCTTACCGAGGAAGGTGTTCCTCACCACACCCATCTTGTCTATGAAGTAGACATGCTTGCCCCGTGGTAAGGCTTTGGTAAGAATATCTGCAACCTGCTCATCAGTGGGAATATACTCAAGCTTCACAGCTCCTTTCTGAACATAGTCTCCGATGAAATGATATTTGATCCCGATATGCTTTGACCTGTCATGAAATACTGGATTCTCCGTGAGTTTAATGCAACTCTGATTATCACAGTAAATCACTGAAGGTCTCAACGGCTGACCAAATAAGCCAAACAACATCTTGCGAAGCCGGATGGCCTCACAACTAGCTAGACTGGCTGCCATATACTCTGCTTCCGCTGAACTCAATGCTACTGACTGCTGCTTCCGGCTGAACCATGACACCACTGCTGAACCCAACCCAAAACAGCACCCTGAAGTGCTCTTCCTATCAGAAGCACAACCTGCCCAATCAGAATCAGTGTAACCTGCCAATCTCACTCCATCCCCCTGCCTGTAGTCCAGACCATAATCCACTGTCCCCTGCAAGTATCGCAAAATGTGTTTTGCAGCCACCCAGTGAACCTTCCTAGGCTCACACATAAGCTGACTCATCGTGTTGACTGCAAAACAAATATCTGGTCTAGTGTTGACCAAATACATCAAGGAACCAATCAGCTGTCTGTACAATGTGGGATCCACCAACTCGGAATCCGAAGCATGAAGCTTCTTCCGGTTGGTGATCATCGGTGTCGACATGGGTCTACAATCCTCCATGTGGAATCTGCCAAGGATGTCCACAATATACTTCCCCTGTCCCAGGAAGAAATGCCCCTCCTCCTCCCACACCTCCAAACCCAAAAAGTAATGCATCAAGCCGATGTCCTTCATCTCAAACTCCGCCGCAAGATCTCTCTTGCAGTGCTCTATGAGTCTCTCTGCACCTGTAATGACTAAGTCATCCACATACAGCACCAGAATGAGAGGCTCCTCACCTATCACGATATAGTAAAGGTTCGGATCTGCCTCACTCTTTGTGAAACCCATCTTCTGCAAGTAAGTATCTATCCTGGAGTACCAAGCTCTGGGAGCTTGCTTCAGGGCATAAAGGGCCTTCTTCAGTCTGCACACATGGGACTCCTTCCCATGCACCTCAAAGCCCTGTGGCTGCTCAATGTACACCTCCTCCTGTATGAAGCCATTGAGAAATGCGGTCTTCACATCCATTTGGTGGATCTTCCAACCCATCTCTGCTGCTATCAATATAATGGAGCGAATCGAAGTATATCGAGCCACGGGAGCGAAGGTCTCCTCACAATCAACTCCCTCTACCTGGGAGAACCCTCTAGCCACAAACCTCGCTTTGAATTTCTCAATGCTGCCATCTGCAGCATGCTTTACCTTGTAAAGCCATCTGGAAGTAACCACGGATTTGCCCTCAGGCCTCGGCACCACCTCCCAAACATCATTCTTCATGATAGAAAAATACTCCTCCTGCATGGCCTCTCTCCAGACCTGCTGGCTAGCTGCCTCCTCATAGCTAGAAGGCTCAGAGTCAAGGATGCTGGTAGCCATTGCCATATAGCTACAAAACCTCTCAGGTGGTCTGCTCTCTCTGACCGGCCTCTTAGGCTCAGCAACAGATGTGGCATCTCTCAAGGTGTCCTGAAGCCACTTGAGCTTCCTCTTCCCTGAGTGCACTTCTCCCGCCGGAGAATAAAACTCCTCCTCCTCAACATCAGGAGCCTGAACTCCTGACTGTCTGTCTGCTGTCCTCCTGCCTGCACCTGAACCTGTAGATGCTGAGGTACCGTGTGAACTGTCCATCGGTGGACTCCCCAGTGAACTGCTCTGTGGACTGCTCTGCGTGCTGCCCATAGCACCACCCCTCTGACTCTGCGAGCCACTCCCCACTGACGGACCTGACATCGTCATAGATGTACCTCCGGATCCTCCTGATCCCTGCCCACTGGATCCCTGTGACTGACTCAACTGCTGCTGAGGGTCTGGCTGATCCAGATACTCTAACTTCCGTGACCTCCTAAAGGCCCTGTCCTCCTCGAACTTCACATCCCGCCTGACAACAACTTTCCTCTGCGCAGGAATGTAAATCCGAAAGGCCTTGGAGGTCTCACTGTAGCCCACAAAGATACCCTTCTCTCCGGTGGGCTCTAGTTTGGTCCTCTTCTCCTTGGGTATGTAGGAGTATGTGATGCACCCAAAGATACGAAGATGACCAATATCAGGCTTCTTCCCAGAAAAAGCCTCCTCCGGAGTCATGTGCCCCAAGGCACGATGCGAACTCCTGTTCTGCAAGTAAACAGTTGTGTTGCAGGCCTCTGCCCACAAAAACAATGGCAACCCCTGATCATGTAACATGGCTTTGGCAGCCCCTCCGATGGATCTGTTCTTCCTCTCCGCAACCCCGTTCTGCTGGGGGTTGTAAGGAACAGTGAGCTCCCTCCTAATGCCTGCCTCAGCACAATAGTCAACAAACTCTCCAAGGGTGTACTCTCCTCCATTGTCCGACCTCAGGGACTTGATCTTCCGACCTGTCTGTGTCTCCACAAGAGCTCTGAACTCCTGAAACCGCTTGAAGACCTCACTCTTGGTCTTCAAGAAATAAATCCAGGTCCTCCTGGAGTGATCATCAATGAATAAAACATAGTACTCATATCCACTCGAGGAAACATGAGACATCCGATCGCTCACATCGGAATGAATCAAATCAAGTATCCCAGTCGCTCTGCTGTCACTGCTGGGAAAAGGGGATTTGGCAAACTTGCCCATCGCACATCCTCTGCAAGTATCAAAGTGATCAGTACTGAAATCTGGCACACCTGTAGTGATCTCCCGCAAAGTCCTCAAGGCTCCATGATACATGTGCCCCATTCTGCGGTGCCAAATCTCACACAGCTCAGAACTGCTAGCTCTGCTGTCGGTACTACTGCTCAATGCCAAAAGGGGCTGAAATGCAAACTTGTACACCTTTGCATGGCGTACACCTATCACTCTAGCTGAATCAGCTGGAGTGCCCCTGGGATACATCAAAACCTGTCCTCCCCTGAACAGTACCTCATATCCTCTATCCTCCAAAGCTGAGACGGATATGAGGTTCTTCCTCATCCCTGGCACATAAAGAACATCTGACACCTTCAAAGGAGGTTTGGACTCCCTCTGAAATGTCAATGTTCCCACACCGACTGCTCTAACAACTCTGTCATCACCGAGTACTACCTCTACATCAGTGCCACTCTCTGAAAGCTCTGAGAAGTACTCACGGACTCCTGTCATATGACGTGAAGCCCCACTGTCCACATACCAGATACCCGAAGATGCTTCGCTAATCGAGGGAAATGCATGCTCCCTCTGAACCTCTATGGCAGATGATCCCGCACTAGAGGACTCACACGCAGTGAACCCAAACTCTCGGTCAAAACGATCTGCAAAGTCCTCAACCTCTGCTGAAGCTGCCATGCCCTGGTTCTTCCCCTTCTTCTTCTTCTTCTCCGGACACACAACTGCATAGTGTCCCATCTTCTGACAATTCCAACACTTCACCTTGGAATAGTCCTTCTGTGTGTTATCCTGTTTACCTTTACCTTTGCCTTTGCCCCCACCATTGCTTGTGGAAGCCTGCTTCTTCCCTTTGCCTTTCTTGCGTCATGCCAACAGTGCTACATCCTCATCCTGCTCAACTGGCTTGGCTGCCCCAAGCTGACCTTTCCTGATCTCTGTCTGAATGCAATCATCCCAAAACCTCTCCCATGTGGGAAGGGTCTCAAGTGCACAAACTCCATCAGCAAAGTTCATCCATGAACGGGGGAGGCCATTCACTGCAATCCGCACCAACTCAGTGGGTGGAATGGCCTCTCCAATCGCTGCCAACCCATCTCTCACATTAGTAATCTTAGTGAGATATCCAGCTGCACTATCATTGCCCATCTTAATGGTCTTCATCTTCTCCTTCAGGACCATCTTCCGGTTCTCATTGGTACTCTGGTAGAGATTGGACAATGCTGTCCACATCTCATGAGCATTCTCTTCCCTCTCACATGAGGAATGCAATGGTCTTTGATTCCGTCTAGAATCAGCCTCTTACCCTTGTTGTTCTTTTTATTATATGCTGCCAACTGAGTAGCATCAGTAGGCACATTCACAGGGTTCTGTGGGTATGTACCATAATGTCCCAGACTTCTGCCTCCTCAAAGATACTCTGCATTCTCTCCTTCCAAATGATGTAGTTGGAATGCCCATCGAACTATCCTCCACCCTCAGTCCCAATGACATCCTGCTGTCCTAAAACTGAAAAATAGCACTGCTGTGGTAAAGATAAAAACTGCTGTTTGTGAAAAATCAGCTTGCTGGAATTTTCTGAGTGAAAAATCAGCAGACTGTAATTTTCCTCCTTGTTGTCCCAAACTGCCCTTCAGCACTCAAGGCTCTGATACCATATAGAAATTTATAGTTTCCCACCCCGGTTTTCAGTTTTCGCCTTATTACTCCAAAATAGTTAAATGCCCTTTCCCATAACCATACATTTAACAAACTGGAAAATAAATTTTGCTGAAAACACAAATTCTGGAAATTTTTCAGAATGCTGGAAAATGCAGAAATAAAAATAACAGTAGTAACAAACAGTCATTCAACACATCATAACTCAGTAATTTTTGGTCAAGGTGACCCTGGAAAAACCCCCTACAACTCTTGGGGAAAACCAGTTCGAAAGCTCCTTCTTATTTCTGGAAAAATGCTTTTTACAGTGATAGAAATATTCAGCAAAATAAATAATCAGCAAACAGACTTTTACAACTTATCTCTCTTTTCCCGTGCTTAACCACCGCCTCGGAAAACGCACAAACAGCAAAACAGGAACAGCAATAAATGCTGTACGGATTTCTCGATTTGTGTGCCCAGAAATCTGCAATAAATGCAGCTGTACGACCACCTTGAAATCTGTGCCAAAACAGCAATAAATGCTGCTGTATGGACCTCGAAAATCGTGCCAAAAACGCTGCAAAACTCAGCTGTACGGTACAACCCCTAGCTGCCTTGATTTCTGTGCCAAATACTGGTTGTCTACCGGCCCAGGCTGGCAATGCGCACGGCCTGGCTGTGCGGCCTTCTTGTACGGCCTCCACCGCCTAGGCAGGTGCAAAAAATCAGCCTACTTGTTTTACTTTTCATCTATTTTGCCTGAGGTCTGCTTTGAAATGTCTTCTTTGAAATGTTTGCCTTGGAATGCGTGCAGTGCCTCCTTCTCCTCACTGCCTAGAAATCTCCCTTGCTCTCTTGCTCTCCTTCTCCCAATCTGCTCATGAAAGAATGAATGACCTTTTCCTCCTTTTCCTCCTTTAAGCTAACCCTAAGTGACTTTTTGGGAATCCCTAAATCCAATGGCTCAAATAGATTTAGATCTAGGGCTGAGATTAAATGCTCATTTAAATCTCACTTTCTATTTTTTTAATTCACCCCACTTTAATAAAGACCCCTCACTTTTTCCTTTCTAATTTTATATTGACTTTATTAAAGTCACTTTAAAATTAGACTTATTTCTATAACTTTATAAAGTCACTTTAGTAACTTTATCACTTAAGTCACTTTTAAATTAGATTTAACTTTATAAAAAATTATAAAGTTACTTTAGGAGAAAAAATTAAATTCTTTTGGACACTTTTCCCTAGGCCAAAGATCAAAGCCTTAGGGAACCACCTGTCCTTCGGTACCAAATTTCAACAATCATAATATCATGTATGCTTGTTGAAATTTAGTTCAATATATATCAAGAAAAGTGAAGGACATGTATGTGGGAATGAAGGTATGTATGGAGGAATTTACTAGTTTTTGAAGAAAGACGAAAGAGGTATGTATATGGGAACTTAACTTGTTTGTTACTCAATTGTAAGGTTTCATGCATATTTTAATTGAACTCATTTGTTGTTTCATCATAATATCATGTATGCTTGTTGAAATTTAGTTCAATATATATCAAGAAGAGTGAAGGACATGTATGTGGGAACTTAACTTGCGAAAGATGTATGTATGTGGGAACTTAACTTGTTTGTTACTCAATTGTATGGTTTCATGCATATTTTAATTGAACTCATTTGTTGTTTCATCATTATATCATGTATGCTGGTTGAAATTTAGTTCAATATATATCAAGAAAAGTGAAGGACATGTATGTGGGAACTTAACTTGTTTGTTACTCAATTGTATGGTTTCATGCATATTTTAATTGAACTCATTTGTTGTTTGATCATTATATCATGTATGCTTATTGAAATTCAGTTCAATATAGATCAGGAAAAGTGAAGGCATTATATCATGTATGTTTATTGAAATTAGTTCAATATAGATCAGGAAAAGTGAAGGACCGTTAGAGAAATTACTGAATATAAGTGTGATGTGAAACACCATAAAAAGGGTATAATTGAATGCAAATTATATTATTTGGGATTTATTATGTGCGTTTAGGGTTGATGCAGAGTCTACAAGTGTAGTGGGCAAATACGAATGAGGTATATCTCTGGAGGAATCAAGTTGTTTCTCGCAAAAGGCAAAAGAGGTATGCATGGGGAATCTTGTTTGTTGGTAAATTATATGGTTTCATGCGTATTTTAATTGAACTTCAAAATCTATTTCATATTTCTCATAATAATTCATGTGTTTTTAATATTTTTTAGAATATTTTCCAGTATTTATTTAAATCTTTCTCTTTTTTTTTTTTGGCAGTGTCCCGTTCGTTGGCCATGGATGCTTTTTGCAGTTGCAGTGCAAAGCCTATTTCTTTTTTGAGTTTTTATGGTTTGCTTCTGTTATTTTGGTTGCATTATTCTATTGTTGGTCATTATTGTTTCTATTGTTATTTTATTTTGTTTTCTAATTGTTGTGGGTCTTGTATCTTATCATTTTTGTTGTATTTTTCTATTGATGTTTTATTTTATTTTTTAATGTTGTCGCTGTTATATCATTGTACATGTGAGCATGGCCATGCTAACTTATGGTTTGGTATTTTGTTAATTTTTGTGTTTCCTTTGAGTTTATTTTCTTTTGTTAAGTAATCTTTCCTGGATTTAATGGGGTGGGGAAATTATGGAAGAGCATAACAACACAGTGTGGGTTTAGGGATGATGCAAAGTCTACAAGTGTAGTGGGCAAAGGCGAATGAAGGTATGTATGGAGGAACTTACTAGTTTATGAAGAAAGGCAAAAGAGGAATGTATGTGGGAACTTAATTTGTTTGTTACTCAATTGTATGGTCTCATGCATATTTTAATTGAACTCATTTGTTATTTCATCATTATATCATGTATGCTTGTTGAAATTTAGTTCAATATATATCAAGAACAGTGAAGGACATGTCTGTGGGAACTTAACTTGTTTGTTACTCAATTGTATGGTTTCATGCATATTTTAATTGAACTCATTTGTTGTTTCATCATTATATCATGTATGCTTATTGAAATTTAGTTCAATATAGATCAAGAAAAGTGAAGGACTATTAGAGAAACTACTGAATATATGTGTGATGTGAGACACCATAGCAAAGGTATAATTGAATGCATATTATATTATTTGGGATTTGTAATGTGCGTTTAGGGTTGATGCAAAGTTTTCAAGTGTAGTGGGTAAACACAAATGAGGTATATCTATGGAGGAATCAAGTTGTTTCTCGCAAAAGGCGAAAGAGGTATGCATGGGAAAACTTGTTTCTTGGTAAATTATATGGTTTTATGCCTATTTTAATTTAACTAATTTGTTGTTTCATATTTATATCATGCATGTTTGTTGACATTTTGTACAGTATCGATCCAGAATGTCGAAGGACCACTGGTGAAACTACCAAATATATTGTGTGATTCGAGGCACCATAACAAAGGTATCATTGAATGCATATTATATTATTTGGGATTTATTTATATAATGAGTTCTATGCAAATGGATGTAAAGGAAGGTGGAGGAGCATTGATAAAAGTACAAAAATATTGTGTGATTCGAGGCACCATAACAAAGGTATCATTGAATGCATATTATATTATTTGGGATTTATTTATATAATGAGTTCTATGCAAATGGATGTAAAGGAAGGTGGAGGAGCATTGATAAAAGTACAAAAATATTTTTGTGTGAGAGTCTTGTAGATGTGTAGGAGTCCGCATGTGTAGTGGGAATGGGAAAATGAGGTATGTCTGGGGAAATTTACTTACATGGGAAAATGCAAAAGAGGTATGTGTTAGGGTGCATAAGATTACTCATAAGATTTTCAATTTTCATTTAAGATTCTCATAAAATATTTTAATATCTGTTTCATATTTCTCATAATATTTCATGTGTTTTTTTTTGTGTGTAGGGTCCTCTTGGCCATGGAAGGTTTTTTATGTGCTTGTGCAAGTATTTTATTTCTTATTTGAGTTTTTATGGTTTGCTATTGTTATTTTGGTTGCATTTTTCTATTGTTGGTCTTTATTGGTTCTATTGTTATTTTATTTTGTTTTTTAAATGTCGTGGGTCTTGTATCTTAGCATTTTCGTTGTATTTTTCTATTGTTGTTTTATTTTGTTTTTTTAATGTATTTTTTTATTGTTGTTTTTTAATGGTGTGGTTGTTATATCATTGTATATGTGAGCATGGCCATGCTAACTTATGGTTTGGTATTTTGTTATTTTTGTGTTTATTTTGAGTTTATTTCCTTTTGTTACATATTTTTTCCTGGATTTAATGGGGTGGGGAAATTATGGAAGACCTTAGCAACAATAGTGTGGGCTTAGGAATGATGCAAAGTCTACAAGGATAGTGGGCAAAGGTACATGAGGTATTTATGGGGAGTTTATTGGTTTATGAAGAAAGACGAAAGAGGTATGTATGTGGGAACTTAACTTGTTTGTTACTTAATTGTATGGTTTCATGCATATTTGAATTGGACTCATTTGTTGTTTCATCATTATATCATGAGGTATGTATGTGGGAACTTAACTTGTTTGTTACTTAATTGTATGGTTTCATGCATATTTGAATTGGACTCATTTGTTGTTTCATCATTATATCATGTATGCTTGTTGAAATTTAGTTCAATATAGATCAAGAAAAGTGAAGGACCGTTAGAGAAACTACTAAATATTGTGTGATGTGAGGCACCATAGCAAATGTATAATTGAATGCATATTATATTATTTGGGATTTATTATGTGTGTTTAGGGTTGATGCAAAGTCTACAAGTGAAGTGGGCAAACACGAATGAGGTATATGTATGGAGGAATCAAGTTGTTTCTGACAAAAGGCGAAAGAGGAATGCATGGTGAAACTTGTTTGTTGGTAAATTATATGGCTTCATGCCCATTTTAATTGAACTAATTTGTTGTTTCATATTTATATCATGCATGTTTGTTGACATTTTGTACAGTACTGATCTAGAATGCCGAAGGACCACTAGTGAAACTGCCAAATATTTTGGTGTGATTTGAGGCACCATAACAACGGTATAATATTATATTATTTTGGATTTATTTATATAATGAGTGCTATATAAATGGAGGTAAAGGAAGATGGAGGAGCATTGATAAAATTACACGAATATTTTTGTGTGAGAGTCTTGCAAATGTGTAGAAGTCCGCATGTGTAGTGGGAACAGAAAAATGAGGTATGTATGGGGAAATTTACTTCTATGTGAGAAAATGCAAAAGTGGTATGTATTAGGGTGCATAAGATTACTCATAAGATTTTCAGTCTTCATTTAAGATTCTCATAAAATATTTTAGTATCTGTTTCATATTTCTCATAATATTTCATGTGTTTTTAATATTTTTTAGAATATTTTCAAGTATCTATTTAAAACTTATTTGTTTTTTTTGTGTGAAGGGCCCCCTTCATTGGCCATGGCTGCCTTTTGCAGTTGCAGTGGAAAGCCTGTTTCTTATCTGAGTTTTTATGGTTTTATTTTGTTATTTTTGTCCCATTTTTTTTATTGTTGGTCATTATTGTTTCTATTGTTATTTCATTTTGTTTTCTAAATGTTGTGGGTCTTGTATCTTTGTATTTTCGTTGTATTTTTCTATTGTTGTTTTATTTTGTTTTTTTTTTAATGTTGTGGCTGTTATATCATTGTATATGTGAGCATGGCCATGCTAACTTATGGTTTGGTATTTTGTTATTTTTGTGTTTCCTTTGAGTTTATTTTCTTTAGTTACATACTTTTTCTTCGATTTAATGGGGTGGGGAAATTATGGAAGACCTTAACAACACATAGTGTGGGTTTAGGGATGATGCAAAGTCTACAAGTGTAGTGTGCAAAGACAAATGAGGTATGTATTGAGGAATTTACTAGTTTATGAAGAAAGACGAAAGAGGTATGTATGTGGGAACTTAACTTGTTTGTTACTCAATTGTATGGTTTCATGCATATTTGAATTGAACTCATTTTTGTTTCATCATTATATTATGTATGCTTATTGAAATTTAGTTCAATATAGATCAAGAAAAGTGAAGGACCGTTAGAGAAATTGTATGTATGCAGGAATTTACTAGTTTATGAAGAAAGACGAAAGAGGTATGTATGTGGGAACTTAACTTGTATTTGAATTGAAATCATTTGTTGTTTCATCTTTATATCATGTAGGATTGTTGAAATTTAGTTCAATATAGATCAAGAAAAGTGAAGGACCGTTAGAGAAACCGTATGTATGCAGGAATTTACTATTTTATGAAGAAAGACGAAAGAGGTATGTATGTGGGAACTTAACTTGTTTGTTACTCAATTGTATGGTTTTATGCATATTTGAATTGAACTCATTTGTTGTTTCATTATTATATCATGTATGCTTGTTGAAATTTAGTTCAATATAGATTAAGAAAAGTTAAGGACCATTAGAGAAACTAGAGAAACTACTGAATATATGTGTGATGTGAGGCACCATAGCAAAGGTATAATTGAATGCATATTATATTATTTGGGATTTATTTTCTGTGTTTAGGGTTGAAGCAAAGTCTATAAGTGTAGTGGGCAAACACAAATGAGGTATATGTATGGAGGAATCAAGTTGTTTCTTGCATGGCGAAACTTATTTGTTGGTAAATTATATGGTTTCATGTCCATTTTAATTGAATTAATTTGTTATCTCATATTTATATCATGCATGTTTGTTGACATTTTGTACAGTACCGATCTAGAATGCTAAAGGACCACTAGTGAAATGACCAAATATATTGGTGTGATTCGAGGCACCATAGCAAAGGTATAATTGAATGCATATATTTATTATTTGGGATTTATTTATATAATGAGTACTGTTCAAATGAAGGTAAAGGAAGGTGGAGGAGCATTGATAAAAGTACAAAAATATTTTTGTGTGAGTCTTGCAGATGTGTAGAAGTTCGCATGTGTAGTGGGAATAGGAAAATGAGGTATGTATGGGGAAATTTACTTCTATATGGGAAAATGCAAAAGAGGTATGTATTAGGGTGCATAAGATTACTCATAAGATATTTTAATATGTGTTTCATATTTCTCATAATATTTCATGTGTTTTTAATATTTTTTTTGAATATTTTCTAGTATCTATTTAAAACTTGTTTTTTTGTGTGCAGGGTCCCCTTTGTTGGCCATGGATGCTGTGTAGGAGTCCGCATGTGTAGTGGGAATAAGAAAATGAAGTATGTATGGGGAAATTTACTTCTATACGGGAAAATGCAAAAGAGGTATGTATTAGGGTGCATAAGATTGCTCATAAGATTTTTAGTCTTCATTTAAAATTCTCATAAAATATTTTAATATGTGTTTCATATTTCTTATAATATTTCATGTGTTTTTAATATTTTTTACAATATTTTCCAGTGTCTATTTAAAACTTATTTGTTTTTTTTTGTATGTAGGGTCCCCTTCGTTGGCCATGGATGCTTTTTGCAGCTGCAATGCAAGGCCTATTTATTATTTGAGTTTTTATGGTTTGCTTCTGTTATTTTGGTTGCATTATTCTATTGTTGGTCATTATTGTTTCTCTTGTTATTTTATTTTGTTTTCTAAATGTTGTGGGTCTTTTATCTTTACATTTTCATTGTCTTTTTCTATTGTTGTTTTATTTTGATTTTTTGATGTTGTGGTGTGAGCATGGCCATGCTAACTTATGGTTTGGTATTTTGTTATTTTTGTGTTTCCTTTGAGTTTATTTTCTTTTGTTACATATCTTTTCCTGGATTTAATGGGGTGGAGAAATTATGGAAGACCTTAACAACACATAGTGTGGGTTTAGGGATGATGCAAAGTCTACAAGTGTAGTGGGCAAAGGCGAATGAGGTATATGTATGGAGGAATTTACTAGTTTATGAAGAAAGACGAAAGAGGTATGTATGTGGGAACGTAACTTGTTTGTTACTCAATTGTATGGTTTTATGTATATTTGAATTGAACTCATTTGTTGTTTCATCATTATATCATGTATGCTTGTTGAAATTTAGATGAATATAGATCAAGAAAAGTGAAGGACCGTTAGAGAAACTACTGAATATATGTGTGATGTGAGGCACAATAGCAAAGGTATAATTGAATGCATATTATATTATTTGGGATTCATTATTTGCGTTTAGGGTGGATGCAAAGTCTACATGTGTAGTGGGCAAACACGAATGAGGTATATGTATGGAGGAATTAAGTTGTTTCTCGCAAAAGGCGAAAGAGGTATGCATGGGGAACTTGTTTGTTGGTAAATTATATGGTTTCATGCCCATTTTAATTGAACTAATTTGTTCTTTCATATTTATATCATGCATGTTTGTTGACATTTTGTACAGTATCGATCCGGAATACCGAAGGACCACCGTTCCAGAATGCCGAAGGACCACTGGTGAAACTACCAAATATATTGGTGTGATTTGAGGCACCATAGCAAAGGTATAATTGAATGCATATTATATTATTTGGGATTTATTTATATAGTGAGTACTATGCAAATGGAGGTAAAGGAAGGTGGAGGAGCATTGATAAAAGTACAAAAATATTTTTGTGTGAGAGTCTTGCAGTTGTGTAGAGTCTGCATATGTGTAGTGGGAATAGGAAAATGAGGTATATATGGTGAAATTTACTTTTATATGGGAAAATGTAAAAGAGGTGTGTATTAGGATGCATAAGATTACTCATAAGATTTTTAGTCTTCGTTTAAGATTCTCATAAAATATTTTAAGATCTGTTTCATATTTCTCATAATATTTCATGTGTTATTAATATTTTTTAGAATGTTTTCCAGTATCGATTAAAACTTATTTGTTTTTTTTTGTATGTAGGGTCCCCTTCGTTGGCCATGGATGCTTTTTGTAGTTGCACTGCAAAGCCTATTTCTTATTTGAGTTTTTATGGTTTGCTTTTGTTATTTTGGTTGCATTTTTCTATCGTTGGTCATTATTGTTTCTATTGTTATTTTATTTTGTTTTCTAAATGTTGTGGGTCTTGTATCTTTGCATTTTCATTGTATTTTTCTATTGTTCTTTTATTTTGTGTTTTTAATTTTGTGGCTGTTATATCATTGTATATGTGAGCATGGCCATGCTAACTTATGGTTTGGTATTTTGCTATTTTTGTGTTTACTTTGAGTTGATTTTCTTTTGTTATATATTTTTTACTGGATTTAATGGGGTGGAGAAATTATGGAAGACCTTAACAACACATAGTGTGGGTTTATGGATGATGCAAAGTCTACAAGTGTAGTGGGCAAAGGCGAATGAGGTATTTATGGAGGAATTTACTAGTTTATGAAGAAAGACGAAAGGGGTCTGTATGTAGGAACGTAACTTGTTTGTTACTCAATTGCATGGTTTCATGCATATTTGAATTGAACTCATTTGTTGTTTCATCATTATATCATGTATGCTTGTTGGAATTTAGTTGAATATAGATCAAGAAAAGTGAATGACCGTTAGAGAAACTACTGAATATATGTGTGATGTGAGGCACCATAGCAAATTTATAATTGAATGCGTATTACATTATTTGGGATTTATTATGTGCATTTAGGGTTGATGCAAAGTCTACATGTGTAGTGGGCAAACACGAATGAGGTATATGTATGGAGGAATCAAGTTGTTTCTCACAAAAGGCGAAAGAGGTATGCATGGGGAAACTTGTTTGTTGGTAAATTATATGGTTTCATGCCCATTTTAATTGAACTAATTTGTTGTTTCATATTTATATCATGCATGTTTGTTGACATTTTGTACAGTACCGATCCAGAATGTCGAATGACCACTGGTGAAACTAGCAAATATATTGGTGTGATTGAGGCACCATACCAAAGGTATAATTTAATGCATATTATATTATTTGGGATTTATTTATATAATCAGTGCTATGCAAATGGAGGTAAAGGAAGGTGGTGGAGCATTAATAAAAGTACAAAAATACTTTTTTTTTTTGTGAGAATCTTGCAAATGTGTAGGAGTCTGCATGTGTAGTGGGAATAGGAAAATGAGGTATGTATGGGGAAATTTACTTCTATATGGGAAAATGCAAAAGAGGTATGTATTAGGGTGCATGAGATTACTCATAAGATTTTCAGTCTTCATTTAAGATTCTCATAAAATATTTTGATATCTGTTTCATATTTCTCATAACATTTCATGTGTTTTTGATATTTTTTAGAATATTTTCCATTACCTATTTAAATTTTTTTTGTTTTTTTGTGTGCAGGTCCCCTTCATTGGTCATGGATGCTTTTTGCAGTTTCAGTCTAAAGCCTATTTCTTATTTGAGTTTTTATGGTTTTCTTTTGTTATTTTGGTTGCATTTTTCTATTGTTGGTCATTATTGTTTAATTTGTTATTTTATTTTGTTTTCTAAATGTTATGGGTCTTGTATCTTTGCATTTTCATTGTATTTTTCTATTGTTGTTTTATTTTGTTTTTTAAATGTTGTGTTTGTTATATCATTGTATATGTGAGCATGGCCATGCTAACTTATGGTTTTGTGTTTTGTTATTTTTTGTTTCCTTTGAGTTTATTTTCTTTTGTTACATATTTTTTCCTGGATTTCATGGCGTGGGGAAATTATGGAAGACCTTAACAACACATAGTGTGGGTTTAGGGATGATGCAAAGTCTACAAGTGTAGTGGGCAAAGGCGAATGAACTATGTAAGGAGGAATTTACTAGTTTATGAAGAAAGACAAAAGAGGTATGTATGTGGGAACTTAACTTGTTTGTTACTCATTTGTATGGTTCATGCATATTTGAATTGAACTCATTTGTTGTTTCATCATTATATCATATATGCTTATTGAAATTTAGTTCAATATAGATCAAGAAAAGTGAAGGACCGTTGGAGAAACTACTGAATATATGTGTGATGTGAGGCACCATAGCAAAGATATAATTGAATGCATATTATATTATTTGGGATTTATTATGTGCGTTTAGGGTTGATGCAAAGTCTACAAGTGTAGTGGGCAAACAGGAATGAGGTATATGTACGGAGGAATCAAGTTGTTTCTCGCAAAAGGCGAAAGAGGTATGCACGGGGAAACTTGTTTGTTGGTAAATTATATGGTTTCATGCCCATTTTAATTGAACTAATTTGTTGTTTCATATTTATATCATGCATGTTTGTTGACATTTTGTACAATACTGATCTAGAATACTTAACTTGTTTGTTACTCAGTTGTATGATTTCATGCATATTTGAATTGAACTCATTTTTTGTTTCATCATTATATCATGTATGCTTATTGAAATTTAGTTCAATATAGATAAAGAAAAGTGAAGCACCGTTGGAGAAACTACTGAATATATGTGTGTTGTGAGGCACCGTGGCAAAGATATAATTGAATGCATATTATATTATTTGGGATTTATTATGTGCATTTAGGGTTGATGCAAAGTCTATAAGTGTAGTGGGAAAACATGAATGAGGTATATGTATGGAGGAATCAAGTTGTTTTTGGAAAAAGGCGAAAGAGGTATGCACGGGGAAACTTGCTTGTTGGTAAATTATATGGTTTCATGCCCATTTTGATTGATCTAATTTGTTGTTTCATATTTATATCATGCATGTTTGTTGACATTTTGTACAGTACCGATCCAGAATGTCGAATGACCACTAGTGAAACTACCAAATATATTGGTGTGATTCGAGGCACCATAAGAAAGGTATAATTGAATGCCTATTATATTATTTGGGATTTATTTATATAATGAGTGTTATGCAAATGGAAGTAAGGGAAGATGGAGAAGCATTGATAAAAGTACAAAAATATTTTTGTGTGAGTCTTGCAGATGTGTTGTAGTCCACATGTATGGGGAAGTTTACTTCTATATGGGAAAATGCAAAAGAGGTATGTATTAGGGAACTTACTTGTTTGTTATTAAATTGTATGGTTTTGATGCTCTTTTTAATTTAACTCATTTGTTGACTCATTATTATATCATGTGTGTTTGTTGAAATTTAGATGCAATACATGTCAAGAAAGGTGAAGGACGATTAGTCAAACTACTAAATGTCTTTCTATGATGTGAGGAACCATAGAAAGGAAGGACTACTACAAGACCTAGGGTTGAGATATTTGATGATATATGAGTTCATCCAAAGTCGAGGTAGACAAGAGAAAAGGCTACGAATGGTATACTTCAACAAGTACTAAAGCACAAGCCTCAAAGAAATCCCCAATTTGAAGGATTAACTTCTAGGGTTTCCACTTGGTGTGAAGGCTAGGGCATCAATTTTATGGAGAATTCACAAGCTAGAGGGCACAACAAAACCTGGGACAAAGGCCCACTGTCACCACAACCCATGTCCCCTTCTCTTCTTGGGTTTTCACTGATAGGAGGAGGACTCCCAATATCTCTCACTTGTGATAGATGTATTTAAGATAATTTTGAAGTGACGCAAGGTGGCTTATTCAATGGAAAGGTTCAGTGAAAGTGTGAACTTTGGGAGAAGATAAGAAGACTTTCCAAGAAAAACCCCGTGAAAGGAAGACTACACAAGACCTAGGGTTGAGATATTTGATGATATATGAGTTCATCCAAGGTGGAGGTAGACAAGAGAAAAGGCTACGAATGGTATACTTCAAAAAGTACTAAAGCACAAGCCTTAAAGAAATCCCCAGTTTGAAGGATTAGCTTCTAGGGTTCCCACTTGGTGTGAAGGCTAGGGCATCAATTTTATGGAGAATTCACCATCGAAATTCTCTAATGGAATTCCCACGAAGTTCTAGAGAGGCCTCTTTATCCTTAAGGGGATGGGGAAAAAGAGGTAAAATAAGTTGAAAGAAGTAAGATTTTTCAATGAAATGTGATCACCAAGGACTTACAACCCAGTGCTTGCCTATTGGGAGAATTGGAGTCAAGGATAAACCAGGAAATGGCAACTAGCTCTTCAAGGAGGCCTAAAGAAGCAACTTCGCTATCTATGGATGCAGTCCCATGACAACTTTAAACTTTTATACATCGATGAAACCTATTATGGAGTTTCTAGGATGCAAATGCAAATAATCGTCTAGGAATTCATCCTCAAATTGCAGGTCCAAAATTATCTAATGAGAGATCAAAAATCCAAAGTGTCTAGGCACATTCATTCATTCATCATCTTATGAGTAACACATGCAAAATTTTCCAATAGTTTTAATGCCTTGAATAATTTTTCATGAACTAGGGCACATTAATAACTAGGGCACATTAATAACCATAAGACAAATTCCATGCATTAGAAATTCATTTGATAAAAAATATAGCATTTGAGAGCATTTACAAGACAATGAAGAATGTATCCATCCACAAGAATGCGAAAGAGAAGCTCCAAGAATGATAGCAAAAATAACCAAACATCAAAATTCATCTAATTCGTCCAAATTCATCCTCAAATTGTAGGTCCGAAATTCTCTAATGAGAGATCAAAAATCCAAAGTGTCATGGATAAAATGAGGCTAGGCCTCACCTATTTAGACATGATCTAAGAGTTCAAAAATGAAAAGATAGAGCCTCTCCAATGCCTAAAATGTCTAGTAACCCACCCATTGTTACAAGCCAAACATGATAGCTCAAAAAGTAAAACTAATAAGCCTTTTTTTGGGCCACGCAAGGCTGATGTGGAGGCATAGAAGTGCAACGTTGAAGCCTCATGTACTAAGGATGAGAGTGAAGGCATAAAAAATAACGAATAAGAGGGGGATGCCCTCCAAATGCTGCAAAACATCTCCAGACCCCAATTTGGGCTTTGTGTGCTCCAAATGCATGGGTTTCCAAATGGCTCAAGATCAAGTCAATGCTCCATCAATGAAGGCTAGAAGATGACACATGCCCTCCCATGTCTCCCAAGGAAAGACAAAACCTCCTCTGGGCCTTGGATCAACTGCCAAGTGTTGGGTGCAATGAGTAGCTGGCCGGGTAACGTGGTCCAAGTTGTTGGAAATACTAAGAGGGTGTGAATCAATATTTCTTAGTAACTAGCACTTTCTAATATTTTTTCAGAGCATTAGTTAATCTTAAGTTATTATTATTCTTCTTCTTCAGATGATCATAAACAATAATAAACAATAGACAACACCATACAACAATGAAAAAAGATAAAATAGAGGACACAAAGATTTTTAGGTGGAAAACCCCCTAGTAATTGTCTTCTCCTTTAAAAGAAATATTAATTACATCAAGATTTTAGCTACAACTGATGGATGCGTCAACCCCTAATTCACAGGCCACAACCTATAAGACACTACTAAACCCTAATATCTTGCTGCAACTAGAAGGATGCCCCAATGCCCTGTAGATCAAGCCACAATCTGATGAGTGCCCCAACACTCTATTTTCTAGCTGTTATCGGAATTGATGCTTCACTGCCTTGTTAGTTTATCAACCACAACTGAATGGACGCCACAATGCCCCGTGCAAGCCACAAATTGCCCTAGCACCACCCTGACACCCTGAGGTGTTCTTAGGCCACAACTTGAGGGTGACTTCTATCACCCAGAAGAGTCGGTAGATCACATTTCATAATTTTTAGACTGGATCCCTTGTACTTTATAGAATAGCTGTAAGAAAGATGTAGAATAAATGTCGAATTTTGGTAGCTGCTGATCACTGTTCCCACAAACTAATCACTGCACAATGCTACACATCAAGCTATCACTTTTTAACTGCACATCATTGTCACTGCACACTGTATATCAATGTCACTACAAATCACTTCACAATTGTTGGCTATCACTGCATGTCACTGCTCATGAATGAATAGTCATCAATGCACAAACACTGCTATCATCACGCTGCATACAATGCTGCAACCATTTGGCATTGCTATGAAATGATGGTACAAACCAAGGTGCCTCAGGTCATCCCTATGACCTTCTACCATTACTCTCAAGCACGTTCCACGGAGAGCTACGAGCATATGTCTAAACACTATTGATCAGCTGGTCAAAACCTGTTATCTATCTTTACGTCAATATGTGTTGTGCAAATGGTTGATATTGCATTCAAGGACTTGCTGGCCTGCAAGGTTACAGTTGTGTCATTGTACACTCTTTAGATCATCACTACAAAAGCCCATGTCAAGTCAAAATCAAACTATTATGTCATAACTAAGGTGAGGTCTTCAAGAACTATATCAAATAATGGTACTACTGCAGTGCTTGTATGTCACATGTTTTGTCATAACTAAGGTTAGGTCTTCAAGAGCTATATCAAATAATGGTACTACTGCAGTGCTTGTATGTCACATGTTTTTCCTAGAATAGTCACTGACATATTTTATTTAATGTTACTCCTATAATCAAGTGTTATTAGCTTATCATAAGGTTGAGTCCAGTTAGTTAAGGTATAAGCTAAGTTATTACGTCATATTACTAAGTCCCATCAAGATCTAGAATTCAATTCACTGTTAAGGTCATTGTACAATATGTCAAGTTGTCAAGTCAATTGTCATGTCAAGGTCATGTAATTGTTTCACTAATATGTCAAGTCATGGTTTATGTCAACTTGCTGTCACATTACATATAGTCACATTACTTATCAAGAGTTATGTCAAGGTGTCAAGTCAATCAAGTCTATATGTTTAGTTAGAATGACACATCAAGGATTTAGTATCACAAGGTTTCAGTCTCACTATTTAGGAAGTCGAAAAGGTCTATGTCACTTGCTGTCACATTACTTATCAAGAGTTATGTCAAGGTGTCGAGTCAATCAAGTCTATATGTTTAGTTAGAATGACACATCAAGGATTTAGTATCAGAAGGTTACAGTCTCACTATTTGGGAAGTCGACAAGGTCTATGTCACTTGCTGTCACATTACATGTAGTCACATTACTTATCAAGAGTTATGTCAAGGTGTCAAGTCAATCAAGTCTATATGTTAAGTCAGAATGCCACATCAAGGATTTAGTATCACAAGGTTACAGTCTCACTATTTGGGAAGTCGACACACTATTACTAACCAAGTTTACAGTCAAGTCTAGGATTGCAACAAGGTCATTTAAGACTGCTTGTGACAACGTTGTTATAGAGGATTCTTACCATAGCTTCAAAACCTATAACCTGCCACAAATACTCACTACCAAGTTATGTTAAGTCAATTCGCACTAAGCATAGCTCAATACCCTATATTACAAAAGTCATATAGTATTTGAATCAAGTTCTCTACATGGCTTAGTCCAAAGGTGCTATTGCTTCATACATTATTACTGTCATCAAATGTTGTAAAAATCACTGAGGTGCTATTGCTTGGTACATTATTACTGTCATCAAATGCTGTAAAAATCATTGAGGTGCTATTGCTTGGTACATTATTACTGTCATCAAATGCTGTAAAAATCATCTAGGTGCTATTGCTTGGTACATTATTACTGTCATCAAATGCTGTAAAAATCATTGACATGGGAATCGTTTTCCATACAATAAGAGTTTCCTTATCATATACCACAAACATAATCATATAATAAATGTTCTGTCACACAAGTCATTGTTTGTATATGTTTATCACATTCAAAGCTCAATGTAGAAGATTACTATAAGTAGTCATACTGTCATATTACTTTTCGGTTATATAATAATGTTCTGTCACACAAGTCATTGTTTGTATATGTTTATCACATTCAAAGCTCACTGTCGAACATTACTATAAGTACAGTCATACTGTCATATTACTTTTCGGGTTGTATAATCCATTATATGATTAATGATCAAGGAACTACTTTTCTTTTGAGAGAACATCCACTAATTGTAAGGTGAATTCCTTCCTTTTTTCACTTTTCTAGGACTTTTTCAGGTTTGTGATTTTTTGTCATCGTATAAAGTGTACTTAGTTTTGCATAAGAATTTTGGCTTTTGTTTAAGATTTCTCATGACATATTTCAATATCTGTTCAATTTTTGTCATGGGATCTTGGGAGTTTTGAGATTTCAATATCTGTTCAATTTTTGTCATGGGATCTTGGGAGTTTTTAGATTTTTTCATAAAATTTTATGTTCTCTATTTAATATTTTATGATATGGTTTTGTTGGGTTTTGTCTATGGGGAAATATGATATGGTTTTTGTTGGATTTGGTTTGTGGGAAATTAATACAGGTCTTAATAACCGATGTCGTGGATATACAACTAATGCACATCCCACAAGTGTATTGGGTGAATGCACCCATGTAGTATGTATAGTTCTATTTGTGTTAATTTAAATTAGAAATATCTTACATTATTTGTGATTTTATTTAAATATTGAGTGCAACACAATGCAGAGAAAGTGGCATGGAGGAAAACTGATGAAACTACTTGAAATTTCTATGTCAGAAATACTATTATAATGCAAAGGCAGAGATAGAGGTAAGTTCTCTTTTGGTTAATCCACGCGATTTTCTATGAAATCCAGTAGCGTGGAGGAAAACTGATGAAACTTCTTGAAAATTCTATGTCAGAAGCACTATTATAATGCAAAGGTAGAGGTAGAGGTGAGTTCTCTTTTGGTCAATCCACGCATTTTTTATAAAATCCTCCTCATGATGGCCCCTGTTTCATATTCTCATAAGACATTTGCTGTGTATTTAATATTCCTCATAAGATTTGATGGTCTCAATTTAATACTTCTCTATTTTTTGGTGTGCAGGATGTCCCTAATTGGCCATGGATTTGGTGTGCAGGATGTCCCTGTCCCTAACTAGCCATGGATGCTTTTGGGCCTTGTAGAGGAGAGTCCATGTCTATTATTTCTCTTTGTTTATTTTGTTTTTGTTATTTATGTTTGTTTTTGCAATTCTTTGTATCTTTTTCTATTTTTTCTCTTTGTTTATTTTGTTTTTGTTATTTATGTTTGTTTTTGCTATCCTTTGTATCTTTTTCTATTGCCTATTGTTCTTTCGTTTTTCTACAATTAATGTTGTTTTTTGTTGCATTTGTGAGCATGGCCATGCTAATTTGTGGTTTCGCTGTTTTGTTTTTTGTGTTTGCTTTCTCTTTAATTTCTTACTTTTGTTTGGGACTTAATGGATCGGGCAATTAAGGCAAGTGAAAATTTCGTGGATGCAATGAGCAAAGGTGAAGGAGGTATGTATGAGAGAAGGAGGTATGTATGAGAGAATTTACTTGTTTATTGCTACATAATTTTATGGTTCTATGTTGTTTTAATTGAACTCTTTTGGTGCTTCTTATATCATGCGTGTTCATGTAAATTTATAGGGTAAAGGAAAGTAATTGGAATCTTTGGGCATAAGCAAATCTTGCCTCTAATTGAGTAGCATTTATAGATATGGATGAAACAAAAACAAAATATTAAACCTAGTTATAAACATACTAGTATAACTAGTTTTCATTTACAATTAGGAGGGTAAAGGAAAGTAATTGGAATCTTTAGGCATAAGCAAATCTTGCCTCTAATTGATTTCATTTACTATTAGGAGGGGAACTAGGCATTTTTTTGTCATTGGAGGGTGTGGGTTTCTCACTTGTGTTTCAATCTCAACAATTTCTTTAAAACATGAGGCATTTGCCCTTTCATCTCCATAACATGTACAACTTTGTTCATCTTACTTAGATGGTTGCTTCATGTTACTTAGATCCTTCTCTAGCTCCCAAATACACTTCTCACTTCTGTTCTTCAGACTTCACCTCTCAATCAATCTTGGATAAGGAGCCAAAAACATCATGGACTCCTTCCATCACCCTATCTTAGAGGAATGCATGTTTGACAAGATCTTACCATAGTAAGACAATAAAATGAGCAGAAGAAATTTGGCCTCTCTAGAATTCTGGGAAAGAGTGTGTCCAACTTTGGTATGTGCAAGGTTTAGAGACAAGCATGGACATTAACCTCATTCCAACAACTCCCTTTAGACCTCATCCTACATACATCTTTTTGTGATTCTTCAATTCTTTAATCAACTCCAGTTGGGCCTTAATTCACCTTAATTCACACACAAAGGTCTTGTCTTGGGACAAGGCCTAAAACCACGCATCCTACATACATTTTTTTGTCATTATTCAATCAACATTAGTTATGCCTTGGTCCACACATTAAGTTTTCTTGAGACCAAGCCTCAAAAAACCTAGGAACACAATCTAGATAAAACCAAGACAAGGTGGCCTTGGTCCACACATTAAGTTTTCTTGAGACCAAGCCTCAAAAAACCTAGGAACACAATCTAGATAAAATCAAGACAAGGTCTTAGACAAAAAGGAGATGAAAGCGAGTTTTGAAAGAAACAAATGCATTTGAAGATTGAATCCATGGCTTTCTCTTCATTCTTAACACCTTATTTACTTGGGAACTTGCTATGGTTCCTCCATCTGGAAAACCAACGGTCGTGATCTAATCTCTAATCGACGGCTAAGACTAAAAGCTGCTTGATCTGTGTCACTTAAGTCATTCACATCACATGTTTAATTTAATTAACTTTAATCTTTTAATTTTCCTAAGTTAGACTTAGGGTTTTTAATTAAAAAGATTAATTAATTAAATATCTCTTAAACCGGATGGAATTCTTCAAAACACTTTCCGGGTCTCAGAGATCTCATGTACTCCAGCTCCTCCACAAAGTTTGGGAGCTAGAGCACATCCGATCTACCCCAACACCCCAAAATCTCAACAAATCAATATGTTGGACCTTCTTTTGTTTGTGGATGTTACGTTCATATTAATTGCAAGTCTTGATACTTTGGCAACATATCATTATGTTGGGATTCTGTTCCACATTAATAATCTCCCATATTCATTTTTTGGTCATATATAAGTGTTTTTTTTTTAAAGATCTAGTAGATTTTTCATTAATATAAAGAGCTTGTTTCAGGTCTAGAACTCATATATAAGTCTTCATTTTCAAGGGTTACACTGCTTTCTGAAGCCCAAACTATAGCTAGCTTGTTCTTATGGCTATTTTTGCCTATAGTTCCAAAAACATGCTTACTATATACCTTACAAAAATAGCCTAACAAGAGATTGAATCTACATAACATCAATAAAAATCAAATTATGATAATTATCTCGCAAAGGAGGTCAGTCTTCATTTTCAAGGGTTACACTGCTTTCTGAAGCCCAAACTACAAACTAAAGTTTGCTTGTTCTTATGGCTATTTGTGCCTATAGTTCCAAAAATATGCCTACTATATACCTTACAAAAATTGCCTAACAAGAGATTGAATCTACATAACATCAATAAAAATCAGATTATGATAATTATCTGGCAAAGGAGGTCGATTCTTCAATTGATGCATCTTAGTTCTGAGTGTTTTATTCTCTGTTTTCTCCATCTTCTCTGTGGGATGCGCTGTCATTTTTCTGCTGAGGCTCCACATTGGTTCTTGCTTCCTCCTTGGCAGATTGAACATCGCTGGTTGAGTTTCCTTTATTTTCAACCACTTTTTTGCTCATAATTTCCAATTCGGAGCGAACCTTTACCCAAAACATCTCCAATTTGCTTTGCAAAAATACAAACTTGGTATTCATTAACAAATGAAAGGTTTCCCTCTACTTTTCTTTCGCAGTTCCTTTGTATCTCTAATTGGCTTTGCAACAATACAAACTTGGTATTCATTAACAAATGAAAGTTTTCCCTCTACTTTTCTTCCGTAGTTCCTTTGTAATTCAATGCTGGCAACAGAGTCTCAAGTGTCTCCAATAATTTTGTTAGGAGCTCGTTCAATTGTGCTTGCTCCTCTCGAACTCGGCTGGTTCAATTGTGCTTGTTCCTCCTCTCAAATTCTGCCATAGTGCAACTATGCTGTTTTGTACTCTTGACCCGATGGAATAAAAAACACCTCTGCCCTCGTATGAAGTTGCTTCGCAATGGAAAGGGTGATCAAAGTAGAACTGCAGTGAGCCATATGTAACCTCGAATGCTCCTATCCCTTCATTCTGAAGCATTAAATTGGAATGCTGCCAAACCCATCTTACTATCCTACTTGATTACTTGGTTTAACGATCGAAGGATACATTAACTTCAAACTATATCAGATTTAATGCAGTAGCAAAGCCGAGGCACTGATCACTTGTGTGAGCGCTTTCGTTCCTCTTATAAATTAATATACAAGGCCACCTCTGCCCACATGCATTTGCCACTCGATGCCAGATGTTAAGCTGGAAATGATATGGATTCATTCCCTTTGATTTGCGTTGCTGGATATTAAATGTTGGCCGCCCTTCCATCTCTGTAATCATCATGTCGCTGATTGTAATTGGTTTTTACTAGAGAGATGTGACTCCTTGCTTCTTCCTATTGCTAATTTGGCCCTTCTTTTGTGTATGACCTTTAAAAGCATATTTTGTGCCCTTCATTTTTGCAAATGATTCATGAAAGAGCGATATTTAATATTCGGTGAACAACTTCTAGGATCCCTTGCTCCATGTTGGTACATCGGTTCGCCAATGAGTCTGCATTTTCATTCAAATTTATATAAACATGATAAAAATAAGTTTTGTTCAAATCTCAATATTTGCAATGCATTTCTTTGAAAAATAGGGGGAAGAGCTTGATTTTGTGATCCTCTAGCTTTCCGCACCTAATGTATCACTATCATAGTCTCCAAACATTGATATTTAAATTTTAGGGGAAAGAGCTTTATTTTTTGGTCCCTCTAGCTTTCCATACTTGACAAATCACTATTTGTAGAGTCTCCAAACACTGAGATTTTGGAAATTTTCTTTTCAATTGCTATTTCCAAGCCTTGCTAAAGCGCTAGGAATTCAACTCGACTATTGGATGCTATACCCATACCTTATTACCACTCAAACCAGCAGGGGACCTAAAAGGGACTCCTAAGAGGGCAACTACTAGGTCAAGCGCAACAATGGAGACTTAGCTTACTGTAACCACAACTAAGACTTCCTACTCTTTACGGGCTTTCACTGATGGGAGGAGACCCGATATTAGGAAGTCACTTATAAAGGATGGATCAACAAATAGATATGAAGTGACCTTAATGACCCCTTTCCCTAGAATAAGATTAAGAATGGAGCTTGGTTGCTCCTTAAGCAAGGTACATGATTTTCTATGAAAGGAGGTGGGGACTCGAGGGTTAGGTTGAAGGAGTATGACTTGAAAAGGAGTTTCACGATCCCTAAAGTTCTTATAGAACTCAGATTCCCGAGTTGTCCTTGATGAATTGTCTTTAATAATAAATGCACCACACGGGGCCAAGTGGACCCAACCTAGGTTAAGGGGAGGGAGTTTAGCAACCGATGATAATCTTAACCTAAACAAGGCATGGGAAATTATCAAAACAAGAATTTTCACTTAAAGGTGTAAATTGATCTTGTGAGGTGCCAGCATTGGGAACACTAGGGCAAAGTTTGATCTCAGACCTAGGGCTTGGGATATCTTGCAATCCCACCATCAAAATTTCTTCAAATTTGGAGGAGACCTTGAGGACACATCAACGCAATAGAGGCTAGGAGATTGCACTTATTCTAGGGCTACTTTGTCGAGAAATTGATGCCCTAGGTGACCCAACATGGCTAGACCTAGAAAAAAGAGAAAAGAGGTGAAGAAATAGGTTTCAAAGTGACCACCTTTTGATGGATCAATGCCTAATTTCTCTTGGGGATATGTTGTCAAGGAGATCTGTGAAGATAGATCTCGTTTCTTGTTCAAGGAGGCTCTCAAAAGTCAACTTCGTCCAATGTTAGGGTAAGAGAAGAAAAGTGACCTTAAAAGCGTTTATACTCCATTGAAAATGGAGAAGGCTTGTCGAGATGACTTTGATCTCTAGGACAATTCGTTCATCAAACATGGCCCATACATAGAGATAAGATATATAGAAACATAATTCCACATTGATGCCGTAAATGCATGCAACAATTAACCCTAAAATAGTGAAAATCTCATGATCAATATATGTAGCAAAGTAAGATAAAATAGCATCAAAAGTGTACTTACATGTAAGAGAATATATCCAATCATTAACACATTTGCAATATAAGAAGCTCCAAGATAAGAAGACCCAATCCATACATCAAAATTCATCCATGATCCAAAAATATCCTCTAAGAAGAAATGCGAAGTTCTTAAAAGAGAGAATGATCCAAGTCAAGTCATGATACAAAATGAATTCATGTGACTCTTATTTATACATTCATTAGGAGTTCGAATTACCTAATTGGAGCTACATTAGCCCTTAAAATAAAATAATGTGTAAATTAACTAACTTTTGGTGACAAGCCCACCAAACTAGCTCACAAATAAAATAATAAGCCTCTCAAGAGGTCAAATAATAAGCTATGCATGTTGTAGGGCCCTCCAAGAGGCCTGATGAGGTCCATAAGTGCCATAATGATGAATAGGGTCCTCAAAAGTGATGGACAAGGGGGTGGCCCCTTGTTCTCCAAACAATAAACCTGTGGTTCTCCCAGTGGGTGTGGGGGGCACACCAATGACCTCATGGGTCTCCAAGTAAGTCAAAGGTGTCTGTATACCATCTGTAAGGGCTCAAATGATGGAATGAATGTAGACCATATGTAAGGGCTCAAATGATGGAATGAATGTTGCCACATCAACGTACAAGTTCTGGATCACTTGCTAAGTGTATGGTGCAACTGTGGGGACGACTGGGAATGGTTTACTAGGTGCATCTTCCTCGTCCAATAGGTGGATCTCGAGCAATCTCTGAACATCTCTAGGGATCCATGGAGTGTTGTCTACTGCTGTGGAGGCCCATGTCTCTACACACACCCTACATGTGCCAATGTAGCCCTCTGGAGAGCCAGGATCCCGTATAGGAAGACCATACTCAGGATGGGAACCATTTGCAATCCTGCATAAGATCCAATGCATCCCCTAGCCTTCCAGCACAACAAGTCATTAAAGTAATCGGGTAAAAGAGCTTACAAACCATGGACAACAAGTGGACACTTAATAATGGCATGCCCTTCCATAGTGGGATTTGGCATGTGCTAATGTCTCCAAGCTCCAAAGGGGGTTAGCCAAATACCTTATTAGGTGGTTTCTTCCTTTAGAGGGAATAGTATGTCCAAGGTACATCCCTCAAATGGTGGTGGCATGTGAGAAAGAGGTGAATGGAATAGGGAATGAGAGGGGCAATCCTGGGCCACATATCGGGGTACAAGGGTAGCTAAAAGAAGGGAAGCCCACACTTGGGTATATAATGTATAGGAGGGAGCAATCATGGTACATGAGGTGCCCCGACCTTGATTTTTCCACCCTTCTTTATATGCCTTTTTCCTTTTATGATTTTTCTTTGATTAATTGCTTGGGGCTCAAAGGATAAAAGCATGATGTGTAAGATATAGCAGTGGATACTCCCTTTTTGTTGGGGCGGTTCATTGCCCTCTAGGGGTTGGGACAATCATGGGTTCCTGAATGATAAAGGAGGCTCATTTAGGGCCTATGGAACCAGGGTGATGGCCATGGGCATCGGGTAGAGCTCATGCATTGGCTTTTGCCCACGTGCTAAATATGTTTGTCCCGACCATATTTTGCATCTTGTGGTACATTTTCCTAATGAGTGTGACCTTCAACCTCTAGGGCATCGTTCCAAGCATGACCCAAGGTAGGGGCAAGGGAATGGGGAGGCTAACCCTATGTGGACCCAATGAGGAAGTGTGGACCCAAGTGGGAGATATTTTGAATAGGGCTATAGTGAGTGAAAGGGGAGTGATATGTGGATAAGGGAGCGGGACCACGCAACTAAAGTTGGGGTTTTCCAAGTAGTACCACCTTAAAACCAAATGGGTAGCAAAAGGAGATCCCACAGGACTAAAATCCAAGAGTAACATCCAAAAAAGAGGACTAAAATCCAAGGGTAACATCCAAAAAAGAGGTCAACAGGACAAAAGCACAAACTAAGCCCATTTTTTTTGCCGAATCTCCCTATTAATCGATGCCCATAGTGTCCATGATAAGTAAACCCAATAACTTAATTACCAAATGACAAGACATACCTTTGGGTTCGGGAGGCCCACCTTCAAACATACGATCAATACATATGGGTGAGGGACCACATGGCTAGCTCAGGTGGCAGAGAAATGGCACAACGAGCTAGTTGATGGCTGCAAGGGGCTGCCGGGCTGAGGACCATCATGGAGAAAAAAGTTCTCCTAGGGATATAACCCACGAAGTGGTGGGTAACATGCCCCAAGCATATTGATTCTCTGTTTGTTCATTGGGCCTCGGAGCAAAGGATAAGTCCCTCCCACACCTGCCTCCCCTATATAGAAGCTTTTGAAAACATGAAGATTTCAAATTTTATGTGTGCTGATTTTGAACTGAGTTATTGGATCTGCCCTTCCCATATGAAGAGTCTAAAATTGGTAAACATAAAAATCAAAGTCCTGGTGTCTCCACAAACTTATTTGTAACCAAAAAATGGATCAAGAAGGTGAGTATTAATTGGAACAAAATTGCAACATGGTGATGCATTGGTTGTCCGTGGATCTGATCCTTATCCCCCAAGGTCCATCTTGGAGGCATATCCCATGGAGAAGGAAACGGATCCTGTCCTATGAAACTGATTCAAATTTTTCTTTGATTCGAGTCAACTATTTTGCTTGAAAGGACCAAATGTCCTAACAACTAAAACCCCACTCATCCTTTCCGAAGACTGATTCCCTATTGCAGAATACAAAAGATTGGGACTGCAGATCATTTCGTCTGTCATATTCAGACTGCAGGAAAGTTTGGGAGATTGATGCTCCTGGATCAGTGTCTGTCATCTACAGATTAGTGCTTGGGAGTCTGAAGACTGAAGTTCTGTGATCTATCACATATCGATAGAAGCACTTCAAAATTCAACTGACTCATGAATATGTTCTGATAAATGCTATGAAGTTTACAAAGGATCTTATAAATCTAATAGGTCTTGATACATGATATGAATTAATTTTAAAAAGGATTTATTAAATCTTATAGCCCCGACTCTATTTATACTATGGGTATGTAACTTTGTTGTATGTCTACAATCAGTGGCATGGTGGTTGAAAGCCAAAGATGTAACCCAATTGATTAAATTTTTTGATCGAATGTACTTTCCCTTGAAACAATGTTGTTCTCCTTTTAACTCAATACTTACATATATCTACAATTCAAACCCAACTGACATAGAAAAAAAGAGCTTATGCAGTCCTAATTGTGACATGTATAAGCAACAGTGTATGGTAACCGTCCATCAAATCATTCTCACGGTTACTGGAAACAGGCCTTGCCCTATACCTTATAATTGAGGTTGTTAAAGATTATCAAAATTCCTTTTGGAGTGTTGCATCTGGTGGAAATCTCAAAAAATTATGTACAGAAGTTGCAATTAGTTCTGGAAATTTGTGAAGGATCAAAGTATTTGCATTACAAATTACAAATTATATATGCGGTGGTCATTTTCCTTCTGTGTTCTTACATGGCTTTTCAAAAAGCTGTTGGAACTGTATCCCTGTCCTGGTAACGTAGGAGTTGGCTTCGTATTGCATCTGCTGGACAATGCCTGTGACTGCTGTAACTTGTGGTATAAGAAACACTGGAGTAAGCATGCTGTCACTGTAAAAAAAGTGCTGCATTGTGATGATGAAATGATGCAATGTGTCTTGTATATGAATCCTGGACCTTTGTTGATAGGTGTTCACCCTCAGATTGGCATTATTTGTTATTGTACATTTTATGATTTTATGTAAGCATATCAACTTCAGTGTCAATGAAATTACGACATGCAAAGAAATACTGGTTTTTGTGTGTAGGTCTGCATTTAGCCATTGATGCATTATAGATTTTATAGATTTTATGTAGGCATATCAACTTCAGTTTCACTGAAGAAACACTCGTTTCTGTGAGTAGGTCTGCAATTTAGCCATTGATACATTATAGTTGTTCAAATTGACCAAAATCTAATAGTGTTATGTCAATTACAGTGGAACCATAAATTACTTTGTCCATACAGGTCATATCAACATAGAAAGTGATGATTCCAATTTGTCCTCCCAATTTTTCAATGAGCAGTCTCACTGTATCCTTTTTGCACTTTAATAAATACAGTTTCACATGCTTTCACTAAGTTATATATAGAGTTGGGAGAAGTTAAAAAATTACATTATCAGGGTGTAACAACCTCTTCTTCCATTTCAAGAAGTGTAATATTCCCTTTCTTGATCCAATCAAAGTGGATAGAATCAATCCGTGGTACTTACCGTGGTATTTTCCCATGGTATTTCTTGTTGGTATTGACCCATCAAGCCTATAATAGGGGAGAGAAGCTAGGCATTTAGAGCATTCTGGATTATCTATCTTATTGTGTTTGGGTTGAGAACCTGGCCTGACCAGTTCTAGCATTGATCCCGGGACAAAAACCCCGCGGTGATGTTTATGTGGTGGATCCATCCAGGATTCACAAGTGGGCTTCAATTTCTTATATTTTTCATTGTCAAGCGGCTGTACATGCCATTTGTAGGATTTTATGGTCTGGGCTTGTATTTTACTTTCAGTGAATAATAATATAAATAAATGGCTGCATTTCTTGTGTTCTGGTTCTTGATGAAAGATTGTATTAAATGAGAACACTAAGATGTTTTAAATCTATCAAAATTTTTATTATTTGGAATTTTACAGTGGTATCAAAGCTGTGCATCCTGCCAGCTTGAGAGTTTTATGCAAGGAACTTTGGTGAAATTTATTTTTCACCCTAGCCAGCATTTCTCACTTTAGTGATATTTATCACCCTAGTTGGATTTTTATTTTTTAGTAAATTATTTTTATTGGGAGACATAAGTGAAGGGAAAATCATTTATAAGTCTGGGTTAAATTTGTGAAAATATTTGAAGGCATGATTGACAAAATCTTCCTATGAAAAATTAATATATTCCTATTTGGGTATGGGAGAAGATGGACCGTCTTGAAGAAATTTTGAAAAACAACCAGAAAATTCTTGATTTACTAGTGAGGTTATATGGTCCTTTAAGTAGCCATATCTATATAGACCAAAATGATAATCAAAGCAATAACGAAATCTGCTGCAAGAATAAACTGAGGAGAGGACTATGTTTTATCTGCAAGGGACCTTGGGCCCTTAACCATTCATGTCCAGGTGATAAGAAGAAGGCAACAAAGACAAAAGAAGAGGATATTACTTCAAATCATGGGGAATCTTTTGTAGATGGGTCTATTGATCATCAGGATGGTGAGCAAGATCATGACATTATTCAAGGAGGCTTGCAGGACGAAAAACATTTGGAAGTGCATGAGGAAATTCTACCTAATGCCATTGATGAGGTTGATTCCTATACAATGGAGTTCGTAGATCCCCAGGGGAATATTCATGAAGAATATGAACAATCAAGTATAGATAAAATTCCACCAATGCATCTATGTTCGACAGTTGAAAGGGATGAACAGATGATCTCCACAAGTGAAGGAGACTTGGGAGATTTGAGTGAGGATCCAGCCATAGTGAACTAGCATGATGAGTATGATCACGAGGAGCAACATGACAAACATAATGTGCAAAATGGACCATTCCTAGAGAGTTGGTCAAAGCTGAAGTTGAAGATGTGGTCGTTGGGCATCGGGTACAAACAGATACAGAGATAGTCAGCACGACACTAGAATTGCCAGTAGAAGACTTTCGAGAAAGGATCAAGCATTTTAAGACAGATCTTATGTTGTTGAAGCAGAAAGTCTGGACAGTTCGAGACATTGCCTTACAGGAGAACAGAAAAATTGAGGAACTCATGGGGGTATGTGCCGAATCAAAGACCAAGTTGTCTACTGTTGAAGAACGACTCAAATCCCTCATAAGGCAGCAAGAGGAGTACGATTGGGAGTTTCAGAGAAGCCCTCTACAGGAGTACATAGATAAGTCTTACAACACTACCAACAACCCACCTTTATACATTAGGAAGAGAAGGGAAGAGTTCTCCAACTGCATCATGTTGGGTAACTAAGTAAAGAAGCATGAATTGAGCATCAAACAACATCAACATAGTAGATTTGCAGATATTCATCCCTCCCTAAGTATGGATTGGCGAGAGATTATGAGTTGGTATTCTATCGATAGGCTGATTCTTTGGAGGATACTCGCAGCTGAGGGCATATTGCAGCTTGAGCTCTTTGGTGCGGGCAGTGATGGAAGGCTGAAATGGTACCATAACCCACAGGTCCCAGGATTTAGGTGGCATTGGGATCCGGGAGAATCCATTGGGGAAAGGATTGTTTGGGATCCAGGAAAATCCATTGAAGAAAGGATTGGTCAAAGGATTGTTTGGGATCCAGGTATCGGAGGATCCATTCAGGACTATTCAACATGGAGGGCACATCGGATTGTATGGAATCCTGGTATCAATGTACAAATGCTTCTGTTGTGGATAGAAGTGGATCGCTTGAGGACAAGCAATCTTTGGGCGGGAGGATTTGTAATATTCCCTTTCTTGATCCAGTCAAAGTGGATAGAATCAATCCATGGTACTTACCATGGTATTTTCCCATGGTATTGACTCATGGTATTTCTTGTTGGTACTGACCCATCAAGCCTATAAAAGGGGAGAGAAGCTAGGCATTTAGAGCATTCTGGATTATCTATCTTATTGTGTTTGGGTTGAGAACCTGGCCTGGCCAGTTCTAGCATTGATCCCGGGACGAAAACCCCGTGGTGATGTTTATGTGGTGGATCCATCCAGGATTCACAAGTGGGCTTCAATTTCTTATATTTTTCATTGTCAAGAGGTTGTGCATGCCATTTGTAGGATTTTATGGTCTGGGCTTGTATTTTACTTTCAGTGAATAATAATATAAATAAATGGCTACATTTCTTGTGTTCTGATTTTTGATGAAAGATTGTATTAAATGAGAACACTAAGATGTTTTAAATCTATCAAAATTTTTATTATTTGGAATCTTACAAGAAGTTTGTCCTTGCCACATTGTAGTGTGGAAATATTGCAAGGTCTTGTAATGAATTCTGGACCTTTGTTGATAGGTGTTCACCTTCAGATTGGCATACTTTGTCAATGTACGTTTATGTAGGTTCTAATATTTTACAATTTTATGTAAATATTTCGGCTTTAGTGTCAATGAATATAAGGACATCATCCTTTGCACGACAACTTAGTGCATGCAAGCATTTGCACATTCTCTGCAGGATATCCACCAACCAATCTACATTGATCCTAATCCAGTCAAGGAAAAAATGCTGATTTGGCTATAAATTAATGGAATATTGAGGTAATACTTTTATATCATTGTCAACCTCTGGTGTTTAAATTAACCATAAATTGTGAGTTCGTTACTTGGATCAACTTCAACACCAATCATGAAGTCAATTCTACTTTTCTTAGGAAATGCAACAATCAATTTTGTCAACATTGTTGATGGGGTCTTTACGCGTTCCCTCACTTGTTGTGGGGGAGTTCAAACTAAACAAGTGTACTCTCGATCTTTTTTTCTTTTTTCTTTGTCAGAATAATAGAAGTAAATCTGGATAAATAAGCCTATGATTGCAGGAAAATTGCCTTTGACGAGGTTGTTTCACAGAACTGACTTTACCGTATAGTTCTTTCACAGAATGATCATTGAAAGACATATACTTTGCATTGAAAGTGGCCTCATGATAATGTATTATCATATCTTTGTCCTATAAGATGATGGCTAAGAGACTTTAAATATCAAATATACTCGATCTTAATTGATTTTAACTTTTAAGTGGCTGTTTTGGAAGTAAATTGTAACAGAACTAAATCCAATGTGCCAGATCAAATCACTTTCTCAAATCTTAGATTTTCCAATGTGCCGGATTAAATCACTTTATCAAAATTTTCATTGTGCCAGATCAACCACTTTCTCAAATTTTCAAATGTGCTAGATTAAACCGCTTTCTCAAATTTTCAATTTTTTGCTTTTTCTTGTTTTTTATAGCAATTTGCATTTGATGCTTTCAACCATTGGGGTTTAATGAAAGTTGGACAAGTAATTTCCTTTGCTGGGGTGAGGCTTTGTTGCAGGTTTCTTACTTTAATATTTATTGAAAATAATGATGGTAAGAAAATAATCTCCTGAACTTCTATGATTTTATCATTGTATGTACAAGAAAGATGAAATTTATCTGAAACAATCTGAAGATGTAAAATCTGAAACCTGAGGTTATGCACAACCCTGGCTATACTTGGTGAAATCTAGTGCTAAATGAAATATATCATTTACAATATGCCCGTTGTTATGTAAACTGCGTACAAGGATTTGTTTTAGAACAATATCATTGTCATCACCTTTGCATCGATGTTACATAGGCTCCCGAATGTACTTCCCCAAGCTTTTTTTGCACTGGTGATTTTTGTGCTGTAGGGTTCCTTTAAATGTTCGAAGCATTGTTCCCCTAGCTAAAAGACTTGTGATCTGTTTATTAACTGCAAATGTTTCTTGTCTGCAGCTACAACATATGTACAAGTTGTTTGCTGCGAGCATCGCTGTCTGAAGTACTTTACAAATGTAAAAGCTTTGAGAGAACATGTTCACCAGAATTACAGCCATGTTTGTTGTGAAGTCTGTGGGAGTCAACAATTGAAGAAACAAATCAAAATGTACATGTGAACATGTGTGTTATGTAAACTGTGTAAAGTTTGTTTCAGAACAATATCATTGTCATCACCTTTGATGATACATAGGCTCCCGTATGTACCTCACCAAGATTCTTTTGTACTGGTAATTTTTGTGCTGTAGGGTTCCTTTAAATGTTTCAATCATTGTTCCCCTGGCTAAAAGAATTGTAATTTGTTTATTAATTGAAAATGTTTCTTGTCTGCTGCTACAACATATGTACAGTTTGTACATGTTGTTTGCTGTGAGCATGGCTGTTTGAAGTACTTTGCAAATGTAAAAGCTTCTAGAGAACATGTTCACCAGAATTACAGCCATGTTTGTTGTGAAGTCTGTGGGAGTCAACAATTGAAGAAACAAATCAAAATGTACATGTGAACATGTGTGTTATGTAAACTGTGTAAAGTTTGTTTCAGAACAATATCATTGTCATCACCTTTGATGATACATAGGCTCCCGTATGTACCTCACCAAGATTCTTTTGTACTGGTAAGTTTTGTGCTGTAGGGTTCCTTTAAATGTTTCAATCATTGTTCCCCTGGCTAAAAGAATTGTAATTTGTTTATTAATTGAAAATGTTTCTTGTCTGCTGCTACAACATATGTACAGTTTGTACATGTTGTTTGCTGTGAGCATGGCTGTTTGAAGTACTTTGCAAATGTAAAAGCTTCTAGAGAACATGTGCAACAGAATTACAACCATGTTTGTTGTGAAGTTTGTGGGAGTCAACAATTGAAGAAACAGATCAAAAGGTACAGCACATTTATGAAAGCCAAACATGTGTGGAGAGGATAAAATGCCACTTCAACAACCGCTTGCAAAGCTTTACTAAAGTATGTTATTGATAATTTTAACAATTTTTTGGTATGCAAATGGAAATTTCATTTTTTATTTGGTATGGAGTGGTAATCTAACTAATTTTTTCTCTAGAAATCAAATCTCAATCAATATATCAAAGCAGTGAACCTTTTAAGACCATTTAAGTGTAGATTTCATGATTGTGAAATGAGGTTCGCACGTAAGGCTTTGAGAGACAATCATGAGAAGACAGGAAGACATTACTATGTACAAGTGAGTCTAGCAACAACATTTTTTTTTTCTCCATATGTTCTACAGTATTGTGTAGGGTTCCTTTAAATGTTTGAAGCATTGAATTAATATTTCAAAGTGTCACTTTTTACTTATTCAAAGTATATGAATTAATGTTGATTGAGGTTAACAAAAATGATAATTATTTTGCTAGATTTCAAGTCTCTGGGCCAGACGTCACCATGTTCAAATGCCTTTGGAGCTGGACAAGCTGCAACTCTCAAAATGTTTGAGACAATTGATAGGAAGCCAGAGATTGATATATATGAATTAAATGGATTGGTGCTTGAGGATATTTCGGGTGATATTGAGCTTAAAGATGTACACTTTGGGTATCCACCAAGGCCTGATGTTCAATATTTTTTGGCTTCTCATTGGAAATATCCAGAGGTGCCACTGTAGTCTGTACCTTTAGTTGGAGAGAGTGGAAGTGGAAAGTCCACAGTTATAAGTCTTATAGAGAGATTCTATAATTCACACGCTGGTGAAGTGCTTATAGACAGTGTTAATATCAAACATTCAACTTAAGTGGATAAGGTAAAAAAATGGACTTGTAAGCCAGGAACCTGCTCTCTTTGCATTCACTATTTAGGAGAATATTGCACATGGTAAAGACAGAGCTGCACTGAAGGAAATACAGGCTATAGCAGAGCTTGCTAATGTGGAAAAATTTGTTACCAAGATGCCTCAGGTTTGTAGAAATAGATCTTGATTATTCACAATTGTTAATGTTCCTCACCGTGAAATGCATTTCTTTTGCACATAGATTTTGTGTAGTTGACATTTGTGGTTGTTATTCCAGGGTTTTGATACAATGGTAGGAGAGCATGGTACCCAATTATCTGGAGGACAAAAGCAAAGGATTGCGATTACGAGGGCTATCTTAAAATATCCCCGAACTCTCCTCCTCGATGAAGCTACCAGTGCCTTAGATGCCAGAGTCTGAAAGAGTGGTTCAAGAAGCTCTTTAGAATTATGATAAACGGAAGAACAGTTATTGTTGCACATTGTCTGACTACTGTCAGAAATGCTGATATGATTGTTGTGGTCCAGCATGGTTCTATCCTTGAAAACGGTAAACCTTTACAATGCTTCATTTTCTAATCGTTATCAACAAACAACAAAGAAATCGACAATTTGTTGGGTATCCGCTTGATTATAGCTAAAATAGTGCTTCTCCATTCCTTCTGCCAGTGATTTTTAACATGTGCTTGGCAATGAACTTTATAAAAATGTTAGTTCTTCTCCATTCCTTCTGCCATTGATTTTAACATGTGCTTGGCAATCAACTTTATAAAAATGTTAGTTCTTCTCCATTCCTTCTGCCAGTGATTTTTAAGATGTGCTTGGCAATGAACTTTGTAAAAATGTTCCATCTCCATTCTTCATGCGACAAATTTAATTTGTATTTAGCGACAGGCTTAGTTAAATGCCTATTCTTCATTACTCATGCTGATCTACTCATGAATCTGGGAAATGTTATTTTCAGGTTCACACACTTAGCTCATTATGAACCCTCTTCCGTGGCGTACTAGGTTCACACTCTTAGCTTATCATGAACCCCCTTCCGGGGCTTACTGCCAGCTTATACATCTGCAGGAAATGCATCAATCAAAAGAACACTATGCAAATGATCCTGATCAAATGGAAATAAATTTGGATGGTTCCAATACCATTGGCAGGGTTAGTAGTCGAAAGTCATCTCTTAGACGATCTATAAGCAGTGGATCATCGGAAATTGGTGGTAGTTGTAACTCTTTCTTTTTCATTTTCCTTGCCTGGTGGAGTTGGTCAAAAGCAAGCCAAAGGAGGGGCTTCATGAATTGGTTTTCGTACAAAAATCAGGGAGATGTGCAGGGTGTTCATACTGGGATCCATTGCAGTAGTTGTTCATGGAGTTACATCTCCTATATTTTGTTTCTTGCTTTCAAGAATTATTGCCAGTTTTTACAAACCTCCAAATAAGCTTCGAAAAGTTGCCAGATTCTTGGCGCTTATGTCGATACTAGATATAGTTTTGGCAGCAACATGCCTCCTCATGGGACCAACACAGATGTACTGTTTTGCTGTAGCTGGTGGCAGGCTTGTGCGACGTATACGATCATTGACATTTAGCAAGATTGTTTACCAGGAGATTGGATGGATTGGTGATAGGGAAAATTCAAGGTCGGTAGATGGACAAACCACTTACTGTTTTGTTAATTGGAGGAAAACATGCCAAAGAGTAAACAGGAAATTTGTATTCTCCTTGGGCTAGACATTAGATATATCATATTGGTGATTATCCCAACTCTTTGTTATCAACAAATGCCACGACAGTGCGTAGTATGGTGGGTGATGCTTTGTCACTTGTTGTTCAGAACATTTCAACACTCACTACTGGTATTGTTATAGCTTTTTCAGCAAACTGAAAGTTGGCACTTTCGATATTAGCTTTCCGATTGCTGCTAGGTCTTCAAGGTTGGGTTCCAGTGAAGTTCCTTCAGGGCTTTTCTGCTGATGCAAAGGTTAGGAATGTCATTCGCTCTGAAAAGAGTGTACAGAATGCATATTGCTACACATGGTTTACAAATCATATGAGAACATGTATAATTGGACAATTTTTTCAATTGTGATTCATGGTTTAATACAATTCGGACTGTCAACTGTAGACTAGGAGGATTCTCCCTTTCATAAAGAGCTTTAAAAATTTTGGGATGTTAATACTACTAGAAGGGGATCATATTCCAGGTGATGTATGAGGAATCCAGTCAGGTTGCAAATGCTGCTGTTGGAAGCATTCTCCCTTTCATATTTTGGGATGTTATTACTACTAGAAAGGGATCATATTCCAGGTGATGTATGAGGAATCCAGTCAGGTTGCAAATGCTGCTGTTGGAAGCATTCGAACCGTTGCTTTCTTTTCTGCCGAGGACAAGGTGATGAGCCTCGACAACGAAAAATGATCTGCTCCCTTGAAAGGTGGAATTTGACAGGGAATTATAAGTGCACTTGCGTAGGGGTTCGGATGGTTGAACATGGGGAAACAACCTTTCGCAAAGTTTTCAGGGTAAGGACTACTTATTATTAGTTTGCCTGTTTGAAAATTTGATGAATAAGAATACAAGATGGCTAGTGTTACTAGATCTATAAAAACAGTATGTTCGTAGTGTTTATTTCTTCGAACCCTAATTGAAGGACTTTCATTTAACTGCAATGATGTATTCGCTAAGAAATGTGTTTTCATTTGGTTTCAGATACTTGAGATGTCACAGTCTCATTCCATTTCTAAGCACATAGAATGTTTGTTGCAGGTACATAGAAAACCAAGTATATTGTGCTGATACCAGCAGCTAATTTCACTTTTATGGTTCTGTCAGAGACTGGTATCTGTCAAAGACGCTTTTTTCCGGGCCAGAAAGAGCAGGAGGTCTTAAATATTCTCAAGCTCACAAACGTATTTCCTGCAAGGGGAATGAAATTTATGTTCTTGGAAACCAAGTATGTTGGGGGATTCTGCGAGCCTGTTTCCAAAGGCCAAGCTCATTGATCTGAGAAATCCACTTGATGACTGGCTGGAATACAGAAACTCCAACATCAATTCATTATCTCCCAATCTGGGAGAATGGAGACCCCCTAACGCATGTCTAAATTCTTGGTGTCTTTAAACTATTTGTTTTGATCAACAGATGTATCCAGTGGCAAAGAATTTTTGCATTAAAAACTGTTTCGGACCAGATTTCCAAAATCATATAATTTTTACAGTAGATCTACAGATATACAGCCATAAATACTGAATATTACTCTCCATCTGAATTCCTAATCCTACTCCGGCTATTACCAATTGGTATTCCTGGTCATGATTGGACCAACAAATTGTGTTGCGGGCAACCAGTGAATACACGCCATAGTAAGATTTTGTGAGGAATGAATTCTCTATTATATTACATATCAGGTATCTTATGGTGTATTGCAGTTGCAATATTACATATCAGGTACCTTATGGTGTATTGCAGTTGCAGATATTATATTTTCTGTAAAACTCTTTGTTCTTTATTTAAGGAGTTAGCCATCAAAATATTTCTTACTCATGAGTAAGAAAGCAAGATTACTTTCTTTCTTTCTTGAGGATTTCGAGGATTTCATTTATGAAAATATATTTGTTTGGATAATTTTAAAAGAGTATTGGGAGGATTTCATTTATGAAAATATGTTTGTTTGGATAATTTTTAAAGTTGTTCTGAAATACATTACATTTTTAAAACTGAAAATATTTTGAGCATTATTACAGATAACTACATTATATTCTAAAAGAGTATAATTACTATAATTTTAAAAGAGTACCTGGAGGATTTCATTTATGAAAATATGTTTGTTTGGATAATTTTTACTAGTCAGTAATAAAGTTGTTCTGAAATAAAGAAATGAAATACAGAAATACATTACATTATGGATGAGAAAAGTGAAATTATAGATGACAATTATTATGGATGAGAAAAATGAAATTGTGGATGATAATTGTTCAAATTGTTCTGAAATACATTACATTATGGATGAGAAAAGTGAAATTATGGATGACAATTGTTCTGAAATACATTGCATACATTATGGTTGCATACATTATGGATGGATGACAAGGATGAAAAAAGTGGAAGTATTTAGACTATTTCATTTATGAAAAGTGAAAGTATTTCATTTATGAAAATATTCTAAAAGTGAAAGTATTTAGAGTATGGATTATTTTTAACTATATTATGGATCACAAAAGTGAAAATATTTTCAGTATGATTTCCAGTATGAATCACTTTTAATTACATTATGAATTATTTAACTACATTATGAATCACAAAAATGACTTTATGAAAATATGTTTGAAGCAAAGCTTTGAGACTTAATGGCCTATCACTAATGGAAAAGATCGTGGCTCATATGTAGGGGATCTTGCTGCTCCCTAACCGGTATAGTTCGTTTAGAGTATTACATTTATGAAAATATGTTTGAAGCGAAGCATTGAGACTTAATGGCCTATCACTAAAGGAAAAGATCGGGGCTCATATGTAGGGGATCTTGCTGCTCCCTAACAGATATAGTTCGATACACAGATAGTGGATAAGCATACCAATCTCTCTTGGTTCAACATAGTTGTTGGAGATGAGAATTTAGATCCAGATTTATTCTTATTTTGTTGGTTGGACGGACAAATTGTTGTAGTTCTGTCTGCACTTATTGACTCGGGTCAGGGATTCACAAAATCCTTAGATTTAACTTTAATGATAGTATTAAATCAAGATTACAAGTTTTTACGTATAATTATATGTTTTATTTATTTATTAAAATATAAGAGAAGTATATTTTATTTATGAAAATAATATGATAAATTTTAAAACAATAAACATTTAGTTATTAATTTAGCTGGTTATCTGGTTTGTTTCTACCTTCTCTGTGATGGTAGAGAGGAATCTTAGAGAAGAATATTTTGAATACATTAATTTCATGGTTAGGTTAAATTAGTCAAATAGGTTAAAAGGCTTTAATGATCATCAAATTAAACCTATTGGACTAATTTAACCTTTAAGGCTTTAGGTTAACTTGTTTCTACTTTCTCTTGATGGTAAAAGGCTTTAATGCTGATTTGTTTCTACCTTCTCTTTGATGTTAGAGAGCAATCTTTTGAATACATTAATTTCATGGTTAGGTTAAATTAGTCAAATAGGTTAAAGGGCTTTAATGATGACTTGATATCAGTTGATAAACATTTCCATACATATACTAAGAATACTATGATTGCAGTTGGGTTTTAATATATTTTTATTCCCAGAATTGGTAACAGGGTCAACCTGTGCTACAATGCAGGACTCACTAATAAAATATAAATTTAATTTAAATCTGAAATTTACATATTTTACATAATACTTCATATGCACAGCACCATTGTGAAGAAATAATCCAGAGTGGTGGCCTTAGCTTATTGCTTTGAAAAGCTGGAAGTGGAATGTGTGAATTAGGGAGTGGACAGTGGAAGAGTGGCGCAGTAATCAGAGTAAACGAAAATGGTTCAACAATATACTCCACGACAGAAGGCTGACAGAGACCTGCGCCAGAGTCAGGCCTCTGTCCATGACAGAAGGCTGATAGAGAGCTGCGCCGGAGCCAACATATAACCATATGAGACAGCAAAACTATTGACAAGAACCAAAAGTATTTTAATGGCTGTACTGGTTTCCCGTGGGCGCTATCTGTTGAACTCAAGCTCAAACACAGAGATTTGAAACGACCAAACTCGCCATGGATGATCATTAAACTGAAACAGATTTCCTGTGATCCGCTGGAAGGTCTTTTAATGGTGCATGCTATTGTAATAGAAGGAAGGTCTTTAACTTCCCACGAAATAAAAACTGCACTTATCCCAGACCTGGAAATTTCATTGAATTCGAAATTATCGGACGATAACTGTCATTTCAGAGTATTGAAATGTGTAGCCCAATAACCCATTTTAAATAGTCTAACCCACGTATTGTTGTCCGCTGGCTGACATCTGGCTTGTCAGTGATGACACTTGGGCCCACGTTTCAGGGTGTGACACTTGGCGCACAGTCAGTAGCTGAGATATACCTGTCAGTGGTGAAATTTGGCGCACGGCTGAGATCTACCTGTCAGTGGTGACATTTGGCGCACATTCAACGGCTGAGATCTGGCCTGTCAAGTCGTGACATTTGGCCGACTTTCAGGCAGTGACACTTGGCGCACATCTAGCGGCCAATATCTGGCCTGTCAAATGGTGACACTTGGCATTCATACATTCGTTGAGATCTGGCCTGTCAAATGGTGACACTTGGCGGACATCCAGCGGCCGAGATCTGCCCTTTCAAAATGGTGACACTTGGCGCACATCCAGCGGCCGAGATCTGCCCTTTCAAAATGGTGACACTTGGCGCACATCCAGCGGCCGAGATCTGCCCTTTCAAAATGGTGACACTTGGCGCACATCCAGCGGCCGAGATCTGCCCTTTCAAAATGGTGACACTTGGCGCACATCCAGCGGCCGAGATCTGCCCTGTCAAATGGTGACATTTGGCGCACATCCAGCGGCCGAGATCTGCCCTGTCAAATGGTGACACTTGGCATTCATACATTCGTTGAGATTTGGCCTGTCAAATGGTGACACGTGGCATTCATACATTGGTCGAGATCTGGCCTGTCAAATGGTAACAGTTGGCGTTATTAGTTAGCTAATATCCGCCCTGGCAGGAGGCACCTAATGGAATCTTATAATGTTTAGCCTTTTAGTTCGCCGTATATATAAAGAGTTTGTATGCTAATTGTGTTTGTCATGTGGGATATATGGTCGATGTATATTGTCGCTCAGCAGATGGTAGCCTCTGCGAAGGTGGAGATACGGTGACAGTATTTCGCTGCGCATGTATATATATTCATTAATCCTGGTAAATCCCTCTCTCGCGAGAAACCTCACACAACTCTGCTGAGCATGCATGGAAACATCCAAATCAGAGTTCTTGTGGTGTCATTTGCTGCGCTACGTATGAGTTTGGTGTCATTGGGCCGGCGATGGTTTTAAATATTGCCCGACAGTTGAGTGCCAAAGCAGCTTGGGTAAGGCTCTGGGCGTGGCCACCGTTAACATGTCGCTGCGGGTGGCTAAGATGCTCCATCATTGTCAATGGCTGAACATCCGGTTGATCTTTGTGGAGTCCTTAAGCTGTTATGCGAAATGGCCCATCCTCTTCGTTCTGTTCTCGTTGAAAGCAATTGAAAGCGATTTAGGCGTAGTATCAATTGAAGAATCTCTTAAGTAGTACGTTGAATTGTTAAAACAAATTAAGTTTATAATTTTAGAGGTTAGTGTAAATATAAATTTTTCGTTAGATAAATATTTTTTTATATTCTATTAAAAAAAAAAAAAAATTATTTAAAAAATTGATTTATTAATAAAAAAATATATTATTTATTTTCTAATGTAATATTTAATATTTCATGTTAGAAAGTCTAACAATAAACTTTTTAATTAAATTTTGGCCATAGGAATGAAAATGTCTCTCAAATTACTAGTAGGGAAATTAAAACATGTATTATGTAATTTTTTTTACATAGATTTTTCTAAATTACGAGTTTCTTTTAATAAGAGGTGTCCCAAATAAAAGCGTGAGATTGTTAGGTAACAAAATGCATTCTTAAGGGAATTTAATAAAAATATGAGTGTGCTTGTGTTTCATCTCTAGTTAGTGGCAGTTGAGATTGTTGGGTAACAAAATGCATTCTCAAGGAAATTTATCAAATAGATGAGTGTGTTTGTTTACTAGATAGGATGCCTTAATTTTATCCACTCCAATGGAGTAAGTTTCTATCGTTCAAGAAGCTCTTCCTACTGATAATGTTTTAGTGTGTCTTTTTTAATGTTTCATGGCCTCATCTAGTTGATCTCCATGATGAGATCTCAAAATTTTGGAAGCTAGAAAACAAAGATAAGGTTTTATTCATCCTTGTGCAAAATGGTTTTCATTATTGCATTTGATCTCCCATAAGATAGGACTGTATTTTTTCTTTGGGACCTTGGTATTGGAGCAATTCTAGTTTATGCATTAATGCATGGACTCATTCCTTTGATCTATTGATCAATATTTTAACTTCCACTCTAGCTCGAGATAGAATCCCAAATCCATATTTCCATTTTTTTGAGCCTACCCTCTCTTCAAGTTATCAATAAAGGTCTTGGAAGGTTCAAATCCTCCTAAAGATGGATCCAAAGAGCTGGCTTCCTTGAAAAATTTGGAACACCAAAACAAAAATATTCCTCAACACTTCACTTGATAGCCAAGGAAGGTCCATCTATTTTGGATCTTCCCTTGGATGAGCCAAAAGTGGAAAAAAAAGGAACCTAATGATGTAGAAATGAAACCAAAAAAAACTAGAGACACTCCTTTAGAAGAAAACCCTCCATTTTGACAAGGCTTCATACAACATAGATCAGTGGAAGATTCCATTTTAGACTTGGAAAAGCATGTCTTTTAAGTGAGTTGAATAGATTAGGCTAAAACAATTATATCCTTTGTTTCAAGACCAATAGAAAAGGGAAGGAGCTCATCAAAGACAAAGGAAGCATCAACAACATTTGTAAAGAAAAATATTTCCCTTAGGTAGCACAACCAATGTTGACAATAAGTTGGGCCCATAATCTAGTTTAGTCATGCAGTATTTTCGTGTTTTATAATGTCAATAGTTTTCTTAATTTTACTCATGTAAGAAATATAGGGATGGAGTTTTTGTGTATTTAATTATTATATGTACTTGGAAATAAGGAACTAGAAATTTTGTCTAAAACTTTAAGCCAATAATATTTTGTAACCTTGTTATGAGCCTCTACTATAACTTTTATTAATATAATAATTTCCTACTTTTGGTTGGAAAATAAAAAATACATTCTCAAACATTATCTAACTTTAACTAGTCATGAATTGGAGCATAGTGACTATTAACATGAAGCAATCCAAAATATGACAAGGAATGGTTGAAAACCATGTCTCAACCTTCTACTAACAATGATGAATCTAGATATCTAATGTAACAAAAAGTCCACGTAAAATAAATATGAAGAAGGATTCAATCTATACTCAGAGAGAGAGAGAGAGAGAGAGAGAGAGAGAGAGAGAGAGAGAGAGATGTTTTATTTCCTTCTATAATGATACTTGAAAACATAATAAATTGTTAATTTAAATTACAAGAAACATTGTAGTTTTCATATAGTGTGGTATAATCATAATCATATAAGAATTAAATTACATAATAATTTAATTATTTTTTTTCCACAAAAAATTCATAACTTTATATATAATAGAAATTACATTTTAGATGCTGCTTAGAGTTATCATTATTGTTACAACAAAAAAAGAGTTGTAAACAAATCACTATCCCACATAATCTATAAATTCGGTAACAATTGCGTTATGAATAACTTCTTTCCTTATATGGGATCATATTGTCCAAAATTTAAGATCCATTTGTAGTTGTCCATATTTTTTTCAACTGGTACAAAGCTTAAGTCAAACTTGCAAAAATAAATTACCTTCTTAGGTTATATCTTAAGTTATTTATATTATCTTTCATCCAACCATGTTATATGGCTAGTTGTTGGAATGGAAGATGAAGGTATTATGAAGTGATCCCTACATTATTTTTAGTTATGTACTAGGATGTTAATTGCATGTTGATCACATCTTTTAACATTCCACTCACCTCAACATTACTTTATTTATAAATGGCCGAGAAGGTAACATGGCCCAAATGACTTTCCAACCTCTTAGAATCCTCTATGAAAGGAATTAAAGTAATATTTGTGCATATGTTGGATAATTATATTATATATCACATATATCAATTATTTTATAGTGGAAAAATTGGAGGAATAATCTTGTTGGGTCATTTTTTCGGTGGTTCCCAATTTGGACAATTAGGTTCTGAAGCCTTTTGGATCCATTTTAAGAAATAAAATGAAATTTTTTGGGATCCTATTAGAACTTGATATGGTATTCTACACTTACATTGGTGCAAGAATCATAAAATCAAAACAAGAACTATAAACTCAAAACAAGAACTCTAGCAAAAAAACATGAAAAGCATCTAAAAAAAGAGAAGTGTTGGTGTTGGAATAACATTTTATTTTTATTTATTTTTTATTATTATTATTATTATTATTAATTTTTTTGGGGTAAATTTTCAACATGTTTAAAAAATGACAATGAAAACCAATTTTTGTGTGCAAAAAACACCCTGATTTCCATGATCAGAGCTTGCTTTGTGAGCTCTTTCTCGATAATATAATTTGTGAACATGCTAGCACGCACATGGTGGCGTATATTCTCTCTTTTATAGTGACTTGTAGCTATGCACCTTTATTTCCTGTATGAAGAATCAGATAGAATGGCACACAACTATGAAATCAATGGATGCAAATGAAGAAAAGGCGACATTAATGATCCAGTCTGAACCAGGCATGGCCGTCAAATTTAGGTGAATTTTTAAGGGATTTTTGAAAACTCTAAATATCAGGGAACATGTAGCCATTGACATGAGAAGGATTATGAAGTTCTGCCTCAACCTTTTTGCATAGATGAAAAGTTGAGCACTAACATGGTGTCACAAACGCACTGAGGTAAATAGTGCATAATTTCAGGGGAGAGATCCATTTTTCTTTCAGAATTTCCTGGTTGTTGTTACATGGGTTTCAGAATATGCCAGGGTGGTGGATCAGTTGGGCGCCTTTTGGATAGGCCTCAAGTTTAAGTATCCCTTGATTTGGTTGCCAACAGAGGAATACCAGCTTGAGTATCAATTGTGTAAATATGAGGAGGAATCTTGGCCACACTGGTTGATGGCCACCCAAGGCTACAGATCTGTTGAGGAGGACACTGCTGATGCCTATAATTTGACAGAGCAACACAAAAGGTACTTCGGCAGGTTCTGAGGTATTTTGCATGAGGACATGAAATTTCTTCAGCTCAGGGGATATGTTGGGTGCGGTATTTAAGTGTATTTCAGACACCTTTTTCCCCATCCTTAACCATTTCACCTCTACACCTATGTACTTTTTAGACCTTAATTGCCTATTTCCTGGTGATGAGACTCCATTTTTTCCATGACATATAATTTTTCCATTTTTGTTAAATATGAATGAGGTGATGTCTTTTGATTCCTAATCATGGTGATTTTGGAGGATGATGAGTTACAAAGGAGTTTCGAGCACTTGTTTGTTCAGACTGTTGCTGTTACACCTTAGACCATTTTTGTTACATCTCAGGTTGTTGCTGTTACACCACAGGCCGTCGTTGTTACACCTTGAGCATCGATGTTACACATCACGAAATGTTATTACACCGCGTGATGTTGATTCTAATACAACTGTCCAAGACCATGGGTACTATTCCACGAAGACAAATATCATATGAATCATACTATCTATAGACAACTAGGGAATCAAGACGATTGTGATTTTGATCGATGATGTAATAGTAATAAGCCTAGTATTTGGAACCTGTTGTAACTATTTCTATTTTGATTAGTAGGAGAATCATGAGATTCTCACGACTGATCTGTTTTCTTATTTTGGACATGTAAAACTTATAAAGAGGACTCAGTCCCATGTGAAAGGGACAGACATAGGGGATAGTATCGTTATTTTGTTTCTTTAATTCATAATCCTTAATACAAAGACAACGTTGTTGATGTTTCTGAATATAGTATTGCGGCCTTACTAGATTCGTATTTCATCCCTACACCTTGTTAGGGAGAAAGGGCCCTCCTCTTTAGCAGGGATTGCGGTAGCTGCATTAGTATTGTGTTATATTGTTATTATTTCTTGTAGATTGAATTGAGTATACTGTCCAATTTACCAGCCTAGTCGGTAGCATGGTGTGGCAAAAATTTTTCTCGGTAACATAAATTGTGGTTTTATTTCTACAAGTTAATCTCTGATTTCCACATGAGTGTTACTTTCTGCGATTAAATCCAACGACATCTATTTATGTTTTCATTTTCTCCGCTCTTAGTTGAAGTGTGTCGGCACAAATAGTGCATACTCCTTTAAAATAAAAAGACCTACCCTAGGTTGACAATTGATGTTGCAGTTCAGTAAAATTAATATGTTATTAAATCAATACAACACCAGGTATGATTAAAACCACGATATTTGGTAACTAATCCTTTTCATTTAAAGAGCACGATCGTTTTAATTTTTTTTTCGTATTAATAACTCTCTTAGACCTAGGGTCTTGAATCACAAAGATTCTTGTTAGCGTGATTAACAATTAGATTGAATCTACCCTTATCATACTATCTCTTGTTTGGTCATTCTAATGAAATCCTAACCTTTAGGATTCACTACAAAACCCTAGCCTCTTAATGCTGAGGGTATGTTGACAATGAAACCCTAACCTACTTAGGTATTGAATTTAAAAAATAGAATTCATGATGAAATCCTACTATCATGTTTAAGGTTTTGATTGTAAAACCGTAGTCTTTTAGGGTTTTTTATTGATATTTAGAGATTACAATGAAACCATATATTTTTAGGGTTTAGGTTTATGACCAAAACCTTTATAATGGTCAAAATCAAGGTTCTAGGAATAAATATCTAGGTATATGTGTTTATGTATAATTGAAACCCTAGTATGGTCAAATAATTGAAGTTTTATGTGTATCTAGGGTTTACGATAAAAACCCTAGTAAGGGATTGATGTAAAAATGAATCCCTAGATATGAAATTCTAGTATGTTAACTTGATTTTCGATTAATGAAATCTAAGGTTTGTGACAAAACCTTAGTATAATTGACATAAAATTATAGGCCATAATGTAAAATGATATGATTGATTTTCTAACTTGTTTTAGTTGTTGATATCAAGGCTTTATGTCTCAATGATGGAATCTAGGGTTTATGACAAAAAACAAGTTGTTGAACTCCAAAATATGTAACCATTGAACCTAACTAGGTCTAGATATTTTGATGCTTCCATTTTAATGACATAATTTTGACTTCATGCTCTTGTACATACATATTTGTGTTTGGTTATACTTGTTGTTGAAGGTTTACATGTACATAGTCCTCAAGATGATATATATGCTTATCTCATACTTGATGATAATGTTGAGCATGATGGAAAAGCGATTTGTGAGAACCTTGATGACATTAAAGTTCGATATATGAGATGTCTAAATTCTCCGATGAATTGTTGATGAAAAAGGAAGAGCATGTGTGAAGAATAATATAATTGTTGGACTTTTCCTTGGATCATCTCCCTAGTTGAGAGGGAGCTTGAAAAGAAGTAAATGAGCTAATGAAAAGGCCATGAGGATGTTTGAAATGGGAGAATAGTTGAAGCAATACTGATGATTATTCATGATTGAACAAAACTTGGATTTTTTTGGAAGAAAGTGCTAAGGCTGACTTTGATGCTGCTAAAAAGTTGAAGTAAAGCTTCCGAGTAAATGTGTTTGATATGATGGTGATATAAGAATCATAAAAATGATGAAGAACCTCAAAGGTTTGCATTAAATATGTATAGTGAAGGCTTATTACTAATTGGGGTTGTGTTTGTGCATATATATCCATAATAAGGTTGGATTTTTGAAGCATGGTTGGATTGGTGGATATATTTGGTTTAATTAATAAGGAGAGATGAAGCATCTTAGGGTGACAAGATGCTTGGGAGGTGTTAATTTTGAGTTAACATGTTCTTTGCTTAGATTAGATACTTCATTAGCCCATTATAAATTCAATTAGACCATAAGGAATCACTTTAATCATCACCATATGAGAGTAGCTGAAGAAAGAACATAAAATGTAAATTCATAAGACAAGCTAAGACCGAAGAACACATGGATATGGTTCAAGCTAGGGAAAACCCCCAAGATGGGGAAAAACCTTGATCAATTCTTCTTATTATTATTATTATCAAATTTTCAACTGAGAGAGAGTACAATAATATGAATCAAAATAGGCTTGCCAAATAATTGTTCTATAAGGTTGGAAAATATGGTTAACATAGCTTAATCCCTGGTTAGGGTTCCAACAAGTCACTGATTAAACTTCTCCCAATGATCTACTCCTATAGTTGACCTCTTCCATGCATCGAACAATGAACAAGGACTTGAGGCTCCTTTTCAAGGCACACTACAAAAAATCTGACCCAACAATATCATGTATATGCCTACAAATAAGAGTAACTTCCTCTGTTTATATTGCGACTTTCTGTCCTTGATTGCATCTAAGGAAGAAGACTCAAATTAGGCCATTAGGCCTCTCCACAAATGCTTCCAACCAAATGTTATAGTATCATTTCTTGTGGCCCAACTCAGAGTATATAAACATATAAAAAAAATAGACCCCAAACTCAACTTCAATCTAGTGGCATGTTCTGACAAGGAAGTCACACTAAATCATAGAAGAAGTTGCCCCAAACAATCCTTCAAGCCTTCGTTCAAGCAACGATGTCCTGGAAGGGAAGGATTCCATTCCTTCTGGATGAATTTGGCCTGGAAGCCTACATCCATAATGTAGTGGTAGTTTCTATGTATACAGATTAACTGAAAGAGTCCATAAAGGAGATGGAAAGGGTGAAGTGCTTGATCCTAGATGGAGTATAGGATCATATAATATCACATATAGCAGCCAAGGGAATGACCAAAGAAATGTGGGATGCTCTCACCATTCTGTATCAGAGTACTTTTGATCAGCGGAAGAAGTACCTAGAGGAGAAGTTGAGGCTCATTCAAATGCAGAAATGGGAAGGCATAGATCCCTACCTTACTAGGTCTCAAGAGGTCCGAGACCAACTAGCAATTTTTGGGGTAGTGCCTCAACCTTCATAGCTAGGTTGATTAGTTCTCAACAATGTCTCAGAATAGTGGCAAGTATTTTTCCAAATTATATTGGTAAAAGACACACTACCAATATGGGACAGGGTGTGGGTTGATTTGCAATAGGAGGAGTTTAGACGAGCTCTTCTAAAGAGCTCCATTGTTGACAGCAGAAGAAACAGATCAAAGACGGTAAATGAGGAGGATAATGTGGCCCTTGTATCTAAGGGTCCCAGTCAGGGAAATGGGGAGCAGAGGAAGAAGAAGAATGATCTGTCGAAGCCAAGTTCTTCAGGTGTGGCGAGGTTGGCCTCTAAATCACCCAGTGTCCTCTTAGGAAGAAGGACAAGGAGAAAAAGCAAGACCAACAAGAAGCTTTTGCAGAGATCGATAGGATTTCCTCTAGGCTGGAGGAAGACTTCACTATTTCCGCTGATATACCTCCAGGAGTGACTTGGTGATATTAAGCAAGTCCCCAGTGAGACATTTTATTCATTTGAGATCGATTATAGTTACAACAATGTACAAATAGAGGTACTCTAGCCAAAGAAGTGGCCTAGAATGACCCTGCAAACATGCCACAACAAGCACTGTGTAAACGGAGAGCTACAAGAAGAAATACTGCGCTGTCCCTTTTTGCTGATGATGTATATATAGCTATTTAAAAGGGAAATGTAGATCTATGGAGCTCAGGAGATCTGATGATGCCAAGATTCAAGATCTGGCCAATGTGATGGAAACCCAAGATAACCCAGAAAGGATTTTCCAGATCTATGAGTTTGGAAAATCACCCTCCTAGGGTTTGATCCTTTGATTGTTGGGTTATGTATATATGAAGCTAGATATAAACCAAAACTGGCTGAAATATGTTATACAAACATATATGAGCTTTGAGGGTTGATCCCTCCTTCATATCTCCAAGCTAGAAGCTTGAGATATTGTCTCTTCTTCCTCCTCCTCAAAATGCAACAACTGAATATGCAATTGTTGAAGAAACTGCTATGTACAAGAGGGAGAGACTCAATTCCTACTAAAATTTTCTTCAATAAGCTCTAGGCTGATGGAAATGATGATGGCAAGGTGAGGGGATGATCCCTCACAAGATTCCTAGCTGAAGTGCTAGAAACTTCCTTCCTCCTTTGGATCTGCAATGATGGATTGCACAATACTTGATGGGACTGCTAATGATAGGAGGTCAATAAAGTTTGTCCTGATGCCAAATCTAAAATGAAGCCCTGGGAATTTTGATCTTGAAGCCCAAGGTGATAGGAATAATCCTTCACTGGTTCTCTAGCTGAAATACTGAAGACAACCTTTTCCTCCCAAACTGATCTTTGAAAATTTCGTAATTCCTGGAAGTATGTGTTCTATAGAGAGTGGAAATAGTGTGGAACCAATGCCTTATGATGAATGGAAGCTCAGAATAACCTTCCCAGAGTAGGCACACAAGTCCCTCTTAGGTGAGGGTGGGATTCCCGCTCGAGAACACCCTGTGCTAAACAACACTACAAACTTAGCTAAACAAAATGGAAATGTCACCTGACAAATCCAGATCTAAACAGATCATCAAATCATAAACTGAAGCCCCTTCCAATGTTTCCTTCATGTCCTTTATATACAAAGTGAGCCTTCCCAAGCCCTGGCCCACCTCTAAACTGTGTTGTTCGTGTGGAAATAATCCTCCATGGTTGATTGTGTTGCCTCTCCAAGGCCTCCATCATGTCTGCATTAAATGCACTACTTCCTCCATCACTTCATCGTGCATGCTCTATGATCTTACATTATATTCCCTCCATGATCTCAGTTGAATGCTTCAAACTCCATGATCTATATCATTAATGAGACATGATCTCCACTCCATTCACATTAGTAGCTTCTCCACTACTCCATTATGTAGTTATATGTCTAAATAATCCACATTCACACATCCAAAAGTGGATCTTATTCATCTTTGAGGATTATGGGTCCCTCCACCCTTTTATTTACTTAATTAATTAAGTTTATTAAGAACTCTAATATTTCAAATATCATGTGAAAATCTAGGAATATTACAGTCCTCCTCGGAAAAATGTTGCTTGTCCTCAAGCAACTAAAAAAGTAGATGCAAAGCCATCTATTCCCCTCCAAATGGCATCCACATAAGGAAGGCCTCCTCCATTTTCTACAATGTGTTATGCATGTTTGGTTCCAAAGTTGTCTCTCCAGAATGTGTAGAATGACCTCCAACTATATAGTTAGATGTCCTTCTTCATCCAAGAAGTACCAAGCGACAACCATAAGCTGCCCATCACCATCATCAATACATGATATACATAATATAAAGTGGTTCTTCACACAAAGGAGAAGCTCCATCTCACAAAACATCTCTTCATCCCATGATTTATGAAGTAGATTGAGCATTAACATGCCCTCATCCTTAGCCCTGTTGACCTTGTTGGATCCAAGCATCAACATTATGCAAAAGAATAAATAGGGACATATGGGTAGACAAATATTTCAAACCATATTCTCCCAATAGTAACCACCGAAGTAAGGCCTCTTGCTGCCATCCTCCATCTCCACCATGCAATATGGACAAGCCAAACTCCCCCAAAATCAACCAAAGCAACAAGAGATATTGCTGTCTTTTCACCTCCTCATGTGCATCATGGAGTAAAAACATACTGATAGACATGTGGAATGTCACATCAGCCCAATACAAGAAAACACCATTAATACACATCATGAGAGTACCATGCCAAGTTCCACACAATACAAAACACATAGACATAGGAGATGTCATGTGATGGAAAAAATCTCTCAAGGGAAACCAAAGTGAACATGCCTTCTTTTGCTGCATTCCATCATTGATACACAAGGCATGACTCATAAAAATATGAGCTATTGGGTGGTAACCATACTCACCCAAGAGTAGCCAACACAACCATGCCTCCTTCTTCATTACCTGGGTGTTATTCAAGGCATGGATCAAAGAAATAGGAGCCTTTGGGTAGTAACCAAACTCACCCAAGAGCAACCATCATAACCAAGCTTCTTACTAGCCCATGTCATATATCTACAAGTGGTCATGCAACCACTTTCTTATCATCCTCATCCACTCATCCCAATGTGGATGATGAATGATGTTCTGCATAAACATGGTATCCTCCCTTTGTAGAATACCATTCTCCTCAAACCGATGAAGAACTTTGCACTCCATGGCATGTTGAAGTGCACCTCCAATGATGATCTCTTAATGAGACCTTCTTCCCATCAATGGCCTTCCAAAACCAATAAGGTTTTGGATCTGATGCAGGTAGAAGTTTCTCTTTGAGCTGTGGGATGCTCATTGAGAAAGATTCATCTTGAAAGGGGAAAATCTTGCCCATCTCAATATGTCTACCATCTATCATCTTTCTCTCCATCGCTTCATGAATGAAGTTTCCATATGATTGCTCCCATAAGGAATGGGTCCTCCTCTTCTCACTGCTACTCATTAACAACGCTGTAGATCTGAAAGGTGATACATGTGATGTTTCAAATCAAGGCACAATGTTGAACTCATAGCCAACCATTGTACATAGGATCATACTCATCCTATCTTCTGAAACTCTACACTTCAACTCAAAGGGTTGAATGTAGTTCATCAATGACAAACTAGGATGGTTCTTCATCTCTTCCTTGATTAGATCAAGGGTCCTCTGCGCAGTGATATGACGCTGCTCCAAATCAACATGTTGTTCTAACCCTTGGTTATGCATTGGCCCTGATGGCATGTTCCCATAAGTTTCAATAAGAGATACTGAAACAATATGAGATGGAAGTGGATGCATACCTTGGATCAATTGATATGTGGGAACTTCTTGCAAGACCACACAAGTTCCTCCTACTAGGACAATGGTGTCTCCAACTACTGGTAAGAGTAATGGCTACTCTTTAATCAATGTACCAACGCTGGAATCTACCTCCTCTTCCTCATGCATCTCCTGAATCATGCATGGGAATCTATGTGTTAAGAGCTTAAGACCATCTTGCAAAGATGCAAGAGTCTCTCCTCTGGATATAAGTACTTCTGCAGCTGGTGGTGAATGCAGTCACCCCTTTGTCCAGAGTGATAAGAATAACATCCTCCTTTGTTTCCTTTAGAAATGTCTCTTTGTGACACATCTCTGGTTTTCTCACATCAAAATCCTTTCTCAACTTGTGAAATAAATATGAATATTTAGTCATCTTTGCATGCTCCATGTGACCAAACCACCAATCATTGGATTCACTTAGAAGATGAAGTGCTGCAGTTTGGACAACCTCTTTTTCAGCCACATGATGTAGCCTGAAAAATGCATCTAACTCTTTCCTCCAAGCCTTGACAGTGCTTGAAGAAGATCCATCAAATGTAGGCAAATAGAATCTATTGTGCCTTTTTCTTCTATTGTTTCTAAAGGATCATCTTTCTTCTTTGATTTTGAAGTACTGTTGGAGAGTTATATTCTCCTTGAATGCTCTAGACTGTGCTTTGTACTCTTCAAGATATAGACTGAGAGTCTCATCAGTCTCAAGTTCTTTCATTTCTTCACTTCTATACCATTCACCTTCTTCAGAAAAAGTGGGCATAATAGATATATGAGGAGATCTATGATTCTCCAGTCTTCTTTGTTGCTGATAAGAAGTACTAGGACCTTCTTCATCTTGAAACCTTCTTGAGGTTTCTCTTTGCCTTTATTCCTTCATTTCATTGATCTCCTTGGAGAGATCCTTCATAGTTCTCAAGGAAGATGCATAAAAACTTAATCTCTCCATTATAGTAGATCTGTACTATCTTCTTTTCTTATTTTGTCAATAATTTCTACAAGCTGAGCCAAAGATCATGCTTTGATACCACTGTAATATTCCAAAATGGAATAATGCATTGATACACAAACATAATATTTGAAACACAGAAAATGTACACAAATATTTTGATAAAAAATGATGTAGAAAGAACAGGTGAGCCATTTTATTCATTGCATATGGATTATAGTTACAACAATGTACAAATAGAGGTACTCTAGCCAAAGAAGTGGCCTAGAATGACCTTGCAAACATGCCACAATAAGCACTGCATAACTAGAGAGCTACAGGAAGAAATACTGCGCTGCCCCTTTTTGCTGATGATGTACATATAACTGTTGAAAAGGGAAATGCAGATGTATGGAGCTCAGGAGCTCTGATGATGCCAAGATTCAAGATCTGGCCAATGTGATGGAAACCCAAGATAAACCAGAAATGATTTTCCAGATCTATGAGTTTGGAAAATCACCCTCCTAGGGTTTGATCCCTTGATTGCTGGGTTATGCAGATCTGAAGCTAAATCTGAACCACATATGGCTGAAATATGTTATACAAACAGATATGAGTTTTGAGGGTTGGTCCCTCCTTCATATCTCCAAGATAGGAGCTTGAGATCTTGTCTCTTCTTCCTCCTCAAATGCAACAACTGAATATGCAGATGCTGAAGAAACTGTGTTGTACAAGAGGGAGAGACTCAATTCCTGCTAAGATGTGCTACAATAAGCCCCAAGCTGATGGAGATGATGATGGCCAGGTGAGGGGATGATCCCTCACAGGATTGCTAGCTGAAGTGCTAGAAACTTCCTTCCTCCTTTGGATTTGTAATGATGGACTATGCAATCCTTGATGGGACTGCTGCTGATAGGAGGTCAATAAAGTTTGGTCTGATGCCAAATCTGAAATGAAGCCCTAGGAATGCTGATATTGAAGCCCAAGGTGATAAGAATAATCCTTCACCGGTTCTCTAGCTAAAATATTGAAGACAACCTCCTCCTCCCAAACCGATCTTCAGAAATTGCGTAATTCATGAAAGTATGTGTTCTGCAGAGAGTGGAAATAGAGTGGCACAAATGCCTGAGGATGAATGGAAGCTCATAATAACCTTCCCAAAGTAGGCACACAAGTCCCTCTTGGGTAAGGGTGGGATTCCCACTTGGGAACACTCTGTGCTAAACATCACTGCAAACTTAGCTCAACAACATAAGAGTCCATGGAAATGTCACCTGAAAGATCTATATCTAAACAGATCATCAAATCATAAACTGAAGCTCCTTCAATGTTGCCTTCATCTCTTTTATATACAAAGTGAGCCTTCCCAAGCCCTGTCCCACCTCTAAAATGCGTTGTTCATGTGGAAATAATCCTCCATGGTTGACTGCGCTGCCTCTCCAAGTCCTCCATCATGTCTACATGCAATGTGCACCCTCTCCATCATCTGTGCATTAAATGCACTACTTCCTTCATCACTTCGTCATGAATGCTCTATGATCTTACATTAGATTCCATCCATGATCTCAGTTGACTGCTTCAACCTCCATCATCTATCTCATTAATGAGACATGATCTCCACTCCATTCAGATTAGTAGCTGCTCCACTACTCCATTATGTAGATCTATGTCTAAATAATCCACATTCACACATCAAAAAGTGGATCTTATTCATATTTTAGGATTATGGGTCCCTGTTGAGCATCAAATCTGCATCTTTTCCATACATCTTTCTAGACCTTTTTCATCCACCTGAACCTTCCAAGTTGTCAATATCATTGTATATTAATTGCAAAAGAGCATCTAACATGGTTTTTAATTATATCTTTGTGTCTGCTGTTTGATTTAGATTTTTCTCATTTAGCTGCGGAATCTTGCCACTTTCCGCAGCTGCTGCAACTTTCCACAGCCATTTTGTGAAACTCTATGTTACAGGTGTCTTCAGGAAAAACAAGCCACATGGGCAAGTCAGAAATGATGTGGACATGGATTGTGTCCTATTGGCTCGAGCAAATTCATATAAGGAGGCTACGGTCAAAGGTGGCCAAGTGGAAGTCAATCATAGAGTCCCACAGTGACAGGACTCTGTTTCTCATCACGTGGAGATTTATATGGCCGTTTCTGAATTGCAGAAGACAAATCAACACCTGTACATGGCTCCATAAGCCGAATTCAAACATCCACTTTGCATAGATTTACTCTCCAACGCGGCCATGATCCTAGATCTTTGGACGTAATGGTTTACGTGTTCTCCATCAGCATAAACTTCAGGGAATTAGTTATATTACCTTTGTTATAAATAACGCGTTTGCATACGCATATTAGATTAGTCTCTGTTATTTTTTATTAGTCTGTTGTGTAATGTAATTACGTTGCCACTGTGCCGTAATATCACCTTTCTGTTATGACTGCATTTTAATATATAAGAAGACTCTGTTTCCAAACGTAATTCGTACTTGAAGATTGTTGCCAAGGCTGGTGTAGAGGGCCCCTGCACACGCTGAGTTTTTGTGCATTATTGTATAGTTCTTGTTTTATTTCTTTAAGCTCATTGTGCATAATTCATTCATGTGTTTATACATTGCATCTTTCATGGTATATATGCTTCATTTTTGTTTATAATCTTTCATGCTTTACATTTTACTTCTGTCTTTCATGTTTTATGTTATTGTTAACTGATCAGTGTTCTTGTTTCAGGTTATAAATAGGCAGCCCGGGCATTTGCATAAATTTTTGACTAATGACATGGAATTAATATTGTTCTGCTGCTAATTTGCTTTTCTTAGTTTCTGTTTAATTTCAGTATTGCTTTGTTTATTTCAGTCTTGCACATTTGTTTCAGTAGTTAGATTTAGATATATCAAATTTTTCATGTCATTTTCAGTTACCTCCGAAAGCCACAGCTGGACTGATGGTGAGGGATTGAAGTATGAATGTATAGTTTGATATTAGTTTACTTTCTGCAAGTTAAATATATTAAATTTCTCATGACATCTTCAGTTACCTCCGAAAGCCACAGCTGGACTGATGGTGAGGGATTGAATTATGAATGTGTAGTTTGATATTAGTTTACTTTCTGCAAGTTAGAAATATTAAATTGCTCATGACATCTTCAGTTACCTCTGAAAGCCACAGCTGGACTGATGGTGAGGGATTGAATTATGAATGTGTAGTTTGATATTAGTTTACTTTCTGCAAGTTAGATATCGGGTTACTCAAGTTGTTTATGGTTACCTCCGAAAATCATAGCTGGACTAATGATGAGGGATCAGAAGATAAGTTGGTGTAATTTGATTTAGATTTACTTTGTTGCAAATTTTGGATTTCTTTCAGCATAGTTTCTTTTGTGTTTAGACAGCAGCAAGGATAGTTTGGTTTCCATGCTCAATAGTTCACTGTTTGATTTATTAGACTAGCAGCACATTTTCATTTCCTTTCAAGTTTTGTCATTGCATGTTTCAAATTCCTTTTTAAGTTTCAAGTTGGTAAATCATTATATAGGATATTATTTCCTTGAACAATCATAACCATACTTGTTTTTTATTTTAGAATTTCCATCTCACATTAGAAAACCAAAAACGACAAAAAGTTAAGAAATAGGTTATCTTGCACATATAGTGCGCCGCACTTCATCAGCTTACGAATCCCGGATTGATAAATTAATGTCGCAATTTAGGACACACTAAATTGACCAAACAATCCCTCCACCCTTTTATTTACTTAATTAATCAAATTTATTAAGAACTCTAATATTCCAAATATTATGTAAAAATTTAGGAATATTACAGTTGACTTGGCTAACCCATTCCCTTGGGGGTAGTAGTTGGCAGAATGTTTGAGCACAATACCATTTTCCAAAGAAAATTCATATAGTTTAAACGATGAAAATTAAGGATATATTGGTCATGCTTGGAGGAGTGTGGTACTCAGTGATGAAAACTACGGATATACCATTAGTCGAACCTGGTCATGATGTACTCAGTGATGAAAGTTATTACCTCTTGGTCATTGATCTAGCATAACGGTATTGCTTCAACCCACCTTATGAAATCAGCTGCGGCTGTGAGGATATATCGATGCTGCTTGAAGGAGTGTGGTAGTATCTCCCTGATCACTTCTAGTCCCCACTACTGGAATGGTTCTTCCACTGCGACAGACTGTAACAGGGCAGAAGGTCGGGATTCTCTGCTGGAAAACTTCTGACATGAGGGGCATTTCCGAGCATATGCGTGTGAATCCTTAAACAAAGTGGGCCAATAAAAACTGGCTCGCATAACCTTGTGAGCTGTGGCATCTATAGCGTAGTTTGCACCGACCGGGCCATCATGTAGTTCCTTTAAGACTTGTTGAACTTCAGTACTGTTTTCTAAGCAGCGTAGCATGACACCGTTGTGATGCTTGCAGAATAGTTTTCCTTGTAACATTTGATATGATGCAAACTTCAGCCTTATTGCTCGTTTTTGCTGGGTCGTCAAGATGGGTTCCATGATACTGTGGCCAATATACTGTAGGATATCTACATAGCATGACAGGGAATTTTTTTGAGGTGTGCTTTTGACTTGGTACATCTCTATTTCATACTCCCAACACTCCTCATCATTGCTCCTTGGGTTGGCGGCTTCAGAAGCCATTCGACATAACCCCTGCCCCTTGACCGTGTGTGCAGGCTTGAATTCTAAGTCATACTATTGAAGACATGCCATCTAGTTGCCTCGCCTCTCACCAAGCTCCCACTGCACAAACATTGAGTAGACTACTGGGTGGGGTACAAGCATCGTGACGTGGGTCTTCAAAATGTATGGCCTAAAATGTTTAACTGCCTTATATACCCTGTAGGCTTGCTTGTCTATGTCCAGATAGTTCAACTCGACACCTTGCAACCCTATCCTCATGAAAGATATGGTTCGTTCGTCGTTACTGTCATATTTCTGGGTGAGGACGGCTGCAAGCGATGAATCCAAGGCAAAAGTATATAAGATAAAGCCTTTGCTGAAATTCGGGCTATGTAGGGCAGGTGCTTCCACGATGGCCTTCTTGATATTGTCGAACACCTATTTATCGTGAGGATTCCACTTAAAATTCACGTTCTTCTTAATCATGCTTTGTAGAGGTTTCACAATTTGTGCGAAATATGATATGAATTTTCAGAGGAAGTTGATTTTCCCGAGAAATTACTGCATGGATTTTTTACTTCTTGGGGGATAAATTTGGGTGATGGATTTTGCATGGTCTGGGTCAACCACTATGTCGTCTCGAGTTATGATGTGGCCCACCAAATTTCCTTCCGAGACTGCAAAGATGCTTTTCTTGGGGTTCAAAGAGATTCCGTATTTTCAGCACCTCTCAAATATCTATTTGAGGTGGTGCACGTGGTCACACCTACGTTTGGAGAACACAGTGACGTCGTCAAGGTAGACCACCACACTTTGTCCCATTAACCCTCAGAAGGCAATGTTTCCCTAGCATTGATTAGGCAAAAGGGCATGTGCCTAAATGCAAAAGTACCCCACTTAGCCCTGAACTTCATCTTCAAATGATCTAGTTCTGCTACCAACACTTTGTTGTATCCTGAGAAACCATCAAAAAATGAGAACATTTCTAACCCAGATACTATTTGAAGTATCTGCTCCATGGGGGGCACTGGGTAGTTATCCTTGTTGGACGATTATTTTAAATTTCAAAATTCCACATATAATCGGATTTCGCCGGATTTCTTGCGGACTAGGACCAAATTCGAAACCCATGTTGAATTTTGGACTTTGAAAATGATGTAGGCGTCCAGGAGTTTCTTTAGTTCCTTTTGGATCATTGGTTCCAAAGCCGGATGTACTTTCCTTAGCTTCTGTTGGAAAGGTTTGAAACCTTCCTTCATCGGTTTCACATGCTGGATAATTCGTGTGTCATAAGTCTGTAATTCATCGTATGTCCAGGTGAACACATCTCGGTAATTCTTAAATAATTCAATAAAGGATTGTCGCTCCTGGGGGGAGCACTTGGTACCGAGATTAACAAACTTTAGGTCTGCTTCCATCCCGAGGTTCACTTGTTGGTGCAATAGGGTAGAACTTTGTACCTTTGTATCTGGAGGCCCCCTAAACCGATTCTGCAGGTCAAATAACTTCTTGAGGGATACGACCCCTTTGGGTATGGGGTTCCCCTTGTGTTCTTCCCTTTCTTTTTATAACGCCAAATCATGCTCCTCTTCCTCAATCACTGCATCTTTGAACACATCTATGTTTAATATGAAATCTAACACCTATTGATCATCATTAAAAATGAGGAAATTATTTACATTATCCAACACTACAGGTTTATAGACAATTTCAATAGAAAAACCATCCCTTAATGGGGTAAACCTGGCAACAACGTTTGCTAACGTATCAGCTGCCGCATTATGCATTCTAAGTACTGACTTAATACTAAAAGCATAAAAAGCGGAAATCAAACGCCATACCTCTTGCTGATATCATTTCAAATGGGGGGATAGGAAGTGAATAGTGTTGCGTACTTGCCAGGTGATGATTTTTGAGTCGCCGATTACCTTCAAACAACTGAAATTGAGATCGATCACTTTCTTAAGGTCCAGTATCAGCGCTTTGTATTTGGCCGTGTTATTGGTGCATTGGAATTCTAACTTGCAAGAGATCAGGAACTTGTTTCCTTGGGGATCCATCAAAATGTAGTCGACATCGGCCCCATCATGGGTCTTGGAACCGTCGTAGTATAGGGTCCATATTTCTTTTTCAGTTGTTTATAAATCCCATGTGTGTACAGATGGGATACTCGGGGGGGGGAGAGACATTGGGTGGACCTCCTAATGCGGAAGGGTGGGACGCAACAAACAAGAGTAATTCTAATTGGATTTCTGGGGATACTGGGGACCAAGTGGCTTCGTAGCACCCGAAAGCTGCCTCCAGGAAACACATGCCCAGATCTTCTTGTGAAAAGTTGATGGGTTCGTTAGTTGCTTCAAGGTTGGTCACCGTATGTTTTATATAAGGTTCACTCTTGACTCAGATCTCATTATTCCTACCCTTGTATGGGAGCCACAAATGGGACCAGTCGATGGTGAAGTATCCCTATAGTTTGCTTGACCAATATCAATTTAATAGTATACCGTAGGCCTTCGGGATATCCACGACCACTATGTCAATGCATTGATGGACTCGGGAGTCTGAGGAGAGATGTATCAGGATGTTATTCAATTTTCCCATGGTGGGGACCTGGGACCTATCAAGATGAATGATCTTGGCATCGGTTTTCTCGTGGTAGATATTCAATTTTTTGCATACAGACAGGGGCATGAAATTGGTAGATGCGCCAGAATTGACGAGGCCATTGTGGATGTTGAAATTGAAGATCTCAAAAGACAAGAGAAACGGGGGTGTGGACCCTCGCGAGTTGGCATTGACGGCATTGATGATGGACTGGAGGTTCATCGAGGCTTGGGAAGATGTGGAGGTTACATCCTTTGTCGTCGAGGTAGGCTTGCTTGTCGAGGATGGGCTGGCGAATTATTTGAGAACCATGTCACGTTGGTTGGCTATTTGGGCGAGTTCGTAAAGGGATATTTTGGCTCGCGTTTTATTCATGTCTTCGACGATATTGTACCCAGATTCTAGGTGCGAAAGCATCTCGACAGATGTGTTGGGTGAACTTGATGAAAACCTGGCCTTAGGGGTACCTCGGGCAGCGACGGGGCTAGAATTTTCAGTAGTCAGGGTTGCGGTCTGGTTTTATCTATTTGGTGGCAGGATTTTTCTCAAGAAGGCTTTCCTCTTTTCCTCGAAAGAGTGATCGGAAATCGGGCCTTTGCTACTTAGGCTATAGTTTCGGGGAGGTTTGGATTGGGGATCATCATCTAGGTTTATCTCTGTCATAGGAGGAGGCCCTTCCCCGCAAATTACTTCGAAGGCAAGGACTGTTGATCCCAAATCTCCGTCCGGGGGGGGGGGGGGGGGAGACTTATTCATCGCCTGACTTGGCTTCCTCTTCAAACTATCCTACTATCTGATCTTCCAAGAGTTGATTCACCATTGCGGTCATACTATTAATCTATTTGGGGCAGGTCCTTTTTGAGTGGAAAGCTTGATGAAACGAGAAGAAGTTATCTTTTCCAATCTATTCTACGTTGAAGTTTGCATTGGGTTTCGGCGGAGGGCGATTAGGTGTGATGTTGTTATTCCTAAAGAATGGCTTTTGTGTTTTTCCACCTGAGGTAGAGTCATTGTTCTTTCTTTTCAAATTAGAGACCTCATTCATTAATAGTTTTAGAGATTTTGCGATGTTCTCAAAATCGAAAGGATCCTTATCCTATCCGAAAATTTATTGGCAGAGGGTTGTGTCCTTTTCTCGGCTGATTTTTGGTCATCCCAGTTATCATGGTCCATGACCCCTGTTGAAAGCATGTCTTTCTCAACAGCGAGGGCAATGGTGAAATTTTCTGCTAGGGTGGCTCTGGCCTCGCATTTAACGAACACAATGATGTCCTGAGGTAGGGCTCTTGTGTAGTAATCTATAGTGATGGAATCATCAAGGGCCATGTTCGAGGGAAATTTGTTTAATATGGTTGCAAAATGCTAGTTGAAATATTTAACCTTCTCCTTCTTTTGGCATTTCAGGGTGCTCAACTTTGTGAGAAGCATAGAAGGGGTCTTTTACTCTGAAAAAATTTCAAGGAAAGTGTGGCAGAATTGCTCCCAAGTCGAAATGGAAGCGATAGGAAATAAACGAGCCAAGTATCATATTTTTTTCTAAGGTGTGCGAGAAGAGTCAGCATGCTACGTTGTCGAATTGTACGTTGATCATTTTCAAGGCTAGGTAGAAATTACTAATGTGGTCTTCGACCAATGTTCCCTTCTTAGGATCGAACTTAGGGAGTTGCTTCTTTAGGTGTCGGGGCATGTCGTGAAGAGGACCACGAAGGCCCAAAAAAGATTGTGCCATCCAGGGTAGGGGCTGGACCCATCTGGCCCTATGATAGGGCGGGATGAAAACATGCCCAGTCTCATTTTCAGACTCGCTCCTGGCGCCGGACCTGGAAGCTTCACCTTCATGCTGAGAGTCCATGTCTTGTTTTTTATTAACTCTAATATCTTCGAGGTTTCTATAATTTCTTGAGTTCCTGAAACCACTGAAGTTTCCATTGAAAAGGAAGGGTTGTCTGTTTCAGTTTCGGTGGTGGTGAGTATGAATTGTGTTTCGACCATGACCCTGACCTCCATTTCCCCTAACTCTTTTGTCCCCTCCACCAGGTGGGTAATTCACTTGGGTGTTGTCATTCAAAGGTTGAATGGGCTGGGGATCGGTGTTTGGTTGGGGTTTGGTAACTTCAGGACCACCCCCGTCGACCCCTCTGGGGTTGTCGAGAGGTTCAGCTGAGATCCAGTTGACCACATCTGCATAATCTTCGAGCATTAGGCTTATAATTTGAGGCACAGAGTTGACTAGGTTACCCTAGTGAGTATGATGCATTTTGGGAGTTTCAGATTGGCCAGGGAACTAGTGGCAGGGACATTTTTCAGACCTCTAACGAGATTGAGGGAAAGTGGGCACAAAGCCCTTAGTTGGTGTGATGTGACCTCATAGAAAGGTGGGTCCTCGTTAGGGGTATTCTCGAGAGGAGGAGGACCAGTTTTTTCAAATCTGATCTCTCCCTACGGGGTGTGCACAGGGATATTACTTTCATGGTGGGAGCCTTCCATCAGGCCCTCCTTCTAGCGCCAGATCTGTTGATAGGGAAAAATGCCTTGCTAACGGTAAGGGGATCTCCTCGGTATAAAGTCCCAACTAGACCCTAGACCATTTGTGATAGGGATCCCACGCGGTATGTAGGCCTGAATACCGTTGAATTAGTGAGATATACGCCCTTTCTCAGTTGGAGGTTTATTTCAGGAACAAGAGAATGCATGGCTACTTGAACGATACGAAATGAATGGTCGACAAGTTCTCCTAAAAATGAAACATTATAAATAGCAAAGCGAGATTTAAAGCATGCAGCCAAAATAAGTATTGTTAGCAACACATAATTAGTCTCATGCTCATACAGAGGCTTGTTTGACTAGAAGAGAAACAATTCACTATGGTCGAAACACTCTTCAATTCATTAAGTGTGTTTCCAAAAGATTAAGGCAATATCAACAACAAAGTTATTAACATATACCTGTGCTAAACATCCACATACCATTAATGCATCCAAAGAGATTAAACGTATAAATGATGCACAAATAGAAACACAGATTAATCAGTCACAAATGATAGCAAGTACATGGGGACATAATATTCATAATGTTAACACACAAAAGTTTCCATCAGATCCAGTAGTGGAGTCAAAACATTGATTTGTATTCATTCTCAGAATCATGCATTCAATGTTGTACAATTATCTCTCTCCCTTTTGGAGTCCGAAAAAAGGTGCTTACATTAGCTCCCAAGGGAGTACATATAGAATACAAAATTACCCTTGGGCTGCCCCGCCCTTTCAACTTCCTGACTGTTGGCATGGTCTATAACCTGGGAGGATTTGCGACTTGCGACCTACCTGAGGTTGCGACCTGTGACCGAGTACCATTTGCGACCTACGACCTGCCTATGCCTACTACCTATAAAATCAGTCTCTTCAGGGAAGAAACTGTGTGATGGAGAGGTCTAGGGTTTCCACCTGCTGTTGTTATTTGAGATAGGTCTGCCAGGTTAGGTAGTCGGCGACTACCAGAGTGATTTGAGGCATGTCCTCTCCCAGCCTATGAAATAATTATAGAGCATATGGAACTAAAGTTTTCCTCTTAGCATTAATCTAATTAGACAGAGAGGCTAGCTTAGTGTAGATCCGGATTGGTGCAACAATATATTGGTCGATGTTCTCCTTAGAGGCTGGGAGGTCATGCGAAGCGTTTTCCTATTTGATAGGTTCTAAGAATGCTTGGATGTCGTGCATTACCTCTTCCCTCATCTTCTTCGTGGCCAATTTCCCTAAGGAATGGATGTGGTGCACTTTCACCATTGAATCTATGCCACTGATAAGGTGCTCATAGGTATACATCACCCTCTCTACATATTTTATGAGCTTGTCCCTATATTGCAGCTTCATTCGTATCGGTACCTTATCGTTCTGAGTGTGGATCGAGTCCTTCTTTGGCAAGGTGTCATGAGCCTGTGGGTACTGTTCAGACCATTCAAGTATGCTATCTAGTGCCGTGGAGGCTTCCTTTAGTTGCACAATCCTTTTCCTAGTTTCTGCCTGAGCTCCTAATAGAGGAGAGACTATCCGTTTTATAGTTAACATCTCCTCATATACCTACTTCATGGTACTCCCTAAGGTGTCCAAATCCCCTTGAATGGAAGTCTGTATTCCGCTGGTCCGAGTGAGTGCGAGTTGGAGCCTTTGATTTTCAGTTTCTAGGGATTTATTTTCTGCTTTTGCTTGGGTTTCCCTTTGTTCGGGCGCCTGGAGTCTGCTATGTAGAAATAATATTTCTCTACTCATCCTGCTAACATTCTCTTTTGTGGCAGTTGCAAAGGAGGTTCTGGTTGATGTTATCATTATGGGGTTAGTCCTGGTGTCCAGGACTATGTCTTTCTCTATGGTTACTGCGAGAGGCTCGACTGGATTCCGCGTAAGGCATTTTATCCTTTCCTGCCTGATTTTATGAGTGTATTGATCATAAGATAGTCTTGTTAGATCCAGTACATCATCCTCATGTATCCAGGATGTCGAGTTTTGAGAGTGGGAGGTGTCCTCCTGTCATGGGAGTTTCCCAAGGCACGTCAATGTGCGGCAGGCCTATTTGTTTCTCAGTTTTTGAGGGTTCTGACCCACTTCCATATGCCTTTTGGGAAATATTTGCCTGTATCTTCTGAGCTTCCACTTCCTTACTCTTCTTCTCCACTTCTTCCTTGTCTTGCTCTTGTTTCATCCTGTGCTCGACCTCCCTTTTCTGCTGTTCCTCTTCTTCCTTATTCTTGCAAGCCTCTTTTTCTTGCTTCTTTTTCCGTTATTCTTTTTGTCATTTCTTTTTCTGTTCTTCGGCCTGATTAATTTGTTTCTCTTCTTCCTGTTGCTGGGCCAAGGCATATTGGGATTTATTTAGTTATTCCTCTCCGAGCTTCTGCCTGACCTTTAATTATGCCTCATCTCCTTTGTCCCCTACTTCCTACTGGTCCTTGGGAGGATTGCTTCCTGTAGTATTATTGGGATTTTTGGATTAAGAAGTTGATACTCCCCCCGAGGGGTCCTTTCGTTTCAGAGCATCTTCTCTTTCTTGCAGAGGTTGATTGCCCTGACACTGATCCTCTTGATCTCCATCCAAGTTGGCTTGTCCTTCGAGGGCTGCTGCAATTTTGGAATTATACTAGTTTTTCACCTGCTCTTCTATGAGGCACTTTGTGTGCTGGTAAGTCTAGTTAAATTTGGCCCACTTGCAGTGTGCGAGGACGATCATGTCAGGGTCATAAGATCTGCGAGCTAAGTCCACGAAGTGGAAGCCTTTGATGTCTTCTAATTCCACCTCCACCTATTTGAATTCCTTTATTGTATAGGTACCAATAATAAGCAGGAAGGTAGGCCATGGTTTCTGCTTACCCTTGCTCAACGTCTTAGATAACCCACTTGTCATTTGGTAGCACACTTCTTGTGACAGTATTTTGTTAGTGGCGAACTAGGGAAATGCGCGAGGGGCCTTGAATGAACCAAAGACTCTGATGAAAGTACCTTATCCGATGGGGAACCAATGGGATAACTTAACCACCGTCTCCATGGCCCTTTTGTACATGCAAGGAGGATCCTCGCTAAGGAGGTGTCGGCAGAGCACGGTAATGAACTTTTTTGAGATGGGGTCAATGTCCTACTTGTACCTGGTAACCCATAACATGTTTAGATCTTTGTGAATATGCCCACAATGTTTCGCATCCTAGTTGTGTGTCCAACCAACAAAATTGCATCATGCGCACACTACATCTAAGAGGTAGGAAGCCATGTAAAATTCTGACGCACATCCCTCCTCTGGCACCTGGGCTGCTGATATGTTCCCCCTTAGAGCTGACATCAAAATATGTGCCTAGTTGAAATGAGTGCCATAGGAGGTGATCACGTACATGAGGGGAACCCATGCTCCACTAAAAGTAGTGGCATCCTTCCTGCCATACATCCTACACAAAATAGTTGCGACGAGCTTGTATACTTTCCTTAGGCCCTCGGTCTTGTGCTCCTGATCCTTTTTTTCCCTTGAAATTTTCAGGGTCCTCCCACCAACCCTTCAAGGTGTCTGGTATTGGCACATCGTGCGTGGTGATCCATTGAGCGTTGAAAGACTCTTCCCTAGCTGGGAGTGATTAGTAAACATCTGCGTCCTTCCCAATCAGGTTGGAAAATGGTTTTCTTGCGTGATCATAGTTGACCCGAAACTTTGAGTCCACCTTCTGAAGGATCCACTTGACTACTTTTGCACACGGGAAGATTGGCGGGTGGGTGCCCACATAGTGAAGCTTAGACCTCTTAACCTAAATTTATACATGTCAGTCTGCGAGGTCCTCCGGGGATTATTTCTTTGTGAATTCTTGGTAGACTTGATACCATGAAATCTTGTCTTTTTTTCCCGAAGGTACAAGCGCTATCCCCATATATGGGCGGTGGCGGAGACATGTCTACTTCGGATAGCTCTATTTCTGGGCTTTTTTTTCTCCTTCGAATTGTTGGAAGCCTCATGTCGCTTGAGGTTGACGAGATAGAGACACTCTCGAGCTCAAATTCGATATCCCATAGAATATTAAAAAAGAAATCCCACAATAAGACGGGCGACATGAAGAAAAAAGGAATTGATTGACTAACTAGGGCTTTGGCTGCTCAAGCTAGGTCGCTGTGACCAGTGGTGGTCGCAAAAAAGCTAGATTGGAAAGATTGCGACCTTACGAATTAGCCGCGAGGTCTCAATGTCACAGATTCACCCTTGTATGAACGATCCTAATTTTGCGACCTTGCGACTTAGTGACCAGGTCACAAGGTCGCAAGGTCAGTCGCGATTGTGTGGACCGTTAGAAATTTGTGACTCAACGACTAGGTCGCGAGGTCGCGTTAGGGTTTTCTGAGGAGAAATCGGCGGTCGCAACCCATGGGGAAAAGATGGAAAAAGGGGAGAAAAAATCTAAGGGAAGAGAATGAATTGAGGTTGAAAGGATCACAAGAAGGCCAGGGAGGGGTGCCCACAATGGCAGGAGGAGAAAGGAGGGATTAAAGAGGTTTCAGGCTTGATGGGTTGGAGAGGAAAAAGGAAACCCCTAGCTAGAGTGATGGTGAGGGCTAAGGGTTGCAACTAGGGGATATCTTAGGCAATTAATAATCTAGGTTCGGGGCAGGTAGGACTACAACCAATAAAAAGATATTGCAGGAGGTTTTTGCGACCTAGGTCAAGTCGCTAGGTCGCTAAGTCGCAACTTTCCGAAGTTTGGAAGAAGAGCGGTCATGCGAATTTGTGACTTTACTTAGAAAAATTGAAGTCATGTTTTCTCTTTGGGATTACCTTCCCAAGGAGAGTTGTTTAAGGTCCATGGTGGAGGTTGGAGCCAACTCGTTCTTATCAATAGTAAAAGGGGCTTTGGAATTTCAAACTGGTGCCAAATTTTGGAGTGTGTTGTAGCAGCTACAACATCCAGGAAAGGGGTTTAATCTTGATATGATAAAACTTGACTTGATGCATGGTGAATGAATGATCATGAAGTGCTTCTCGGACCGAGGTGATATGGCCATGGCGTCATATTTTTTGATGCATGGTCTACTTTGAGTTATTGACGCCATGGAGGGGGAGGCTCTACCGACCGACGAGGATGTTTATCATGTGTAAGGTGGGGAGATTATAAACATGGTTGGGTGTTTGGAACCTATGGTTGATTTCTTGTGGAGAAATGATGTCAGGATATGCAAAGTTTCTCTGGGACTCTATCATGATGAGGGCAAAATGATACCTACTTTGGAACCTTCAAAGTATGGGGCAACAGGTGGTTTTTCGTATTGTGTAATACCTGCAACAAATACCCCAAGTGAAAGAATATTTTTCATTTGAATATATTGATAAAGGTGATGAATGAAAAGACGATAAGAGAGGGAATACCTATCGAAACTTAAAAATTATTTTTCGAAGGCATGAATGTTTGAAGCCTCCTTTGGGCATTATGAGGTGTTGATCATTGTGTTGCTTTCGGTTTCGCAATTGGGCTTTCTGAGCTTCCGTTATGGTCCTTAAAACAATTTGAAAAGGGTGATATATAGGTCAATATGGCTAATTTCATTTCATTTGTGATGTTTGAGAGGTCAGATATTGTTGTCAATCTTTTCTTGCCATTGCGGTTAGTATATGCACCAGGGATTCACACTACTAGTTTCAGGTAGGACCCTGGACATCCATCATTTCAATTTTTTCAGTGTTACTAGGCAAGTGTCCGTACAAATTAGGTTTGCATAGAACCCTATCCATTTTTGGCCTTGACCGCGCGGGCGATCAAGGTGCAGGCGCAGAGAACTCGGCGAAAATTTGAAGATTTCCATGGAGATTTCGCGCCTATGGGAATTTTTGCGCGCAACCTCTACGTCTTTATGAGATACAGGCACACGGTCAGTGCACTTGTTTTAAGAACAAGCGTGTCGAAAATTTCAGGTTAAATTTTGGATTTTTTTTTGGAAATTTTTAATTTTTTATGTCACTGATGTGTGTATGTTTGGTGACAGGATGCTGTGGAGGGAGAGAGACTAGTCGGACCTGCGTATGGCTGTGGCACAAGATGCTAATTATCGATTACAAATTACTCATTGGGGTCTTCTCAATTTCCTTGACAATGACCTCCTGAGGTCACATGATCGGTTGTTGCGCAACCTGGTCTGTTGCTGGAACAGGCGGCACAAAGTGATGGTGTTGCGAGGACATGACCTTCTCATCTGTTCAAATATGGATGCATACTTTTTGATTGGTTTGCTGCCTCAAGGTGAGGCACTCCCTCATCCACTCCCACCTAGGAGGGAATTGCTCCAGCGTTGGTGAGAGCATCATTGTTGTGGGGCGCCCTTTACAGAGGGGCGTATTCTTATAGCATCGATGATAGGTCTAGCCGAGCAGTGTGCTCTAGCGATTATTGTGAGACTGACTGGGTCGTCATTTCCGAACATGGCGTCAGGGCCACATATTAGTGTTCTGCGTCGGCTTCAGACCAAGCATTTATTTGAATTTTCCCATCATTGCTATGATGGTATGGTGTCCCAACTAGCGAAGGTCTGAGCCAGATCTAAGCTATTTACATATGCTAGCATTCTTTGTGGCATTATGTTTGAGAGAGTGGTGCTGCTACAACCTGTGGTGGCCGTGCCTATGGGGTTTCATCGGGTCCCTTGTATGAGGTGATGGGACCCAATGATGCCTTGTGGTGGGGGAGGTGAGGTGGGGCGTTATTGAAATGTGACCACTGAAGCCTTGTTAAAGGCCAACCCTTAGATGTTCCTTGAGTTTCCATACTCCGGGATGGAATATCGGGGATACCCGGATATGGGTCTTCCTACTGGGTACGCTCGGGGACTGGAAGGTATAATTTTTGTGATTTTTTTCTGCATTTTTTGAGTATTTATGATATATATGTGTATTGTGATGACACTCACATTGTTTTTTTTACTATTGCAGATGTGGGAGTGGTAGGGCGGTCCACTGCTTGGTTGGTAGGACACTAACCCAACCAGTGGGTTAGAGGAGCTCAGCCCTAGGCTGGGGGGCAGGGGGGAGATCTAGGGAAGGCTTAGGGTGGAGGACCCGGTGATGGAGCTGGCCCTTCTAAGGAGGGTAGCAACTCTGCTGCCGTCGAGTGTGCTGCGGCGATTTCTCGTGTTAAGGCGGTTGAGGCACGTATGGTTGAGATGAAAGAGCATATTAATGCATCCGAGGCCCGAGCCACTTCCTTAGCGGATGCTTGGGACCAAGTGGATAGGTTGACCCAGGGTATGCCGATCCGTGGGTTTGTTGACGATATGTATGATGCCTAGTTGGAGACATTGATGGCTCGAGAGAGGGGCTATCGTCTGACTTTGCGTCGTGTGGCAGCTGTCCCAGTACTAGCACCAGGTGCATCCGTGGGTCCAAGTGCCCCACCTGGGGGGCTCAACCCTATAGACATGTTGTACACAAGGAAAGCACCCATTATGGGGATGATTCCCTTATTTTTGATGACATGTGTATATGTATTTTTTGGCTGACCTGCGGGTCAGATACATGAATTTTTATTTGTACTCACATATATTTTTTGGTATATATGAGAGATGTATCTTTTGTGGCTCTTGATGATATGTCTATGGTTTATATGTTTTAATGGATGTTTTGTATCATTGATGGATATCTATATTTTTATGTTTTTTGGTTTTATGTATGATGGTTTATACGAGATGCATTCCAGTCTAGGATGTGGTTAGCTATGCAATTTTCTATCTGGTTTTGATTTCTTGGTACATGTGTGAATGTAATATGATCAAATTGATGGCTTAGTATTTTTGCACGCAAATAATTTCTAAACAACTATGAATCTTGTACCTCCAATTCTTGGTTTAACTGTGAATCCACTAACTGGGAATCAAGGTAGATATGTAAGTGGCAGATGCCTTGATTGAAGGCATCACTCATGAGCCCTATGATGACGTCATATTTTGCCTAATTGTTTGTAGTTGATCTAATTTATACTTCATTGGTGAAGAATGGGGATCGGTCAAGGTAGTACATGACCCAGGCGGTTGCTACTAAATTTTGAGACCATCACGATGCTCCATCAGTGAATCCAAAATAATGGTTGGGTTGAAGATCCATTTGAGACACCAAAACACTTTTTGGAACAAGTCTCTGATCAAAAACAAAATTTTCTATGTGCATGCTATCTCTAGCACTGAACCCTTCCATCCCTTATGGGTAAAATTTCTTGAGGTAGAGACCATTGAAGGGGGTGCTTAGGCAGGTTCCGTCGGGATTTTTCAAGATGTATACCCCCTTTAGGAGACAATTTTTATGGCATAGGGACCTTTCCACAAGGTTTCAAATTTTCCTGGCCCTAGGGCTTCTTTCGTGACATCGTAGCGAAGGGCTAAATCCCCCTCGGTAAATGATCGAGGGGTGATGTTTTGATCAAAATATGATTTCACTCACTTTTTATGGGCCTCGTTGTGTTGGAGCAACTGTCGTCGAATTTCATTGACGAGCTCTAGTTGTACTAAGCGTTGTTCTAAAGGCTGGGTGTCATTGAGGAGTTCAATGGCAGCGTGTAAGTTTGAGATCTCGCATTATATGGGAATCACGACTTCGACTCCGTATACTAAGTGGAAGGGTGTGAACCCCGTTGATGTTTTCACTGCCATGTGGTATGCCCATAGGGTAGAGAAAATCATATGGTTCCAGTTTGTTTTGTGGTTATTCACCATGCTCTGTAACATTGTTTTGAGTACTTTGTTTAGAGATTCTACCTCTTCGTTGGATTAGGGGTTGTATGGTGAAGCAAATTCATCTGTGAATCTGAGGTGATGCGATATCTCCTGGAAAACCTTGTTTTCAAAGTGTTTTCCATGGTCGGAGACTAACTCTTTTGGTACACGAAACCAACCGATAACATGGTTGAACATAAACCGTGCAACGATTTCTGCCGTGTTTTCGTATGTGGGCATGGCTTCTGCCCATTTGGTGAAGTAGTCAACGACCATAATAATGTATTTGTGGTTGCTTGATGAGGTGGGGTTTTAAGTCATGAAGTCGATCCCCCATTTACATAAGGGAACAATGACTATGACGAGGTGCAGGGGAGCGGGAGGCGCTCTTTCCTTGTGAGTGAAGTGTTGACATCACTCGCACCTTTTGACTATTGAAATCTAGTTGTGGAATAAGGTGGGCCCAAAACATCCTTCCCGTAGGAACTTTTGGGCAATGTCCATTCTAGAGTGATGGCCACCGCAAGCTCCGCTGTGACAGTTATTAAGGGATTTCTCATCATGGTCGTGGATGAGGCATCAACGTAATATGGTGTTGATGCCCCGTCGGTATAGGACATCTCCCATGAGGAGGTATCAGGGGGCTTGGTGGCGGATGCGCCTACGGTCGTCATGGGTGAGCTTGGGTTTGAACTTTTGGTTTCGTATAAATAGGAGAATATCTCTGTACTAAGTGTCGTCAGTTGTTATTAGAAAGAGATGTTCGTCCGGAAGTGAATCATTGACTGGTGATCCTTTGGTCTGACTTGGGAGGTCCGCGATGAACTCGGCTAAAATTAAAACCTTCTTGGTCTTGGGGGAATGGAAATCTAAGTCGAATTCTTGTAGTATAACTATCCAACGAGCGTACTTATGGTTCATTAAACAACTTGTGAACAAATATTTCATGGGGTTAATATTTGCAATGACTGTTGTGGTCCTTTAGATAATGTAGTGGCGAATTTTTTCGACTGTGTGTATTAATGCTAGGGAAGTATTCTCTTCAGGCTCATATATTAATGCAGGACTTGATAAGGTTTTACTAATGTAGTAAATTACATGTTCTTTCCCGTCGAGGCCTTCTTGGATTAACACCCCAGCCAAAGCTGTCTTAGATGATGATAGCTACAAGGTGTAATCCTTATCATAGTTTGGGGGACTAATCAATGGTGTTGAAGATAATGTGTATTTCAGTGCCTAAAATGATTGTTGGGCTTGATCGCCCCATTTTAATGGGATATCCTGATGAAGGAGGTGTAGGAATCCCTGAGTGCAAGTGGCATAGTCTCGGATGAAGCGTCTCAGAGAATTGGCCTTTCCCTGCAAGCTTTGTAGTTGCTTAAGGGTTTGAGGTGGTGGTACCACTTTGATAGCTTGGACCTTGAGGGGGTCCACTCTAATCCCTTGTTGGGACACAATAAAATCTAGAATTCGTCCTATTTTGACGTAAAAGACACACTTGAGGGGATTCAAGCATAGGTTGTATTGCTGACATCATTGGAATACCAATTGCAGTTCCTCGAGATGATCATATCGCTTCTTGTACTGGACAGAGAGGTCATCCAAGTAGGCGAGGATGAGGTGTGCCAAGTCATGAAAGATATAATTTATGGCCCACTGGAAAGTGGCTCCAGAATTTTTAAGACCGAATGATATCACCTGGTACGCGAATGTGCCCCATGGTGTGGTGAACGCGGTCTTGTACTAGTTAGTGTAGCGTATTTGGATTTGATTATAACCAGACAAACCATCCATGAAGGATAGGGCCTAGTGTCTTGCACAAGAATCGATAACATGGTCGATAAATGGGGTAGGGTAATTGTCCTTTGGACAGGCTTTGTTAAATCATGAAAATCGGTACATACGCGTATGGTGCCCTATTTTTTCATGACGAGAATATGGTTGGAAACCCATGATGTGTAAGTAATGGGGTAGATTAACCCTAATTTGGGAAGATCATCGATTTATCGTTTAATTTATTCTGCCTTGGATGGGTGTAGTTGACGTTGTTTCTGGCGTACTGGTGGTATGCCAGGCCAAGTGTCAATGTGTTGCTCTACAATAGTGGGACTAAGTCCTAGAATTTACGAGTAGTCCCATGCATAGATATCTAGATAATATTACAATAAATGGGTGTAAGAGGTTATCTCATATGGGGAACATGCTTCCCCCAATGATATTTCTTCAAATTTCTCAAGGTTTCGAGAGATATTCACCTTAATGTTAGGGGAAATCGACTTTCCCCGATGGAAGGAAATATTTTGATTGGTTTCCTTTTTTTTTAGGGCTAATTTTTTTTTTTTTCAGGAAGAAAAAAAGAGCTGTGATGCATTGCATCCCATGGAAATCTAGTTATGTTATGGCATCAAGAATATCCTCATCTCATTGGGATAAGGATCCTAAGGGGGATTTGGTATGCGCAAAGCCGTGAGGAAGTGGTTCAGTCCTAATGGAGCTGGTCGACAGACATGAATAAGATTCCATTGTCGATGTGGTGGAACCAGACGCGGTTGATAGGGTGCAGATAGATTGGGTTTAAACCATCGTTCGTACAACTACTCTCATAGTTGCATCTGACTCGACACCTGTGACTAATGAGCAGACAACCCGAGTCACGGTTCTGATACACGATGATATGAATCATATATGATGTATTGTGTTGTCAGAATTTAGTGGGGGAGGAATTTCCATGGTGGAAAATTGCGTGAGAGAAAGTTTAGGTTCCTCACAGGGCATACCAAGAGTACTTGCACTTCCCAGGATTTGGAAATTGTGCTTGGTGCAGAGGATCCTGAATGTTTCCATTAATGGGCATGCCTCTGTTTCATTGTTTTGGCCAGTGAAAATGGTGCATGGTACCATGACACTTACTGAGTAGATGGTGTGAGAACCAAAACTACTCTTCATCCCTGAAGTGGATGCTCGAAAAAGATCAGGTGTAGGGGAGAGATTCCACTGCGGCCATTTCTGAGTTTTTGGTTTTGGGAGATCTAGCTCTCCGGGGGAGTGCGGACTTAATGCTACTTTTGTTGCTCGAAGCCTTGGGAGGTGCTCACAATTTATTGTATGGTGGAAATGTGAGTAGATCCTGCAATAGCAATGTGTGATATTCTCTTGGTTAGAGATATGTTTCTGAGGCACAGGGGAGACCATGTGAAATCTATTCGTGAGGTGCTTCAATTATTTACACTGATTGACCTGGTGGTCAATTCTGTCGCTTAGCCCACTTGATGCTCTAGACTGGACATGGGTCCTGTTAGGTCAATGCTTCTTTTTTAATCACCCAATGTTTTGGTATTGAAATGGGGTAGGCTGCCTGGGGGAAATATGACTTACATTAGGTTATCTAAGCTCTAGACTGATGATATCCCGGCTTTGCATTTCCAATGAACGAATGATGTAAATTAGTGGGCACACTCAAGGGATATAAGTACATTGTTGAGCATGATGGTTTCCTTGACACACTAGAAAATAATGTATTTCTTGGGTATTCCCTTCTCGCTCGGTTGATAAAGTGATTGGGAACCATCTATTTAGCGATTCTAGGTCTTGGCATTTGGTGACCGAATGGTTGTGTGTGTTGCACAACACATAGGTTGGTCTTCTCTGTGGAGGGTGGGTAGGGGTGACTAAAGGATCCCTGACTGGCCTCTTTTCCACTGATAGGAAGAGAATGGACCTACTTTTCACATCCTCCTGTGTTGTCGAGCTATCCATGGATTCTATATCTGAGCCATCTTCTAGGGAGAGGCGAACTATGGTCGTGCGTAGACTAGTTAGCACTAAGTGAAATCGAGGGATGTAATGAAAATTATGTAATGGGTGATTGCCAGAACATATCTGACACGAATATTGGTTTGGTCGTAGGCCAACAATTTTCGATGAAATGGTCACGTTCATCGCATAGTGTCTAATATCCCAAAATGGGAATACTTAGTAATACCTGCTGGAATAACGCACTTTTCAGAAGTATGTGCAATGAAATGAGTTTGCAGCCCTTGGATCCCTTATATCTGGAGAACTAGAATCTAAATCCAAGATGGGAGAAAAAAAAATCAAACTAGGTGAGGTAAAAAAACCTCCCACACCTAGTATAGCTGAAAAACACCGAAGAATGGGGCTATAGCAATATGCAACAATATTGCAGGAAAATAACGCAATTTTTGAGAGAATGAGCAGGAGACCAATAAGAGGCATCAAATTTCATATATACAACAATAAATCAAATCCATAATGAGGCCCTTATAGTATACAACATAATGTAGAAGACAAGAATATAATAAATTCCTCAAGAAAGAGGGCTGCAACACATGTATTGACTGCAAAATAGCTTGACAACGTTATTTATAAGAGCTACAACAACTTTATATTACACTGCAGATCTAGAGCATATCTGTGTACAAAAGATCAGGTATATTTTAGATCTGTACATTAGAAAGGCTCCTTTACAAGATCCCCTAGGGGTTTTGATCAAAACATGCAACACAGAGAGTAGATCTAAGATCGAAAGTAGCAGATCTGCAGTAGTATTCAGAAATTTCTGAAGATGATTAAAATATAAGCATATCATATCTGTATAGAACATGGATCAGAAATCTAATCCATGGATCACCATACTGAAGGGCAAAACCCCAGCACCAGAGATCTCTCCTCAAAAAGTGTGTCAAAACACCCTGCAACTTCCTTCTTGCAAATAACGCAATCCTAGAAGGAAAACTGCGCTGTAGGTTGAAGCACTGGGTTGGCATGATGCCAAGATTTGAAATTGCAGCTCCAAAGGTTTAGAACTCTCTTTCCAAAGGGATAGAAGACTTTCCCACTGAAAAGAGGCCCTGGAATGGCCTAGATCTGAGCAGATCTAGCCTCCACTTGCTGCAGCTTACAAGGATAACCAAACCCTTAACAGAATCTATGTTGTAGTTGGAATATGAGCTTGGCCAAATGCCTAATAGTGGATGAGATCAACAAGACTCTTCCAAGATCTCCTCAATGGAAGAGGTGGGATTCCCAAACAATAACACCCTAGTGCTAAACAACACTATCCTCAGCTAAACAACAAAGAATGATATATGTCTAAACAGACAATATATTCAGAAATATGCAAAATCAACAACCTTCTTCTTCTATCCTCCGCTTCCTTTTATAGGATGAAAGTGTTGTCAAAGCCTAAACCATCTCAATGATTTAGCTGAATTCACATGAGAAGCCTCCAACTAAAACTGCGCTGTGCCTCTAGGAGATTCACTGTATCTAGACAACACTGTTGATTTGGTCCTGGTTGACTTGGTCAAGTGCTCTAGTCTCTTTCACACCTAAGTGTGCTTATGTAAATAGCCGAGATTTGTCCATGTTCACATGTGGCATTGATTTATTTTTCTGATTAGGAGTTTTATTGATCCTCCTTTACATTATTATTCATGAAGCAAAATATTGAGACAAAATTGTATATTCCCATTAGCTTGGGCTAATTGGGAATATTACATAGTGCACATCGTTGGATAGGAGGAGGGGGAACAAATGGGAGCCTTTCTGGTGACTGTCGTGCCTCTTGAAGGTATAATATGACCCGAGGTTATTCTATAATTGTATGTATAGGGGGATCCTCTTTATATGATTGTTCTAGGGCATGTAAGGCATCCTTATATCATGGTATTTATTGACAATGATGAGTGTAATGCCCATAATTGTTACAGATAGCACATGCATGGTTGGTACACAATGCTTTGCCTTGGTTTTTTGTGGCTAGTTCCTTTTTACGGGAACTTGTCATCGTGATTTTTATTTCGGAGCTTAGGAGCGGTTCTAATTCGTCCAGCTCTGGGTAGATATGGGTAGGGTGGTCTACTATGTTACACACTACAAGGTTGTAGTTCCCTTGGCAAGATGGGGTTTTCTATCTGCTTCCATTTTTGTGGGTTTTCTTGGTTGTTTTAACCGGCTTTGCGACGTGGGTATTTTTAACTGGTATGGTTGCAGTGTTTTACTTAACAGGTGGGGCCTCCTCCAAAGTTAAGGGGGTTAATCCTATAGCAGAAATGCCCATGCTTTCTGATATGGCACGTGGGACCAAGTACCAAACTAGTATTGCAAAGGATATGTTTGGCAACACTACTGTTGCCAAAAATTGCTGTGACACAAAACTAGGTGGATGGTATAGAAAAAGGAGTTTGGGAGATGGTGTAGGGTAGATAGGTCGTTGTGCCAGAGGCTTCGGTTTTGTTACTAATATTCTCTATCTCTTAGCTGCCTTCGGTGCTTGATGTAGACATCATGCACATCAGGACCCCAGTGATATCAATGAATGATTCTCTTATGATGGGGGGATCTCCTAGAAATGATCCAAGGATAGATGATGGTTTGAATTGGCCAGGGACATATTATTGATACCATGTGAGCGGTTCAACAGATGTGTCTACATAGGCTAGAACGACATAGACGTTCATTAGGGGTCGCTTGTCATGTTACGTTAATTGGTCGACGGTGATGATGCGGTCCTTGTGGGGGAACATCATGATCCAAAAGATGAAGGATGCTATGGAAGACATGGTGTACATATAACTCTGCCCAAGGAGTATATTGTAATCTAGTTGAGTGTCCAAGACCTAAATAATAAGAATCATCTTTCTGGCCAAGCAGACCGAGACATTTTGATAGAGACTGATGGGAGAAGAAGGGCACCCATCGTATGCTATGATCGTGATGTCCGATGGCTTCAGTTCAGGAGATCCTAACTTTTTCCAAACACTTTTTACATGATGCATGTGGATGCACCCTTGTCAATGATACATTAGTGGATAGTTATGTTCTGGACTGACACCGGTATGTGGAAGGCGACCAATGAAGGAAGAATGGGGGTCGATTTATCTAAGTCAAAAGCCATTAGGCGTGAATTGGCAGGGTCGATTGTGCCTAACGCGAAAAATAAAGGCTTTCCTTTTCTTTGGGAAATATTTCAGGACTTCCAAGGCTGACATAGCAGCGGGAGATTGAGATAAATTTTCCACGATGCTATAACTATGGGCCGCTTTGGAGTGGTATCCTTCTTGCCTTGTTGGTCTCTTAGCCATTTTTGGAAAAGGTTCAATAAGCATTTTTGATATAGTGAATGGTGCTGTAGGTGCACTTGTGCTAGCCCCTGATGAACTGGTGTCTGGCGGGGTATCATAACTTTGATTCTGTGTTTGAAAGAACATTTCCTCACCATTCATATAGATTTCATGGCTATTGTTTCTGGAATCATCGGGGTGGGGGGGGGGGGGTGTTTGTTGATGTTGGGTACTAACCGCCCCTTGGTGGGGGAAGGGATCCTGCATTACAACTGCTTGTTGTGAAGGTCCCCCTTGTTCTCTGTTACCCTAAAACTTCTTCAGCTTAGGGAGTTCGGGACAATGATGAGTGTAATGTCCATACTCACCAAAAATTGCGCAAGAGTGGCTTGTCCGAATATTAGCCCTCTTTTTCTGCCCTTGGGAGTTACTTGGCTTCGAATTTTGATTTCAGTTGGGGTTTCCCCCAGCTTGAGATCTTGGAGGGAATTGTTGATTATTGCCCCCCTGTCCAGTATTTCCATTTTGTTTATTTTTTTGATTTTTCCTTGCCACGTTAGGAGGATGAATAGTATTCTCCTAGTCGTATAACTGGAACGGGTGGGCCTGGGAAGGTTGCAAAAAGTTGACTGGTGCGTTGTTTTTCATCTGTGGGTTTTTTTTTTGGGAGTGGGGATATTGACGTCCCTATCCCTGGTTTGTAAATGAATGCTGGGGGGCACTTTCATCAGCATTCCTAGCTATGTACTGGGTCCCCTGTGCGGGAGGGTATGATCCTCCTTATTGATGATGGTACGATGAAGCCCTATTGGTCATGTTCTGCAAAGGTGAATGATGAATCAGATGGTAGCTAGGTTGCAGGATGTTTTGGTTAGGATCATATGCATAACCGAGCTATGGATTACTGCTGCCTAGGTGATTTTGTGCCAGTGACCCTATCAATCCGTCTGCAGTGTTCGAAGCACCTGTAAATTCTTTATAAGTTTACAGGTGCGAGACATTAAGTAGGATGTTATAGATGTATCCTGATTGAGTGTATAGTAGTTAGAGTTGTTGGGCTTTGCTAATGGAATCCTCTTTGGAATTAGGTTTTTGAGTTTCCACATCCTTCAAAATATCTGTTGTGAGAGTTTTAAGGAATATGTCCAGTAAAAATTAATCGTCGAGTTTGGGTTTTCACAACCTTCGATGTCGCCACCATTCATGAGATGGTCTGAAATATGGACGTCAGTAAATCCATTCCTGAATCATGGTGGATGGATAATTGGAAATATATGAGGAGCGCAGTAGCGAGGGTGCTAAAGGTTCCATGTGAAGCAGAAGGCTGCTCCACATACCATTTCACAATTGGTCCGATTAAGGTGCGCTTAAAAAGTCTTAATTGAATAGTATCATCAATAATATTGTTCGCTGAACACCATAGGTGGATTGGGCATGGGCATGGGGATCCAAATGGGATTGTGTGCAATGGGGTCATTTGTTAACTTTGATAGATCGGGTAAGTTTAAAGATGCTAAGAAAGGTAACTGAGTGTTGAGCGCCATTGTAGACTGTGAAAACACAGGGTTCTGGTTGTGTATGGGGTTTTTCTGTGACGTACCCGTTTGTGTGTTCTGTTGGCTCCTCAAATGGGTAGTGCTCCTATGTCCTCTAGGGGTTGTGGGAGGAGTGGTGTCTGGTGATCCTGAGGGGGTTTCCATTGGTGTGGGGTTGGGTGACCCTTGGGGGTTCCCAACTAAAGATGCCCCAATAAAGGATGAACTGATAAGGGTGGTTGTGTTCTATATTTAACGCCTAAATGGTGAAAGACCTGGAACTCCTCCTCTAATGGGGGGAGGTCCAAAAAACGTCTAGATCGATGAGGTCCCGTTGGGTCCGTTATGGTGTTGACTAGTTTTGATTTTGGATATATTTTTTAGCTTTATGAGAGGAGAGAGATTATATATCAAAGAAAAAGCGATCACATACATAAAACAAAGCAAAAATAAAAGGCTAATTTCCCTTTAGATTAATCCTATGTGACCAGTCAATCAAAAAAATGGTTTTTGTTGTTTTGCATGTGATACTCAAAAATCATAGAAGACCTAATCGTCCTCACACTCTCAATTGTAACTAGGCCTTGCAAATATATCTTCTGGTGGGTATTGGGGCCAACGTCCTGAAATAACTGGCGACGCTTTCCAACAGCCAAAGAATCAACCAAGGTAATGAAAAGAGGATCTAGTGCTGCCTGCACCGTCACCCATAGGGAAGGATGCCCTAGATTTGGCCACTAAGTACCGTCGTCCCACATGAGAATTCAAGCCTTGTTCTTCTTGGTATTCAGCTACCAGTACCGAGCACTAGATGGGCCAGGTAGCCCCAAATAGTACTGCATGCATTGGTCCTGAGCTTAACCCCCTCTGAATCAGGTCTCTGTGACGCTCGAGAATTATTTTCGTGGGTGGATAGATGGGTTTAAAGCTCCCTATAAAGTCAAATTCTTTGTTTCAAGAATGTAAATTGACCATGGAAGCTTATTATATGCCTACCCCCAATGGTCCTAACATGAACTATTAATTATCTTGTGGCCCCTGTGAGGAGATTTAATGAGTTCAATTATGGTTAGTTTTAAGGTGGCTTACTTTGCTTATGGTGTGGAAATGTGTGTGATAAAGTGTACAATCACAATGTTTGTAGGACATGGATATGCGATGATCCTTTACACTCCCTCCTAATTAAACTATGTTTTGATTGTTCCTTTCAAAAAGTAAATGATGTGGGAATAATGGGCCACTTACAATTTTTCCTATTTAGACTAAATGTTGCACTAAGGGGAGATGGAAAAATATCAAAAGAGAGCATTCATATGCATGCCTAGGGTCACCAAGAGGTGTAAGGGTAGCATAGATTACTTTCCTTCTTAGATAAATTGATCCTAGTCTTGGATCCTAATGCAAAATTTAAACTAAACTTAATGCAAAAACTTTTGAAAACAAAATGGAAACTAGCTAAGCATGTGTGGATATGGGCCACTTAATCCTTGCTAATTACCTACGTGTTTGGTGTCTATTATCAATAAATAAGTTCATTCAAATAGCATGGGTGGATTTTAGCTACTTACTTGCCTCCTAATTAAACTATGTGAATTTGTGATAATAAACTAAAAATTAGAAATATGCGGATACATAGACTAAAGTGTAGCTAAAAACATGTCCTAATAGTCAAGAAACACCAAAAAACAGCGCTGGAAGATTTATTCTGGGTTGTCAGTCACTTTAAACTTGCAAAAAATGAAGAAAACTAATGAAAAAATGGTCCACTGGTTTCCGCGTGAAATTTTTCTACACAGGGGCACGACACTGCGTGTCTGTCTGAGCTGAATGCGCACGGACCAAAGTGTCCGTCTGTCCTAAACATGCACGATTTTCCTGCACTAAAAAATTATGAATCTCCTGAACTAAATTCACAGAGGGTGAACCAAAGAAGTTGAGGAGGAGGAGAGTTGGTCCTGCAACAATCTTGAGCAGAAAAAAATTTTCTGCAAAAACACAACCACTTAGCTTAAGAAGAAAAATAAGAGGAGTCGCCAATCCTCTGTTGGTGTGTTTAGTGCACAAGTGTACTAAAACACTGGTGCTTGATAGGAGTGATTGCTAACTTACAAGCAATGGTCACAGGGAAAAAAGAGTTGTTAGATGGTTAGTGGAAACATCATAACATGTAGAAAAAACTAGTTAATGTAACATAGCATGCTACAAAGAAGAAGAGGAAACAAAAAAAAAAGTAACACATAAACAAAAGCTCAATCGAGTAAATGAGCTAGTAATCTGAACGGAGAACGAATCCCCTCTTATTAGCCGCTGGTGGTAAAGAAGTGGTAGAAAGTTACACACTTTCAGTGATTCCTTAGAGATATGGAGCTCTAATACCCAAAGAAAGGAGGGCTTTCCCCTTGAGATGGTCTGGAGGCCTATCTCTTCTCCTAGAATGAGTGATTGGATGTCAGACACTTGGTGTACTTCTCCTTTGGGATTTAGATGCTGGATGGACAACAACTAAACCCCTTCACTCTATTGTTGCTTGGACAACACACTACTGGTTTTCTCATGGGAAATTTGGCCAACATAACAACGTGTTATGAATTTTTCTTCTCATGGTTGCATTTTATAGGAAAAAATAAAATATTCTTCCCTATCTTGGTACAATTGTGGATAGTGACCCAAGAGTGGTGGTTGATTCCATTGTGTGCTCACTTGATGTCTCAAGGTGGCTCTAGGCGGCTGTACTTGGGTGGCCTCAAGTGGAGAATATTTTCCTGAAGTGTGCCAAGTGGTCTCGGATGGTGACCTTTTGCCATACTCAGGACTGCATGGCTTATTGAGGGAAAGTCGCAGAGACCAGCGCTATTATCGAAGAAAAATGTGTGTGGAGCGCACTTTGACTGTGTCTTTTGTGCGCAATTTGATAAATTTTCCTCTTAACCTTAGAGAAAGTTAAAATTTCCAAATTCTCTAATGTTTCTCAGCCCTATAAATCCTTCTGCTTGACATTTCATGATGTATTTTACTTGCACGATTTTCCAGCTATAAAAACGAGTAAAATATTTGGAAGCCCTGTTGGCTATCCAATCAACAAGAATCTAAAAAAAATATTCAGAGAGAAAATTCTCTCACTCTGCAAGAAAACCCCGACCTCTATCTCGCTCTAAAAATTGGTCGTCCAACCCCTGCGTAGGCCCTTTCTATGTTGCTTCTTATCAATTCATGTAGTTGTGCTATGAAAACCCGTAAGATCCTCGCGGCTATATTGGGAAAACCTGCACGACCCTAAATTGTGACTCGCCAAAAAAAATTGTGCACCCCTTGCGGTTTTCCTGGGCTAGCTTCACCGTGGAATATTTTTGTCACTTGTTGTTGCCACTCCAGAACTACAAATATTCCTTCAGATTAGTGTCTTTTCCACTCTGACACTTGCTACTCGATCTCTCTTGCTAAAACACCTACATTGGAGAATTGAATTGTCTAGATCACTAAGTATTTACAATTGTATCTCCTCCATCTACCCATCGAGCTCTTCTTATAATATACAGTTGAGACTTCAACAACCATGATTAAAACACAAACGATGGTTGATATTATTTCCAATTCGATCTATGTGAGTTTCTATAGAATTGTCACCTTTCTCATTTAATTATTATTAATTAACCACTTTTCCTAAGTTATACTTTAGAAAAATTTAGATGATGGTCAATTAATTTAATTGAGTTATCAGGCTAGGTGGAATTTCCAAAAAAAATTTCTGGATTTTGGAGAACTTGTGTGTTTTATCCTCTCCACAAAGTTTCGAGACTAGAATACCATCCGATTCTACAAAAACTAACATCATGTGCCCAATACATCAAGGGCAGTGCATTGTCTCCATATAATGCCCTCCTTGGTGGCATACCAATGCCCTCCCATCTGAGTAACTCCTGCTTGCAACCCTGCACACAGATGATGTGCCACAATGTCTCCCAGATTCTACTCATAAATCAAATGGCCATTAGTGTTGACTGGAAATCCCTAAAGAATGACATGCACACTCAGTCATTGGGTCAACCATCCCACCAACATTTTAGTCATCCTGCACCTCTGGTATATGATGGAAATCCCCACCTGGATCCCAATACCAACCTGGGCTTCTAGTATCCACTCGACTCATGCCAACTAAACTTGGATCCTAAATTAATGTATCCTCATCAGAAATATACCTATCTCCACATTCCATGGGTGCATAATTAGAGACTTTTGGGACATACATCCCTGCAAGTGCCCGTTCCTCTAGGTGGTCCTTGTGCTCAACTATCATAGAAGGCTCCTTTATCAAATCATGAATTCCCCTAACATCCTCTTATGTGATGGTTTCCATACAATAATGTGCATAATTTAACTCCATGAAAATTTTCTCGACCTGCAACTTCAATTATTTGTTGAGAAAATCTGGGACAACAAAGTTAGGGCTTATTATAAAATTTATTTCTCTATTACCGAAAAAATTACTTATGATTATTTTTTATTTCTTCTTCTTTGTTATTACATGTTTATCATCAAGAAAATTTTCAAAACTTAAAAGACATCAAGAGAACACAAGATGTAGGCACTCATCCTAGGCAAAACCCCTAAGGAGGGGAAAACCCAATCAAAATCTTCCACTAATAGTTTCAAATCAGATTGAGACAACCAAGACCCTTCAATAGAGAGATCTCCTCCACCAAGTCAACCTTTAATAGAGATACTTCATTAATCTTTCCAAAATTAAAACCAAGTAAAAAGTGCAACTTCACCTAGAAACATCTCGGACCTGTAATATTTCGAATACCTCAAACTTCATACCTGTAGTAGCCATATATGATTTGCTGTTGTACTAAGCTCATACTTTCCACTAGAAGGTATAAATTTTTGGTTTAAGAAATTGTGTCCAAATGCTTCCTCCATGATAATGTTTGAAATTAGAGACAAAAGAGGTGAAAGACATGTCCCTGGTGAAAAATTATCAAAAAACACTACAGAAGACCAAAGTTTGAGATTACATCAATTGCGCAGGTGAGGGTTATCTCTCATGTATCTACTGAACAAGAAATCATTGTTGCTCCACCAGTGTGATCTCATGACATACTGGCTGGGTAATATGAAAAAATGTTAAGGACATATGCCCCCCCAGAGTTGAATAGTCAACGAAAAGATCTATGGTCGAGGTGAATTCTGGGGGGGACCGCTCGTCTATGCTCCAATCTCCCGACTCGCCATAAGCTGGTAGGGACCACCACTAGAGAAACGCGTCAAAAACACGCACTCCAACAAAAAAAAGGGAAGCTCGACGTAATGATGTAAGTTTTTGTAACATGTGCGACCCATTCTTCCTCCACGGGCCTGCCACCTACTCGGAAAAATCCAACCAACCTAGCTAAGCCACGTGTCAATGTGATGACGTCACATCAGCGTCAGACCTTCAATTTTCATCCTCCACCTAAATACCCTATCTCTCCCACATTTTTTCCTGACCACTGTATTTTTCCTTCATAAGCCTCTACCAGTCGGGCCCTCATGCAGAACCCTGTTCGGACCACCTGTCGCTCCATCTCGTCTCTCTCTAGGTCGCTTTCAGTCACCAACTCGGTCATGAGGTATTTAGTCGGTCCCATGAACTTCTGTTTACAGTTCCATCTTTGTTTAAAAAAATGAAAAGAATGCACCTGAAACCCCACAAGTTTCAAAGTCTCCACAACAAGCTTCGAAGTCCTTGCAAAAAGTTTTGTTGACTTCATGACAAGCTTCACACTCTCCACATCAACCTCATCGTAGAGGAATTTTTCATAATTGTGTTGACAAGGCACTTTTTACTTTTAATTTTACTCGTATCCTTCTTGTTTTCAAACATTTTTAGTTTCAGTTATCCAGCTGTGCCTGGGGCATGCTTAATTTTTTTTATGATGAATGTACTGAGGGAAATCAAGAAAGAATATCTGGGTAACAGACCCCCTCCAAAATTTCTATAAGAAGATCAATTTGAAAGTGAACGAGGGTTCAAAATTTTGGGACAAATTCTTTTGTTGATTTCCTAGGATACTATTGCAAGAATTTTGGTATGGAATGTATGGTTTTCAGGATGAATTAATATATATATTTAGCATGATTTTGACTCAAATGTGTATGTAGTATGTAAATCTTCTAATGTTCAATACTTGAATTATTTTACACTTTTCCTTCTCAGATTTCATGTTATCGTAGCTGCTGGGATTGTCCCCTTGTGTTCATAAATTTGTTTTCTTTTTAAAAGGTGATAAAGACTCTGTGAACATTAAAAGGATGTAAATGCCTTAAATGTGCTCCATAAATCTATTTTTTTCATGTTCTCTCTACTTCGCCTTTTCATCTAGTCTTTAGCACGCTGGATTCTTATCATGTTTAAGCCCAATGTGTTATATTCTGATTTTCTCTGTCTACTACATTATAATATAATTCAAAGTCTGCATACACAATTGTGAATGTTCATGGTTGAATGTTATGAGAATTCCATATTGATGCACAGTTATATATATAAAGGGAAGGTTTTGAACCATTTTCACACAAATATTTAATAAGAAATTTGGGTCATGTCAGGTCAAGCTCAAGACCCTGCTAAGATTTCCTAGGCACTGGTCTCCCCACCAAACCAGAGACTATCTCTAGGAGTTACAACATCTTTCTGACGCCGTTGCCGGGGAACGAATTATAAATTTTTTCCCTGGGATACAAAAAGTATACCCCCTTCAGTTAGGTGAGCACGAAGGGTTGTGGGTTGTGCACTTCTCATCTTGGTGACTCCATTGTCTAATTCTAGGTCTAAGAAATCCTGGCTTTCACCAGGCCCCATACCCAGTCAAAATATTCTCAGCAAAAGCCACCTTTCTTATCTAACCCAAATAAACTTATTTTTATAAAGGTTTGGAAAGAATAGACTCCCAATATTCGAGACCCACCTCCTTTTTCTCTTGAAACATCCTCTTCTAGCTCTTAGAGAATCGTCATTAAATGTCACGATTTTGTTGCTCGTGTATTAGAATATCCCCCAGAAGGAGACTCTGATCTTGACCCATTTAGTTCTAGAGCCAAAAACAAAGAAGAGTATGTTGGTACATCCTTCCTTTCCTTTCATCCGTCACTTGAAACCAAAGAAATTAAAGGCATTCCTGTAAATTTTACCACTAATAGGGTGAATACCCTCCTCACTCAAATCTTTTTTTTTTTCCAAGGAAAAAAACGAACTTTTTATTAAGGATATAAAAAGTTATAGAGTACATGAAATTAAGCATTCAGTAGGATAAAAAACCCTCATAGAATATCACATACTAGTGAAAATACAACCAGTGATATAGGAAGCCATTGTTAGTAAGAACTGAGGAAAAAACAAAGATATATATCAGCCCTCTCCTAGGAACGAGAAAACAATCCGCCAAGTGAAAAAGTCCAGAATTGAAACACTGATAAACATGAAACAATTTGTAAACATAACAGTTTCACCCAAAAAGTGACAAGAAATTCCCCTAGAAAGAGGCCACCAGTTTATAAATACTTATACAAAAAACCATATAATTAGACCAGAGACACCAAACTTTTTAAGCAGTATTAAAAATCTTGATATAGATAATAACCTCACTTTAGATAAAAAAGTGTCTAGTGTCTGATACACAGACTCTGCCATCTTTAGTATCCATTATACGATAACAATCCAGATCCTGTTGAAGGTCCTCCTTAAAAGGGAGGCCTACTTATGTGTTCTGTTCCCTGTAGATATGGCACATAGATATAAAATCGAATGACATATTTAAAAGAAGAATTTCTTCAATGATATGGATAAAAAAAAAAAATTAGACATCTCTGACTATTGATGAACCAATTTATAACATTCTTGGATTCCCCAAAAATTTGAACACTGAGAATTCCCAGATCTATGAGCTAGAAAAGGAGAAGTTTTAAAGAGAGAAGTTGAGATTTTTTTTTTGTGTCAGGGCCTATGCTCACAGAGGCTTTTAATGTTATATTTTCATCAATATGGGTCACCAAACCCGTGCCACATCAGTTTTGGTCATCCGAAGCTCCATCAAAGTATGCCCAAGGAATATCTTGATTGACATGTTCATTGATGATAGTTCTGAAAATCTTGGTGATGTCCTTTTTGGGAAGAAGATCCAGGATAGAGATTCATTTAGCCGCAATGGATGTTAGAGAAGGAACCGACTCCTTGAAAATACCTATGTTTCTTTCGATCCAAATACACCAAGTGATAATTAAAGGAATATTTTTTTTTTTGATATCTGGAACCTCACTCCACTTTCATAGCCAAGCAGATTCAACTAAAGGACCATGCCAAGTATTCTGGATGCCTAAGAGGGAGAGTGTGGCTTCCCAGACTTTTAAGGTAAACCCACATGAAAGAAAAATATGATTATTGGTCTCGTACGATTCCTTGCACAAGATACACCTTCCAGGCCCCTGTTTATTCCTTTTTATTAAGTTATCCCAAGTAGGAGATTTGTTCTTAAGAACACACCAAAAAAAGAGTCTATATTTTGTCGTACTATTTAGCTTCCACAACAGTTTATGCCACCACACCCACTAACCTTTGCCCCTCTGTTTCATTAAGAAATTATAGTTGAATTTTGGAGCATATTTACCAATCAGTGCATGTATCCAGTGAAGATATTTAGACCTCATAAATCCTTACATTGGATCTTCTCATCTCCTAAGTATAATTCCTCCACTCTATACCCCATTGTGGTTCTAGTTGCACATCACCTTCCGATTTCCAGCCCTGAGTCCAAAAATAACTTGTCTTTGGTTTTGCAATATGAGACAAGTAATAGAACCCCTTTGAGTTTAGGTTATCCAAAATCCCCTGAGAGAGAGAGAATATCTGATTGCAACCCACCCAAGGATCACTACCTAAGAAAACCTTCTCCCCATTACCAACTTGCCAAGCCAGACCATCTTCCACCAGTTTAAATGAGAGAATGGTGGCTTTACAAATCACTAACACCTTTGTTATCTCTTTCCTAGGGTTGCAGATCCATTCCTCCAAGGGAGTGGGATCAATTTATTTAAGTTTAACCACCATTATCCATAGGTTATTCTCAGAAATGATCCTGCAACTAGATTTAGCTGCTAAAGACATGGCAAAATATTAAAGCTCCTTTATCCCCAAACTGCCCCATTCCTTCGATGAATTTTTTTTGTCCCAAGCTACCCAGGGAGTCACATGCTCCTCCTTAGTCCCAACCTAGAGGAAACAACTGCAAATTTTCCTAAATTTTGATAAAATTCCTTTTAGAAGCCACGTGAGCTTAATCCAATAGACAGGGATGGCTACAGGCACAAATTTAATGAGAACTAGTCTGCCAGTTGTGTAAAACCATTTGTAGCTCCATCAACTTATTCATTTTTCAATATCTGCCAACAACCAATTCCAATCTAGCTTTTTATAAGAATCAAGTTTTAAGAAGAAACACAGGTATTTGAGGTTGTCCCCCATAGGAATCACTTTGAAGGGGAGGGAGACCACAATTCTTTCAAGATCCCCATCCGAGAGACCATCATAATAAATGGAGGATTTTTGTGCAATTATACTCATTCATGTAGCTTTAAGAAACATATCCAAGGCCTCTTTCATCTGGTTGACCTCATCCCTAGTACAATTGGTGAACAAAAGAATGCCGTCCACAAAAATTAAGTGGGATATGAAAGGATTTGTAGCGACTTCCATACCTTTTATGTGATGATTTCTCTTAGTCGAGTGCATATATAGCTAAGCCATTTTTCTGCTAATAATAACATGAGAGGGGATATGGGACATCCTTGTATGAGCACTCTCTGACTGTGGAAAAAAGGAGACAAAACCCCATTTATGAGAACAGAAAATGAGATATTTGTTATACACCCCATAATCTAATTAATAATACCATTTGCAGAAGCCCAGTTGTGTCAACAAAAGGCGTAGATATGGCCAATTGATCCTCGCATATGCTTTTGAAAGGTCTATTTTCATAATCAGACCTTTTATTTTTTATTTTTTCATGTTGTACATTATTTCTTGGGCCACCCCAATGGCTTCATGATTTTTTCTACCATCCAAAAAGATTTTTTATTTATTTATAGATATATCATGACATAATGGGCTTCAAACATATTGTAATAATATTTGCAATAATTTTTTAAATATAGTTACAAAGGGAAATAGGTATAAATCAATCAAAAGAGACTGGTGCATCTGATTTTGGAATTATTGCAAGGCAAGTAGTATTTAAAGGTTCATGAATTCCCCCCCGATCCTGGATTCCTCCACCACCCCCACTATTTCATCCCCAAATAGATAAAAAAAGTGTTGGTAAAACTCTATTGTCCAGCCGTCTGGCCCAGGGATCTTATATTTTTGCATAGTCTTTAAAACCCTTTCCTCTTCTATTTTTGTAACTAGATCCATAAGCATCTCATTTTCTTCCTCCTTAACATACATGGGAAAAAGTTGAACCACCCGGATGACTTCGAAAATTGAGGCCCCATATAGGGTCTTGAAGAGATTTTTGAAGTGATCTCTTCCCAATGAATCCATCTCTCTAAAAGATTTTCCATTCCACCTTCTGACCTTCTCATTTCCTAAATGGTATTTGAAAGGTTTCTCCCCTTTGCATAATTTTGGAAGAATTTGGTATTTTCGTCACCTCCTTTTTGTCTCTAAAATTTTTAACCTTTACCGCTTCTCCTCGTATTCATAGTTGTTAGCTTCTAATCGTTCCATCTCTTCCAAAGCCTCCTCAATGCTCTTAAATTCAGAATCCTCCCTCAACCTTTTCTCTTTCTCCCATATAATAGTTTTAGATTTCAAGGATTTTAGATTGGCCATAAATGATTAATCATGAGAGAGTTTTTGTTACCCATCCATCAGTCTCCAAGTTTTTTTTACCAGGGCAATGAAACTTGGATATTTAAGCCACCCCGGGTTGAATTTGAAAGGAGAGCCAAGATTTTTTTAGGTCCAGAGAGCTCCAACATAATAGGGAAATGGTCATATTCCCATCCAGTTCCCACACATTTCCTACAACCAATGATGTTATTGAAAAAATACTCTTTTATTAGCAAGTGATCCAATCTTTTAGCCACCCTAGCTTCACCCATGCTCCTGTTCCTCCAAGTAGGGACAAACTTGATAAGGTTTAAATCGATAAGGCCACTATATCTAATTTTGTTTTGAAAAAAGTCAGCAAGTGGATATGATTGGGCCTATGGCCCCGATGTTTCAGACATTCCCAGGGAAAAATTTAGGTCTCCCCCGACCACTAGGGCTCTCTCAAGAACAAGAACATAGATTTTTATGAGGGTGAAATAAGAACAAATTTCGATCGAGTATACCTCCAATCCAAAAACTGACTCAGAGCTCCAAGAGTTTGTTAATTGAAATAAGCTATCACAAAGACTTATGGCCAAAACACTTGATCTTCCTTTAGCATCCACCACTACTACATTTGGCGGAAATTCCGACACTTGGTTTTGACGCTTTTGACCAAATGTCGGAAATTTCGCCAAATTTTTTCCATCCCGCCCGAAACCGTCGCTATACCGACGTTTATAGAAAAGTGTCGCAATACTGACACTTAGAAAAGTGTCGCAATTGCGACGTTTTGAGGAAGACGTCACAATTGTGACACTATGGCCCAAAGCGTCGCTATTGCGATGAATGCCTCCAAACGTTGCAAGTGCGACATAATGTCTAGGTGTCGCAATTGCGACGTTTGGAGGCACTCGTCGCAATAGTGACGCTTTTTCCGCCGTCGGTATAACGACACTTATATGCGTGCTACATAAAAATACGAAACTTATATGCGCGCTACATAAAAATGATTTTATTGTTTCGTATCTGTCGCAGTAGCTACATTAACGTTTGATATCACGCGCGCATTCGCCCTCCGCTCTTGCAGAACAACATTCACCCTCAGCATTCGCCCTCAGCTCTTGAAGAACAACATTTGCCCTCAGAATTCACCCTCAGCGTTTGCCCTCAGCTCTTGCAGAACAACATTCGCTCTCAGCTCTTGAAAAATGGTAAGTTCTTACTGTAGGCCCTTCCTCCTATAGTAGGGTTGACTCTATTTGGGTTTTTTTCGTCAATTCCATTGGATTGAGTTAGGCTGTAGGGTTCTCTCTAGATGTCAAGAATAAAGATTCAATACCATCTATTATCTTCATCACCCAATACAAGATTTAAATTTTTCCCAAAGAAACGCTTATTAATTTGGCAGCCATTATTTCTCCCTGCTTTAAAAACCCTACATTTAAATGAAAACAAGCATTGCATTTCAACTACAAAAATCTATTAGTGTTCAAATGTACATGTGTGCTACATTAACGTTTGATATCATGCACGCATTCGCTCTCTGCTCTTGCAGAACAACATTCGTCCTCAGCATTCGCCCTCATCTCTTGCAGAACAACATTCGCCCTGAGCTCTTGCAGAACAGCATTCGCCCTCAGCATTCACCCTGAGCTCTTGCAGAACAACATTTTCCCTCAGCATTCGCCCTGAGCTCTTGCAGAACAACATTCACCCTGCATTCACCCTTAGCTCTTGTAGAACAACATTCACCCTGCATTCGCCCTCAGCTCTTGCAGAACAACATTGGCCCTCAGCTCTTGCAGAACAACATTCACCCTGAGCTCTTGCAAAATGGTAAGTTCTTACTGCAGGCCCTTCCTCCTATAGTAGGGTTGACTCTATTTGGGTTTTTTTGGTCAATTCCATTGGATTGTGTTAGGCTGTAGGGTTCTCTCTAGATTTCAAGAATCAAGATTCAATACCCTCTATTATCTTCATCACCCAATACAAGATTTAAATTTTCCCAAAGAAACACTTATTAATTTGGCAGCCATTATTTCTCCCTGCTTTAAAAACCCTACATTTAAATGAAAACAAGCATTGCATTTCAACTACAAAAATCTATTAGTGTTCAAATGTACATGTGTGCATCACTTGTGTAGGGTATTCCTTTTCCACTTTCACATTATCCAAGAATGTGTGCAGTATAGTTCATATTTTTTTGTGATTTAGATTATCTTGAAAAAGGAAAGGTAAATTATTTCCCATGGAAAAAGAAGGTTTTCCCTTTTTACTACTGGAAATGGTACAACAAAGTTACATTTCTACCCGAAACTCCTATGAAACAGGAACCAAATAAAGGCCATGTCCTCAATGGACATCATTTGGCTTTGAAAATGGCCATTGCACCATGTTGTGTCTTATATTACATCACGATAGTTTCTTAGGTCATTTCTTGTTTCTTGAGATGAAAAACAACCAAAGAAATCGTGAAGATCCTTTCAAGAAATAAATGACCATTTCTCAATCATATCTCAACTATTTTTTATTTTATTCGGTGGTTGCTTACTTTGAGAGAAATTTGACACTTTTATAAGGAATATAACATAAAAACACAAAATGGGAAGGAATTGATGAGGTAGATGACCTTTAGTTGTTGTCAATTAAGAATTGATAATACACGATGCATGTTCTGTACTACAAACTAGATTCCTTCCTAGAGTTAGGACATAGAGTATTGAATCAAAGTTGTAGTTTCTAACTTCTTGTATTGGTTCATCAATCTTGAAATTCGAACATTGCATGTCTTCATTGCTTCATGTTTGAATAATTTGCATCATATCGTACAATAGGAAATTAGGAATTATGATTATTATTACTTTATGGATATGTTAAGTTACTTTTAAGTTTGCATGGTTTAGTGTGAAATTATTCTAGTGTGCCCCTAGGCCTAGGTGAAGGAATGCCAAGGACTGAGAACCCTAGTTTTTAAATGGTATTGTTTCTTATACCAAAAAACCCCTCAACATCACTTCTTATTAGTTCTTAACAATAGTGTTGTAAACAATTTGAGAATTGATATAGCAAAATCTCGCACTTCTCAAGATAAAGTCCTAAAGCTAAAGTGTGATACGATGTGTAATTCAATAGCTCCATTGTCACCTCACCAACCTCTTTTCACTTCGGGCTAGCTCTCCTCCAACTCAAGGGGGGTTCTCCCTAGTAGATGTTAGGGATCTAATGGCCCAACCAAACCAAGTCAAGAGCCCCCTAACTCTCTATGTTTACTACTATCAATCAAAATTTTGAACAATAGGGTCAGACATGTATCTCGAAGATAAAATTGCCAGGGTATTTTTGGGTAATTTCAAAGGGAAAGTCCCCAAACACATATAATCAAGGAATTATAACGTGATTTAAAACATTAAATATCAACAAAATCATTTAAGGGATATTGAAAGGAAAAAGGTGATGGAAGATAGAAAGTGCCTTACTTAAATGCTCTAAGGATTTTTCAATAGTTGCTCCAAAAGCTTCACTTCAAGGCCCTTCAAGATCGTCTTCAACAATGCTATACCATCAGCTTCAACAATGTTGCTCCAAAAATATCGTCAAGGTCTTCACAACAAGTTTACTAGAAGTTGCTCCAACAATATATTCAATAAGGTCTTCATTGTCAACTAGTCTCTTGTTTGGGCGCCTTAATGTGCAATGACATGTTTCCAGGACTGAATTAAATGCAAGGCATATTTGAAACTCTAACTCTGTCTTCCGGTGTCTTATTAGAAATTATTTCAGTTTTCATTTTGTGTTTTCAAGTTAGATATTGTTTTCAAGTTTTTACATTTATAATTTTATTGCAATGTGTCAGACTGATCAGAGCAGTGCAGGAACAACCCCGAGACGGGATGATAGCGGAAAGAGGCCAGCGGAAGAACATGTAAAGTGCCAGCATTGCTCTATCTTCAGGTATTTTAGTTATTTACATAATTGAAATAATATTAATTTTGTTCAAATATGCAAACACCTAGCCATGGTACGCCTGATGATTCCCTCTTTGAGGAAGATCTTTCTTCATCCCTATCTCCAGTGTTCTTGTTGCAAAAAAAGGCACGAGATGCAAGGTCGGAATTTAATACTTTTATAGACGCGCCTCAAACACCTGAAACAGAAGAGAGGATAAAACATATTATGAGCCAGCTAGAAATATATCAGGTAATAATAAAAAGTCAAAAGGATATTTTTTTTGTTCTGCATGAGATGAATTGTGATAGTTTGATTTTTAATTTTTACATTGACTAAACTAAAAAAAAGTTCTTTTGTATGTAGCGTTTTCTGGCACTTGCTGAATCCGGTGTTGGTGGTAGTGGGACACAAGGGCAAGAGATTGCCCAACAACCCTCTCGTACACCTTCTACTCCTTTAGGTGCCAGCCAAGAAACACACCCTGCCCAAGCAGACACCCAGCCAACCGCTGAACATGTTGGCAATGATGAGGCTGATATGGCCAACTACATTATTGCATTTCCTGGAGCTACACGTGTCAGCTCCACAGGGACCATTAATGGCACGTTGTTGGTGAACGATAAAGGTGTCCCTATAAAGCATGTACAACTCCCAGGTAAATTTTAATATTTTAACTATTTCATGTACTTTATCTAAAACATATTTATCATGATTTTTATTTTTAAATTAATGATAATATCTTTATCTTTTTTTTTTTTTTTTTTTGAAACAATGAGTTCTACAGGTTTCTGGAGAGCCATGCGTTGGTAATTTTTGGCCCAACCATACGCATAGGGTGGAATTCCCAGAATTCCAACCTGAAAAAAGAACTTCTAGATTATCTAGAAGCCCTTTTTGGGGTCGGCACATTTGACAGAACAATGGTGGCTCGGGTAGCCGGTAAATATTTGAAATATACCAGGGACACCTATAGGACACAATTGCAATTTAACCCTAGATATGAGCATCCTCTCGCAGTTCCAGAGAGTGAGTGGAGAGCACTCATCCATGACGGAAAAGAGAAAAGGGCAAAGAAAGAAGGAAAAATGCCAACTGGACCCGCAAGGTAAATTACAACTTTAATTCAATAGCTTTAATTTTCTTTATGTCTAAAATAAAAGTGTGCTACGTCATATCGGACTTCAATCTTTTGATGCTAGGTTGCCTGACACCTCAAAGGCAACCAAAGCTAGGATTGAGAAAAAGGGCCATCACAAGCTCGGCCAGGGTGGCTACTTGAAATTAGCTGCAAGAATTGTAATTAAGTAGCTAAACATCTTATAATTAATTGTATCGCCTTCTAACGTTTTTGTAATCCTATCAGATATGATTAAAAATACACAATCATATATAATGTAGGGTGATGACTTCGGAACAATAACTACAGAGGAAGATAAAAATATCGCTTTCCGTTTTGGCTATCAAGTTGTAGTTGAACGTCGCAGAAGCTTGGGGCAGGTCCCAAGATCTACAATGCCTGATAAGGTAAAACATTAACCTTTCAATATTTTTGTTTTATTCCATAAATTTAATGTCTAACAACTTTGTTTAAATCAGGGGAGCAACACTACCGACGAGGTAAATAACCCAGTTTTAGAGCCAGATGTAGATGATCCTCTCGTGCAACCTGATCATTGTAGTGGGGACCGGGCCGACAATGCTGCTATCAGTGAGGGCCGTGACGGTAATTAATTTCCACTTATAATTTTTTATAATTATACCTTGATGGTTGTCCTTATAACGTTTTTTGTTTAAATGACAGAGAATGTTTCCCTTGAGGATCTTACCACCAGAGAGGAAGATAGGGCAACAGTCCCAACGGCGACAACTGGTGCACCAGGTAAATAATCTCATTGCAAATTTTTTTATTAATATTACCGAACTAGTTCAATGATATTTAAAAAATGACAATTAAAATTTAATATTATCTGTTTTTGTAGGCGATGCCCCGTCACTGGATGAGACCAGACATCGTGACTACGCAACTAGGTCAGCGACGACAACTGGTGCACCAGGTAAATAATCTCATTGCAATTTTTTTAATTAATATTACCAAAATAGTTCAATGATATTTAAAAACTGACAATTAAAATTTAATATTATTTGTTTTTGTAGGCGATGCCCCGTCACTGGATGAGACCAGACATCGTGACTACGCAACTAGGTCAGCGACGACAGCTGGTGCACTAGGTAAATAATCTCATTGCAATTTTTTTTATTAATATTACCGAACTATTTCAATGATATTTAAAAACTGACAATTAAAATTTAATATTATCTGTTTTTGTAGGCGATGCCCCGTCACTGGATGAGACCAGACATCGTGACTACGCAACTAGGTCAGCAGTGCGGGTCGAAAGGCACGAAACAGGAGCGGAGCATGATGATATTGATGATGTAATTAGGAGCTTTAAAAATAGGAAGAAGAAAAAGAAAATTTGATAATGTAAAATATTGTATTATTATAAGACAAACGTTACCATACTTGGAACGTTTTTTTGCGTTATATAAAAAACTCATTTATCATACTATTTTTATGTCAAGCATTAATTGCAATGTTTCCTTGCATACTTTTTGTTGAATTGTTTTTTTATTAGTTATTGAATAATTTTTTTTATGCTCATGAAAGTAAAAAATGAAATATAGATTAGGTATTGGGGAATTGAGAGTGATGTGAGGGGGGGGGGGGGAGTGGCCATAAGAGCTTCCACCTTCACGTGGTTGGCCCTGTTTAGTAGAGAATAATTTATTGGAGCGATTTAATCTTGGAGCAAACCTCCCTCGATCCAGCGTAGCAACAAAAAAGTCAATGTTGACTTAGTTGCTACTCTTTCAGATCGTGGGAGGCTTGTTCCAAGTTCATGCGACTCCAATAAATTGTTCTTGAAACAAAGAGGAGCTTATTCGGGTATGTTTTGACATTTTCAACATATGTTCTAACATTATCATAAGAATGCATCTTAGAGTAAAAAATACTACATCAATTACTTGTATTTATTGTATAGATAATGATAGATTTTGATTGACTTGGCAGTGCAGGTACAAATCCTCTTGCATCATGAGCAATACAACTTGTCAACCAGGGTCATGTCCAGGATATTTTTGCTTGTGCGCTTGACCAGGTTCATAATTTCACATTTTGTAAGTTCCTTTACAGTTCATAATTCAATATTAAGCTTGTTCATGATTATTATCTAGGTTTTTTGTATGTGTTTTTTCATCTATTTGATTGTAAGCAACTCTGCATGTTTCCTGTTGTTCACTATGATTTCTCCCATTTCCACTCCCAGGATGAATCCGACTTTATTTTTACATAGGTTACTTTATTGTTACTATGATTTCTCCATTTACGATTTCATAGGTTACATCATGTAAAGTTGTCAATCTGAGGTTGGTGATGAGCTTTAGTTCTCCAGATTTGGGGCTTTTCTGATATTTTATCCCTCATGTCATTCCTGCATCACCTCGTTGTTTGAGCATGCCAATTGTCTACCACTTGTACCAATTGGCACATGTCAATCTCTGAGTGGTGCCACATTTCACCTATTTTCAGTGAGAGTTTAAGGTTTCTCTAACATAGCTTCAGAAATCCGATTCAGTGCCTGCTTGAATATCGCCACATAATACTCATGGTTTGGATTGATGAGCATGTTTTGAATGGTTGGTTGATTCATAAGAACCACCCATATAGTCATATTGAGATATTTCAGAATTTTTCTCGGGTTTCCTTTTTCACCGTTTCTAGTGGGTGGGATGGTGTGGGGTGATCCATCAATACTGGTGCTCTTGTAGTAGGAAATTTGTTTTTGGGAATATAAAGGAGCATTTGATGTATATATCCCATTGGATGCATTCATAGATGGGCACGAGAGGTCAAGAATTTAAATTAAAAATATGCAACCTCTAACATGGCAACCTGAAGGCCGCGAGAGACACTGGTTAAAGATTGTTTTATGCTGACCTTAATATAGTCGTGATTTCTTTATATTATCTTAACACAAATAAATAGTCCGGTCTCATTAAAATGAGGATTGTGGTTGTATTTATCTTTGGTTGTTTCTCTCTTAATGCTCCAAAGGTTTCCAAAAGTTGCGATAGTTGTTTATTTTACCTGTTACAACTTAAAAGTGGTTTTTAGCAATGGGAGTCATGTTTTTTAAGGTTCATACTAATATGAAGATCTTGTAATTCTATATTCAGGATAAGAGAAGATGGCCTCTGCTTTGGGCAGTATGACAACAATTGCCACATCTACCTCATTAGGTAACAATGGAAAGGGGAAGAAGTTGGGTGCAATGTTTGATAATTATGGCAGACAATTGTCTTCTCTTTCAGTTTTTTCACCCATTTCCTTTAATCGCTCAAGCAGAAGAGGGAATCTGAGATTACGCGACAGAGAGAAGGTAGTTAATACAAGAATTATGGAAAAGGAGTTGTAATTCAACAAGGATGGCTCAGTGACAAAAAAATTGCAGGTCAGAGAAAAAATTATGTTTAAAGGAAGGTCACCTGCACGTGAAACTTCACTGCGGTGGATCTTTCCTTGTCCACTTGTATTCGATTTTAATGTGTTATTTTAATTTTTCATGGAGGGTTGTTTTGGCATATGGTCTGGCTTTCAATTGCACACTTACCGAAAGCATTGTCAATTTGTCTTGCAGGTGGTGTGAACAAACTTGCTGATCTTGTTGGAGTCACCCTTGGGGCGAAGGGAAAAATGTTGTCTTGGAGAGCAAGTATGGTTCTCCGAAAATAGTTAATGATGGTGTGATAGTTGCTAAGGAGGTAATTTGTAGATGTGTGCTCTGGTTTTCTTTTTAACGTTGTATTAGTTTCCCCTCTTAAATGTCTTAGATTTTGTAGGCATAATTCGGAAACTCAAAGGTGAAAGGAAAAATATTTTTTACCCAGTGGTCTACTTGGCCTATGGACTAGCCACATTAGAGTAATGCATAAAGATTTTCACAACAATAAAAGGAAAGGGTTATGGCTGAGTCAAATTTTATTGTTATTGACAGTGTAATGAAATGTATCTCAATGCTATGGTTTTGGCCCTTTTATTGGTTGAATTAGAGGACCCAGTTGAAAATATTGGGGCCAAGTTGGTAAGGCAAGCTGCGGCAAAGACAAATGATTTAGCTGGGGATGGAACCACAACATCTGTTGTTCTTGCACATGTTGGAATATTGAAAAATTCCCGAACAATGAATGGAGAATAAATCTCCCTTCCTCTAACACAGAGAAAATAAAAATTTCTTTGACAGGAGACAGAGTTTCAATACTTTGAAAACAAACTTCTATTCCCTTCAATAACTCAAAAAAAAACTATTACACTACTTCCTCACTGAGAGGATTACAAAATTATGACTGCTACAAAACGCAGTGCATAAAACCAACTCATTGTCTGTTCAAAACAAACATACTCTGTCTTTAAAACACTCTGCTGTGTTTCTCCCTTTCGCACTGCTGTGCATACACACTTAAAAAGTTACACTCAGTCTTTCACTTTTTACACACTGCTGTGTAATAAAAAATTTACGTACTGTCTATAAAAAAAATACCAAGCTTTTTTGTCCTTTTTATTTTTATATGCCGTAACATATAAAACATATTATAATAAACCCTCTTTTAAAAAAAATAAAATTAAAAATAAATTCTATGGCCCACCTTTCATTTGGCATATGATATATATATAACATATGTTTATATTAAAGCATACATAAAATTAAATTATCAAAACATTAAAGAACCCTTTCCGTCGGACTTCAAAAGTCTGAATAGATTGAATTTCAAACCAAATTCGTGTTCCAAAATGGGATGCTGACATCTGCCTAATTTGTAACGCGAATTCTCAATCCAATGTGCCTTATAAAAAATTCGGGTCCGGTTTTTAGGTTTTCAGATTCCCTTCAATTTCATGCGATCCAATATTAATGCTCCATGTGTCCTCCTTTTGAATTTACAAAACTGGGGGGTAAATTTCTGTTTGTTTAATTTCTGGTTGGTGAATTGCGTTAATGCTGGTTGTTGTGTTTAAATACAATCCTGTACATAAATATGGCTGCGGCCGTCTACAAAAAGAACTTGCAGGAAGTTTAAATGCTGAATTAAATTTCTGGATTAAATTTTTGGATTATGTGGAAGTTCAAAGAGTGACATAATCCCTTCCCCGCAACTAATTTATAAGATAGTGGAAAGTATGGTGAGAGGAAAATGGTGGGATTTACAATCAACCATATTCACTTTGAAAACAATGGGGAATTAAGAGACCATTATACCTAACAAGTCCTTATAAATATTGAAGCCAAGGCACAAATACATGACAACAACCTTTATACGAGAATTATTTTATTTGAGTAAGGGAATAGTAGTTGTAACTTAAGGTTGCAACAATGGTTCCATAAAACAATTACTTGTATCCGACTGCAGTAACTATGGATTAAAGTTGCAACAACTATGGCTTCAGTTTGCAGAAGTTGTGACTTGGGGATGCAACATTTGTGACTTAGAATAAAACACATTATATATATATATATATATATTAAGAGATTATTATACCTGAAAAATACTTGTCAATATTGAAGTTGAGGCATCGATACACGGTAAAAATCTTTATACGGGAATTATTTTATTTGAATAAGGGAACAATAGCTGTAACTTAAGGTTGTAACAACGGTTCCATAGAACATTTGCTTGTATCTATTTGTAGTAACTATGCGTTAAAGTTGCGCCAACTATGGCTTGAGGTTGTAGGAGTTGTGGCTTGGGGATACGATATCCGCGACTTAGAATAAAAAATATTATATATGAAAGAAAGTATATATATTAAGAGATCATTATACGTAACAAGTCCTTGTAAATATTGAAGTTTACGCATAGAGACACTACAACAACCTTTATACGAGAATTATTTTATTTGAGTAATGGAACAACAACAGTAACTTAAGGTTGCAACAATGGTTACATAAAACTATTGCTTGTATCTAGTTGTAGTAATTGGGTGTTAAAGTTACAGTAGCTATGCCTATGACTTAGAATAAAACAAATTATATATAAAATAATATATATATATATATATATATATATATATATAGCGAGAGAGAGAGAGAGAGAGAGAGAGATTAGAAAATATATTACAACAATATTTATTTAACTAGTATGTTAAAAAATAAAATTTACCCGGTCGCAGGTGTGGGCGCATCTGGAAAGGTATGGATACCAATCCATTTAGAATATACATGGCATCAACACCCAAATCCGTGATTAGTTTTTGAATATGGAAGATGAAAAACAAGAGATACATGCCTAAACAAATTAAGAAATGCTACTATTTTGATCACTCACACATTTACATATGCTATTGTCTACGCACCTTCTATTAGTGGACGATGTTATGCTATTTCTTGTAGGATGTAGTAGATAGGACTAGTATGTGAAGACTCATTAGAGCTCTAAAATCATTTTGGGTTTTATTTGGAATATAAGTAAACCTACTCAAGTCTACCATCACTTTCAATGATTTGGAAGATATGTTAGAAAAAACAATCAACCAAGTGCACCCATTTCAAATACTTGGGATTTATGTTAATATTTAATGACTATAGGTATGGATATTGGTTATTTCCATATGAAAAAGTGGGAAAAATAATCACAATATGGTTATCCTTGGGTGGCACATTAACCTTAGTAGTGTCCATACCAGGATATTGGCATTCCCTAGCTTATACTCTTGTTGGTATCTTGGGAAATATTAGAAAAAAATGCTTTCATTTTATCTAGAAGGAAAGGAAAAGCAAAGGAGGCATCCCTATAGTAAAATGGAAATGGATTTCCAAGCCAAAAATCACATGATTCGTTGGATACTAAAGAATATTCATCATTTTTGGAAAGAATTATTTTCCAAGAGTCTTTGGAGAATCATAAAACATTTAGGCTTGTGGCAGGATGTAATAAAATCAAAGTAAATATGCAAAATTTCATATAAGGATAAATTTTACAAAAGTTCCAACAGTTCTTCCCACCATTTATCTTCTGGTATTCTGGTCCGTTGAAGTTTTCTCAACGTTTCATCAGCCTCATTATATCTGAAAAAGGTAGGCTGAATTGGAAACAAATGCTTTACTTCATGCTCAAGATAAAATAAATTTTCCAATCTGTCATGAAGATTTTTTCCTGTTGGCAATGCTGCTTCTGATGTACTAGTTGAAGAATTGGCCTGATTGTCAGCATAATTGTCCAATTTTTCAACATAGCTTTCAAGGTCCATTAGTTTATCCTCTGAAACTATAGGACTGAGCAATCCTTTTTTCAACAAAATATCAAATCTTTCTCTGAAGGCAATGATTTCTTCTTGCATATCTGAGAACCTTCATTCTAGATTCTGCATAAGGGTTCTCTTAGTAAAAACTCTTTTTATTTCCAAAATTGTTCCGGTCCTGTCCTGAATACCAAGTTCTGCAAGTTGGTGTCTGGTTTGAGTGTTTAGAAACTGTATGAGTTTATTGGCTTCCTCAGGCCTATTTCCCAATTCTTCTCTTGTACTTTGAACTTCTTCTATAGCCAATTTGACTAAATCATTCTATTCATAAATAATATGAATTGAAGACCAGACATCCTTTATTGATTGGATAATGTTGTCCCAAAGAATTTCATTTATTTCCTTTAAAGGTTTCTCCAATGTGAGATCCTTTTCCAATGCTTTAACCAATTTTTCTAATCTTTTGACCTCTCTTGTTTTATCAGCAACACTCATTTTTGAGAGATCATATCTTTTTTCTAAATTAATAAGCTGTAACTTTATGTGTTGGAGTTCTGTTACTTGAAGTTTCAATTCATTCATTGACTTTATTAATTCTTCAGAACTCAAATTGGAAGTATTTACCTGTGATAGCTCTGTTGGCTGACCTGTTGTGGATGTACCTGTACCTGTAATTGCCTCTGTTGTTGATGCTGGAATAGTAGACTGCTTGTTCTTTAATGCCTGTTCAAGCTCTTTTTCTGTTTCATTTATTTGCTCATTCAGTTTCAAAAGAAAGTCCATCATTTCTTCTTCAGAATTTTTCTTTATCATCTCTTCAGTTTGTGGATGTCTTGAAGCTGGCAATTTCAACTGCTTTCTCAAAGCTGCAATATCATCATATTTTTTCTTGATTAGCGCCTCTATACCTTTGACATCTTTAGGATTGTGACCCAATCCAATGATTATTTCCTCCAATGTCTTTATCCTGTTGTCTTTGGCCTGAGAAGAGGCTTTTTCAAGCTGCAATTGTGCATTAGTGTTCTCCAAAGAATCCTGCAACTTCTGAGTTGCCATTGCTTTATCGGTAAGAGTAGAATATATCATTTCACTAGTCTGCTTATGTCACTCAATCTGATCTAAAGGATGAATATCCTTTGCTAAGACTTCAAAAAATTTTCTAATATAATCTGCAGCTGTTTGAGGCTACTGCACTTTTGGTTTGAAGTGACTCATTATCATTTTGCCTTGCTGAATGTCATAAGCTGACATCAATCTTTCTTGATTCTTAGGAGCCATATTCAAATACTGATTGTAAACCTGGAGTCTTAGTGGATCATTCCTGGATTTTATATTGATAAAGGTTTTCTTTATATCTCCTGCATCTTTAACTGGTGGTTTGAAAGAAGATATTTCAACACTCTGTTGCTTTTGCAGCTCTTTTCTCTGTAAAGTAGTGGATGCCCCACTGACTGTACCTGTTTTTTGACTATCCAAATCTTCTCTCTAGCTATCAGGAATTTCTTGAACAAAATCTACTTCTGGAAGAAGATTTAATTTTTGTCTTTTAGCATGAGGCTGTTCTAAAGATCCACCAACAGGGGTAGCAACTTCAGCATCTCTCTTCTTGCCTTTTTCTATATTGATAGGAGTTTGTAAAATTGAAATTTCTGGCTCACTGATCTGACTAGGAGGAATTTGTACTTGACCCTGTTCTTTAGAAGTCTCAGGTTGCTCTGTCATTGTGAATTTTTCAAATACTTGTATGTCAGGCTCCTTTTCTTTTCCTTTAGATTGTACTGTGGCCAATGCACTGATATCCTGTAAATTTTGTTGAGAAGTCCCTGCAGAAGAAGGACCAATACCTGGTATCTGCACCTGTCCAAAAGAGTCTAGGTCAAGTATTTTCTCAAGGTCTTTCATTACATTTTCAACATTGACCTGCTCACTATCCTGTTCTACCAATGTTCCTTCCATCCATTCATCCATATTGGCATATTGTTCAATTTCTGGAATTTTGTGATGAATGTATGGTGATAGTTTATTTTTCATTCTTCTATCACACATAAAGCTATTTGGGTCATAAGGCACCCAGTAATTTTTTTTTTGTAATCTGAGATATTCTTCTAAGATTCTTTCTGCTTCCTTTCCAGCATCTCTAGAGTTACAAACAAAGGGACCTAATTGAATTTTGATCATGAGTTGAGCCTTTTTCTTTGCATTGCAGAAATGAACTATATCTGAGTTAATCATTTGCCTGAAATACTCTAGTGCAAAGAGTCTCATGGGGACATATTTGGGCAACTTGAATGGGCACAATTCACATCCATATATTCTGATCTCAGTGTGATTTTGATACAAGTACCAGTCACCTACCCTATATTGTTTTGAGAGCTGTAGAGTTTTCTTGATTTCATTATTGACTCTAGGAGGGGAAACTCCTGTTAACAAAGTGGTTGCAGGGTGTAAAAATAGGTCAATAAACTCATTATAGGAGTAAGGAGAATCAGAGTAATTATGGGTGATGGCAGACCAAAATATCACAAACCTAGGATTTCCTTTGGCATCAAGTTTTTGAACATGGAAAGGGAAAATTTTTGACTGGTAATAAATCATGAGATGATATATAACAGAAGAATATTTGAACACTTTTTCATTCTCAAATCTCATGAACTGATCATGGATTTTATTAGCAATGTAGGATGCAAAATCATACTTGACAGTAGGGGATTGTCCAGGGGTAAATATAGACAACAATACTAGGGTTAATTGTTCAACATATTCACTAGTATTGAAACCCATGATAAAGGATATCATATTCAGAATAAGCCTGCCCACATAAGTGAAAAAAGTATAACCATAGGGGGGAGGGCCTTTGGGCTGATGCTCTGGTAACATGAAGGTTTGACAAATGCAGTTTAACTTTTCATGGGACAAATTGGCAGGCTTTTCAAGTAATTCTCCCATGGACAGGGGAGTGAGGGCTTGACCAGGTTGAAATTGCAGCATTTTCTTTATCGACTGAGTAGTGATTGGGAAAAGGATGTTCTGACTCAAGGACAAAACTGCTCTTTGATTGGGGTCATAATTTGCATGGCAGTAATGAATTAACTCAGGAAAAATATGGACTGAGGGGAGAAGATACATGGGGAGATTGGATTCCCATAATCCAATAATATCAGAACCATTTATAAATTTATCTCTGCAGCGGCAAAAGGTTCGAAGAGGATTATCACTAAGAACGAGGTCTTTAATTTGAAAATCTCTATCTGCTAGGGGCAGATAGTCTAAATCTATGTGAGGGGTATTCAAAGGTGCGACGTTCAGAGCCACTGGAACCTCCATTTCTGGTTCTTGTGGATTCAGAAATGAATTTCGGGTTTTTGTGAAGAACAAACACAATTACAAGTTTTGGGAATGCAATTTACAATTCTGGGGATTGAACAAGACCAAATTGAACTCTGTTTCTGTCTTTCGTGCGGAATTTAAAACAAAAGATAGGATTTCACAGAGTTTTAACGGGAATTGGGGTAAATACCTGTTTTTTGGGAGATGAACAGTGATTAAACAGGTACAGGCTATGGCGTACGAACTCTGGATTACTGGTATGCAATTGTCTTCAACAAAATATAGTTGATGGCGCTTGACAGTTTGTTTTTGAAATTCTCTGCATGAGACTTTGGTCGTTCACAGAATAATGAAAATGACGCGGGAAAAATTGTTTTATTCACAAAGTCCAAAGGGTGACGGGGTTTTATTTATTTATTTAATGGATGACGTCAGCAGGTACGGAGGATGAGTCACGGGAGGCAAGCGGTAAGCGGTTTCCATCGCACTGCTTTTGGGGAAAAGTGGTTTTGGGCGGAGGGCGAGCGATTCCATAGAATGATTGACGCATGGCATGGCACTGTTTGAAAACTGCCGGGCCATCGCGCATTATTGTTTGGACGCAGATGGCTAGTGATATCATTAATAACCGTTGATCTCAGATGGGTTGATCGAACGACGATGGGGACGTGGAAGTGACGGGGATTTAATATGGAGGGCTCGACGCAATTAAACGTTAATTAATCTCATCGGGGGGAATCTGATTGGCGGAGTTAATTAATCGTAAGGATTAATCAATTTGTTTATAAAAATGCAGGAAAGTGATCGGGAAATGATTTAACCAAGGTTAGCGGTTAAGGGAGGTATTGGGGATTTTACAAAGGGTTTATAGTTTTAACCTTGGGAAAGGGAGTCGGGGGATTAAAATACGCAGGGGAAGAATTATTTTTGTATTAAAACACATAATAAAACATGTTTTAATTATTTTTTCAATATACTTTTATTATATGATAATTATATCAGATTAATCTAATTACCATAGGGAGAAAAATTTAATATTACGATATATTTAGCCAAAGGGGGCATAAAGTGGGTTTTTTATTTAAACATGTGGGAATAAATAACTTTGGCTAAAATTTATTAATGGGTTTCTGGGGATATTATATAAAAATGAGTTATATATAATAGGAGAAGGTTATTTTTGTAAGGATTTAATACATAAAATCAATGTTAATATGACAAAGGGACAATGTAAACTCAAAATACATTAATATAACTAAGAAAGTGAAGATTTAAAAGCAAATTGCATTATAATCACTTCATCACTTAGACTTGGAATAAAATGTGATTTTGAGGGTTTTTTATGAAATAATGCATAATTTTCCTAAGTAAAATTGGATTTTACTTAGGAAAATATGTTTAGAAATGAGTGAATGTTATGAAGAATGACTTCAAGTACTTAGGCTTTTCCAATTATTGGGCCGAGGGTCCGGTCCTTCCAAAAGTCAAGGAAATGCCTTGAGCCCCTCTAATTTTCAAATACCTTAGTACTTAGGGGAAATTAGTGAAATATTTAGGGGAAGATGAGAAGGGAAGTTAATAACTTTGACTTTTCTTTGCTTTGAATTTCTTCCAGTATAGTGTCTGCCTTTGCACTTTGTGATGAAAGTAAATATTAACACATTTAGAGTCATTGTCCATAACATGCAATTTTGCAACATCATCTACCTACCCTACCTACTTTACTCTACCATTTTTTCTTCTTTATTAGGGTGCACTTAGACTAGCAAACCCTTATCACACTTTCTTTTCTTTTACATGTAGAAATCTATCTAAGTCTAACCTTATTACATCCAAGGGCTCAGATTAAGCTATTGAGCTTCTTTTATTTACTCTACCTATCTACTTATCTGCCAAGATTAAACAGTTTGGTCAGATTTTATTCTCTATCTCTAAAACATGAAATTGAAAGATGAAATAGCCAAGCTTAAATTGTTTGACTATTCATAAATTGTGGCATAGGATACAAGTTGCACACAATTTTATTTATTACATAAGAGCAAAAAGTAGTGGCATTTAAACTTGCACACTTTCCTTGGCCTTTCTTTTGGTGGGGTTCATTTTCTTTTACTTTTTTGGCCATTTTTATTCTTTTTACCCTTTGATTTTTCTTTTAGGGTATACCCTCTTTACATTTTTTAATTTTTTTTAATTTTTTGATAATATGGAAAACCTTTGCAACAACAAAAGGTATGAGCATATTACATAGCCCATCAAGTCAATCATGAAATATGACACCTATTGGTATAGGAGTCTAACACTGGCTCCACTTGGGGATGGCTTTTCCTGGTGAAAAGTCAAGAACAACAGGTCAGTTGTCCTCATCCATTGAACTTGGTGAACCTGTAAATGTCTTCTGTCTTCTGCAAACTAAAATCTGATCTGAAACTAAAACAACACACAAAAGTTTCAAACCAACTTAATGAAAAACTAGCTGAAAATTGAAAACTAAAAAAAAAAATGCTCAAAATTCTAAGCTTATTGGCACTCATCTACCTACTCAATCTACTAAAAATCTTATTGAATCAGGTAATACAAAAATGCCAATGAAGCCAATCAAGTAGTTGTAACAATAAATGGATAACTTGATTGCTTGTGATCAAAATTGGAAGTATATTATGATCATGTGCCTTTATAATAAATTATATGATGTGTAAAGGCCACTTTTGATGTATTTGATCCTTATAGAGAAAACATGTTTGCAGATTTGGGCTAAAAATATTCTCCATATAATCTGATATAGGATCAATAAAAGTATGATGTATGTTATTTACTTCTAGGCCTTCAATGACTAATTGCTCAGTTGTATTCTGAATATTAAGCCTTGAAACTATTTCTTCTGTCTTGTGTTTGAAAAAATAATCATCCTCAATATGCAAGTCAAAATATAGTACAATTTCCTCTTGCTTAGGAGAAGGAAGATTTTCAAAGAATTCTTTAGGATTTCGGAAATTGTATGACTGAATTTGAGAATGCAAAAGTTTAATTTCATTTTCATAATTTTCAGAAATTATCTCAAGAACACATATTTTCAGTTTGGGAGAATATTTTCTTGATTTCAAAAGAAGAAATAAAGCTCTAAAAAATCCTCATCAAGCTGAAGTTCTAATATCTCATCCCTCAAAATAGCTAGTGATTGTTTTGTGAAATAATTTCATTTTCATAATTTTCAGAAATTATCTCAAGAACACATATTTTCAGTTTAGGAGAATATTTTCTTGATTTCAAAAGAAGAAATAAAGCTCTTAAAAACTCGAATTCCTCACTCCTTCCTTTAAAAAAATATGAACCAAATACTCGAATTCTTATTTCCAAAAGCACATTTGGATATTTTTACATAAAAATGATTGTTCTCAATAATTTATATAACTTTTCCACATGTTTACTAGTGTGGTATTCCCATGATTTATTATAAATATGTGTATTATCAAAGAAAAACAACACAAATTTTATAAGATGGGATCAAACAAAATTGTTCTTAAGTCGAGCCCGCCAGACTTCAAACTGCGATAAACCATAATTCAAACCAAATTCGCGTTCCAAAATAGCCTGCTTACGTTGGCCAATTTTGTGACGCGAAAACCAAATGAATTTGTTGAAAAAAAATACTGAGAGGGGGGGTGAATCAGTATTTTGAGCTGACTGACAATTTTTAGTTTTCTTTTCTCTTAAAAACATATGTTACATTACTGCATCCAACTTGTATGTCCAGAGATTTTATCATGTCTTTACTTAGATCATTGCATCATTTATTCATCAGATAAGTAGCAAGCATGAATAGAAATAACTGTACAAACCATCAAACATAAGCAACACATATGAACACTAGGATTTAAGGTGGAAACCCAATTCGGGAGAAAACCACCGCTGCTGAAGTCTCTGTCTTCAATATTTTATTACAAAGAAAACATATTACAATTTCTGTGCTGGCGCAGACTTATACCAGCACGCAGACACCCACAACGAAAGGCTAACCTCTCGTTTACCGGCCTCACGGAGGGAGATATAACCCCTCCTCGCAATAACATTAGCTTCTTTATACGAGAAAGCCTCGGCCATACGGTGCTATGAATACCTTTCATCAATTTTCACACTGGTTCAAAAATTTTCAATGCAACCCTTTATTAAATTATCAACAAACATATTTGCCCAATTCTTCATAGTGCTACCACTATAACCTATACATCAGAAGTAATCCAGACTTCAAAGAATATATGCATTCAACATCCCGTGTATCCTTCTGTGTATATTAATCTTGAGCAAACATCATATGCACTTTCAATGTCGATGGCTCACATATATATATATATATATGTGTGTCTTTCATTCTTATATAGACACGTATATATATATATATATATATATATATATATATATATATGTGCTGTTCTTGTATAGACCTGTAATAATAATATGTTTGCAGAGCAGCCCAGATCTACAAAAACTTACCCGGATTCATATGTGTTATTTTAGCAGACATGCACCAGTTCTTCGTGACTTCGTCCGTCGTTTAAGACCAAAGGTTCATTCAGATTTTACCGTTAAGAACAAAATTCGCGCATCCAGATATTCCTTCAGATATCTCCAAAGGTGATTCCTTTTCATCAACCTTCGCCCCACCCCTTCTTCATAATTATCGTTACTTATATAGTTTTCGCCCTTATTAAAAACCACAGGTCAAAACTATTTTAACCGCTAATGGTAATCTTTGCAATATTTCCATTAGTTTAGCCCCTCGGTGTTTTTATATTTTTATTATTTTTTTAATAAATTGTTTATCAATTTCGAAGAAATTGACAAACAAAAACAATATCCAATGCTTTCAAATAGATTAATATTTCAACAAAACTTTGACCCCTGGCCCACATATGCGCCCCTTCGTCCCAAAATAAACTTCGCGCAAGTCGAGTGCCTAATCACCGTTGGATTGCGAGCCTTCAAGATCGACGGATATCGCTTGGGCAACTTGCACGAGCAATAACGCACGATGGCACATCATACTCGTGTTATTCTTTGTGCATATTGATTAAACTCCGGGCAAGTCCGACGCATGATCACCGTCCGATTGCCCCCTTTCAGATCGAAGGCGCAAAAGCAATTTCGCTGGCCGTCCTGGTAAGGGCTTTAACGCGCGAAGGCGCATTTTAAAGGGTGGTTTTGAAATTTTTCTCGGGACACGTGTTGAATACTGAATGGAATCACTGCCAATTCGTAAATACCACCTATCGTCCAAAGGTGGTGTGAAGAAACCCATGATTTCGCTCCAAACCGCCGTCACTGTTTCTCTTGATCATGGTTCTGCCTTAGCACATGGTTCCGTCAGCCTTATTATTTAAAATATTACAACTCCACTTCAATGTTCCTTTATATATTCGGTTTATTCATACTCCAGGTTCTATTACACAGTCAACGCCGAGACTCGTAGACTAACCAATACCACTGCATCTTTAGACCTTCCATACTAACACAAAGGCAGAGGCGTATAACTGCGAGCATTCAGGGGTTAATTTAATAAAAAACCAGTCACCGAGGTTCATATCATATATTCAACGAATATATATATATAACTCCACTGTCGATCGTATTAACATTTGTTCCTCGAACAACTTACAGAACCAGAGCACCATTAATCCCATCCATTATGCAGATTCACTTTACTGTGCCGTGACTGAAGTACATATAGTAGTTATATAAATTAACACAGGGACAGAGTACATAACTGTAGAGTCAAACATTCTCGCACATGCACAGGGACAGAGTATCACCAAAACTCAATCATACACAGGATTTCCTTTATCTTCCAACATGATACATACATATTCCATCTTCAATTCTGCTATAACCTCTTTGTCCCTGTTTCCTTGATTGATACTGCATCTCTGTAGCTCAAAATGTAGATGCATTCTTTCTGTTCTTCTCTGCTACATTTAGATGAAAATTCCTTTGCCATATACTTTGCCATCAATGACAATATTTCCAACAATCTCCCCCTTTGGCATTGATGGCAATATTCTTCCGCTGATTGTCTTATAGAAACCTTTTGTTGCTTTTCCTCCCCCTTTGACATCAATGGCAAAGGGTTGAAATTACCATGCTCCCCCTGAGATCATGCTGCATCTACATAATATAGCAAGATGACTTATGAAGGCCAATAGCACATCCTTTTCATATGACCAACACTCCCCCTTAGCCTGTGCATTCAGAGATGCCCAACAGCACTTCACATCCAATTTAATCTTCTGTATTTAAGCAGATCTAATCCTCTGCATGGCAGAGACTACTCCTAGCTTCTGTCTGAGTTATTCGAACGCTTCCCTAGGTAGAGGCTTGGTAAATATGTCAGCAACCCTTTCTTTGGAAGAAACATACTCCAATTTCACCTTTTGTTCTAGCACTTGTTCACGTAAGAAGTGATATTTGATGGGAATGTGCTTGGTCTTGGAATGCATAACAGGATTCTTTGAGATACTAATGGCACTTGTATTATCACACATAATGGAGATAGGAGGTGAGAATTTGATTTGAAATTCTTGTAGATTTTGCATCATTCAGAGAAGTTGAGTGCAACATGATGCTGCAGCCACATATTCTGCTTCTGCTGTAGATAAGGCAATGGAGCTTTGCTTCTTGCTAAACCAAGATACTAACCGGGGCCCCATATAGAATGCACCACCACTAGTGCTTTTTCGATCATCAACACTTCCAGCCCAATCTGCATCGGTGTATGCATGAAGAGTAAGATCAGCATTCTTTGGATACCATAGTCCAAAGTCTTGAGTTCCTTGTAGATATTTGAATATTCTTTTCACAGCCTAAAGATGAGACTCTTTTGGATTAGCTTGGAATCGTCCAACAATCCCGACTGCATGCATGATGTCTGGTCTTGTCCCAGTGAGATAAAGTAGACTTCCTATCATAGATCTGTATTCTGGTTGATTTATGGTGGGGGAATCATCATTAGAACTGAGATTGCATCCGGTTATCATTGGTGTACTTACAGGTTTGCAATCTTCCATGCCATACTTCTTCAGGATTTGCTTGAGGTACTTTGCTTGTGATAAGAATATACCATCTATTGCTTGTTGCACTTGCAAGCCAAGAAAGAATGTTAGTTCCCCAAGTAAAGACATTTCAAATTCCTGCTGCATATCAGAAGCAAATTTCTGACTCATAGACTCTCTATTACTTCCAAAAATGGTATCATCAACATATACAACCACAATCAATAGTTTATCATTTTCATTTTTTGTGTATAAGTTGCTATCAACAGACCCTTTTGAAAATCCTTGTTGATGAAGATATTTGTCAAGACGATAGTACCATGCCCTTGGAGCTTGTTTGAGACCATATAGAGCCTTTTTAAGTCTACAAACAAGTTTTTCATCATTTCCCAATATGAATCCTTCTGGTTGTTCTATATAGACTTCTTCTTCTAGATCACCATTGAGAAAAGCAGATTTAACATCCATTTGATAGACTTTGATTTGTTGGAAACTTGAAAAGGCAAGAAACATTCTTATGGGTTCAAGTCTGGCTACAGGAGCAAAGGTTTCTTCAAAGTCTATACCTTCTTGTTGAGCATAGCCCTTGCAAACAAGTCTAACTTTATTTCTTATAACATCCCCATTCTCATTTAACTTGTTTTTGAATATCCATTTAGTTCCAATGACATTTTTGTCATGAGGTCTTGGTACTAGTTCCCAAGTGTGATTCTTTTCAATTTGATCAAGCTCTTCATTCATGGCTTGAATCCAACAATCATCTTTGCTAGCTTGACTAACACTGTGAGGTTCAATAGTTGACAGAAATGCCAAATTGCTCGAAGATCCCATAAAAGTCCTTCTTGTTTGTACACCTGATCCCTTTTCTGCCAAAATTTGAGATTCTGGATGATTCTTTTGAACATATCTGGAGGGAGCCTTTTCAGACAAACCATCTTCGGGTTCTTCACTAGGTTCACTGTTTGTATCATTACTATTTGATGTAGAAGGATATGTGTCATCATCATCTTCATCTGTTGTTTGCTTTTCTTCTTTTGGAGCTGCAGGAGACTCATCAATAACAACATCAATAGATTCAACAATCTTTCGAAGTCTTTTATTGTAACATTTATATGCCCTACTCCTAGAGGAGTAACTAAGGAATATCCCTTCATCTGCTCTGGGTTCAAACTTGCCAAGTTTTTCATCATTGTTCTTGATGAAGCATTTGCTTCCAAAAATTCTAAAATGTTTTATAGTGGGAGGATTACCATACCAGAGTTCATATGGAGTTTTATCACTATTTACACGAACATGTGCTTTGTTGAGAATGTTTGCTGCTGTATGTGCTGCTTCTCCCCAAAATGTGTCAGGTGTTCTAGAGTAATCAAGCATAGTTCTAGCCATATATTGAATTGTTCTGTTCATTCTTTCTGCAACACCATTCTGTTGTGGAGTGCCAGCTACAGAGAACTGTGTTTTTATGCCATGTTATTCATAGAATTCAAGAAATTCTTTGGATGTATATTCTCCTCCTCGATTGGATCTGAGACACTTGATTTTTAATTCTAATTCATTCTCCACTAGTGCTTTGAAGATCTGAAATTTCTCAAATGCTTCATCTTTGTGTTTAAGTAGCCCAATCCAACACATTCTAGAGAAATCATCAATGAATAAGATATAGTATTCTTCACCACGGGGTGAATTTTTCCTCATAGGTCCACATATGTCAGTATGAATGAGTTCAAGAGGCTTACTTGATGATCCTTCCTTGGCATTAAATTGTACCTTGGTTTGCTTACCGAATTGGCAAGATTTGCATATGATATTTTCAGGTAGAGTAATATTGGGAAGATCACGAACAGCTTTAAGTCTGCTTGATTTGTTGATTTGAGAGAAGCTCAGATGCCCCAACCTTCTATGCCATGGCCAATTTTCTGAATATTTACTCAAATAACATTGTTCTTTTGGGTTCTTCAATATATACAGGTTGTTTGGAGTTCTTTTTCCTTTTATAATTGCTTTACCTGTATCAAGATCACGTACCACACATTCTTTTGAACTAAAGACAACTTCAGTTCCTTGATCACACATTTGACTTACACTTAATAAGTTATGCTTTAATCCATCCACATACATGACTTCACTAGCTTTCACCTTATCTTTTAGGAAAACAGACCCTTTTCCTTTAATGACTGCAGGAGTATCATTTCCAAATGTAACATTCTTCTCCTTTTCTAGAGCACTATATCCAAGAAGTTTGTCTTTATCACCTGTCATGTGTCTTGAGCATCCACTATCAATGTACCATTGGTTTTCTTCATCTTCTGCAAATAACGCTATGCCACAATTTTTCACCTGTAATTCCTTCTTTTTCCATACTTTGGAGCTTGAAGGAACGTGTTCTTTTGGCTGAGCTTTGCTCCTGCATTCTGATTCTTCATGGCCAAAGTTATTGCAATAAGCACATTCAACTTCATTTTGAAGAGGAGAAAAGTTGTTATAAGTATTCTTCGTTGTTTCAATATCAATCCTTTTCTTTCTTGCTTCTCTTGTCATGATGGTTTTATATGCAACACATTGAACATCTTTATGACCAAAATTGTGACATGAGAAACATTGTCCATTGAAGAAGAAATTTCTGCGATCATAAAATCTTCTATATGAATTTATTTGTTGATTGGTGTTTCTTTGAAAGTCATTCCTGTTAGTGTTCTTTGAATTGAGATAATCATGTTTTACTTGTAAAGATTCTTTATTCTCTTGTTGAGTGGCAGCATGTTGTAAACTAGCTGTAACTGCTTTTAGATAATTTGGTGCTGAAGCCTGGGAAGATTCTCCAATAAATCCAAGACCTGTCTTTATAAGAGGAGAACATTGTACCTTGATAATCTCATCTAACGTTTCAGATCCTTTAGAAAATCTAAGATTTAGAGTTTTTACTTTCTCAAGTTCTTTTCTTAGGCTTACTACTTCACACTCTAATTTCTCATTGTGTTTTTCCTTTTCTTCAAGCTGATTTTTCAGAGTCTCTATGGTTATTTTACTTTCTTCTAAGAAAATTTTTAGTTTATTGTTTTCATCAAGAAAATCACTGTCTTCTAGAGCATCCACAAAAGTATCCTTTTCTTCTCTAGAATATTTTTCAAATGCCATGAGAAGTCTAAGATCTTGTTCACATTCTTCCTCACTATCAGATAACCCATCACTATCTTCATGAGTATAGTAACTCTTTTTAGTGCTAAAACGATTCTTATTCCTTCTTGCAACTTCCTTCCCCTTTTTATGTGTTTCTTTATAAGGACACTTAGCTGCATAATGTCCAACTCTTCCACAATCAAAAAATTTGAAAGGAAGCTTACCTCTGAACCGTCCTGTCCCAAGTTGAAGTTTCTTTACAAAGTTTATCTCTTCTTCTTCTGAGATATATCCTGATCCTTCTATTTTTTGTACTTCCTTCCCTTTTGTGGAAGTTCTAAAGACTGCTTCTTTGACTTTAGATGGTCCTCCTCTTCTCATTTCATATGCAGTTAGTATGCCATGAAGTTGCACCACAATAAGATTTTGAAGATCCTACTTTTCTTCAAGAGCAGAAACTTTTGACTCAAATTTTGTTGTTAGTGATCTTAAGACTTTCTCAACCAAAGTAGATTCGGTTATTGTTTCTCCCATATTTCTCATACGATTTACAATATCATCAAGACGTAAAAAGAAATTGGCAATGCTCTCCTCATTATCCATTTTTAGATTTTCATATTGAATTCTGAGAGTTTGTAGTTTAGCACTTTTTACCTTTGCATCACCTTCATAACTTAGAATGATCTTGTCCCATATTGCCTTTGCTATATTCAGCTGCATGACTTTGACAAATTCTGATTCAGTTAGACTTCCCAATAGAGCATTGACCGCCTTTGCATTTGTTTCATAATTATTTATTTCCATTGGATATGTTGGTACTGCAGCTGGATATTGATATCCTCCTTCAATAATTGCCCATACCTCTGCTCCTAGAGATTGAAGATAAGATCTCATCCTTGTTTTCCAGAAGATTAAATTGTTTCCGTTGAAGAGTGGAGGCCTGATACATGTTGTTCCATCTTGATGCTCATCTTGCTTGATCTTCCTTCTAGCGGTTAAGCCTTTTCAGAAGGACCTGCTTTGATACCAATTGTTGGGAAAAATATTGAGAGGGGGGGTGAATCAGTATTTAGAGCTGACTGACAAATTTTTAGTTTTCCTTTCTCTTAAAACCATATGTTACATCACTGCATCCAACTTGTATGTCTAGAGATCTTATCATGTCTTTACTTAGATTATTGCATCATTTATTCATCAGATAAGTAGCAAGCATGAATAGAAATAACTGTACAAACCATCAAACATAAGCAACACATATGAACACCAGGATTTAAGATGGAAACCCAATTCGGGAGAAAAACACCGCTGCTGAAGTCTCTGTCTTCAATATTTTAGTACAAAGAAAACATATTACAATTTCTGTGCTGGCGCAGACTTATACCAGCACGCAGGCACCCACCTGTAGAAGGCTACAACCTTCTTTCATTTACCAGCCTCTCCTGGAAGGGAGCAACAACCCCCTGATCATAACATCAGCTTTTATATACAGAAGGATTCAACCGTCTGATCCACTGCAGACCACCTTTCATCAATTTTCACACTGGTTCAAACAGTTTCAATGCAACCCTTCAGTGCTCCATTACACATGTTTGACCAATTCTTCATAACGAATAGTGCAACCACTTGTAACCTATACATCGAAGTAATCAGGACTTCCAAAGAATATATGCATTCGATATCCCGTGTATCCTTGTGTATATTAATCTTGAAACTTAAGTTGTCATATGCACTTTCAATGTCGATGGATCGCATATATATATATATATTTGTGTGTGTGTGTGTGTGTGTGTGTCTTTGTTCTTGTATAGACTGTAATAATAATATGTTTGCGAGCAGCCCGGATCTACAAAAACTTACAGGATTCATATGTGTTCTTTTATGAGACATCATGGGTTCTTCGTGACTTCGTCCATCGTTTAAGACCAAAGGTTCATTCAGATTTTACTGTTAAGAACAGAATTCGCGCATCCAGATATTCCTTCAGATATCTCCAAAGGTGATTCCTTTTCATCAACCTTCGCCCCACCCCTTCTTCATAATTCTCGTTACTTATATAGTTTTTTCCCTTATTAAAAACCATGGGTCAAAACTATTTTAACCGCTAATGGTAATCTTTACAATATTTCCATTAATTTGGCCCCTCGGGGTTTTTCTATTTTTATTATTTTTTTAATAAATTGTTTATCAATTTCGAAGAAATTGACAAACAAAAACAATATCCAATGCTTTCAAATAGATTAATATTTCAACAAAACTTTGACCCCTGGCCCACATATGCGCCCCTTCGTCCCAAAATAAACTTCGCGCAAGTCCAGTGCCCGATCACCGTTGGATTGCGAGCCTTCAAGATCGACGGATATCGCTTGGGCAACTTGCACGAGCAATAACACGCGATGGCACGTTGTACTCGTGTTATTCTTTGCGCATCTTGATTAAACTCTGGGCAAGTCCGACGCATGATCACCGTCCGATTGCCCCCTTTCAGATCGAAGGCGCAAAAGCAATTTTGTTGACCGTCTTGGTACGGGCTTTAACACGCGAAGGCGCATTTTAAAGGGTGGTTTTGAAATTTTTCTTGGGACACGTGTTGAATACTGAATGGAATCGCTGCCAATTCGTAAATACCACCTATCGTGCAAAGGTGGTGCGAAGAAACCCACGGTTTCGCTCCAAACCGCCGTCACTGTTCCTCTTGATCATGGTTCTGCCTTAGCACATGGTTCCGTCAGCCTTATTATTTAAACGATTACAACTCCACTTCAATGTTCCTTTATATATTCGGTTTATTCATACTCCAGGTTCTATTACACAGTCAACGCCGAGACTCGTAGACTAACCAATACCACTGCATCTTTAGACCTTCCATACTAACATAGAGGCAGAGGCGTATAACTGCGAGCATTCAGGGGTTAATTTAATCAAAAACCAGTCACCGAGGTTCATATCATATATTCAACGAATATATATATAACTCCACTGTCGATCGTATTAACATTTGTTCCTCAAACAACTTACAGAACCAGAGCACAATTAATCCCATCCATTATGCAGATTCACTTTACTGTGCCGTGACTGAAGTACATACAGTAGTTATATAAATTAACACCAGGACGGAGTACATAACTGTAGAGTCAAACATTCTCGCACATGCACAGGGACAGAGTATCACTAAAACTCAATCATACATAGGATTTCCTTTATCTTCCAACAGGATACATACATATTCCATCTTCAATTCTGCTATAACCTCTTTGTCCCTGTTTCCTTGACTGATACTGCAGCTCTGTAGCTCAAACTGTAGATGCATTCTTTCTGTTCTTCTCTGCTACATTTAGATGACAATTCCTTTGCCATATCCTTTGCCATCAATGACAATATTTCCAACAGAATTCCGCCCTAATCTTTTTCGGGTCCGAAGTTGGGCTGGCGTATGGAGGGAGAGTTGTGACGCGAATTTATTGTCAAATGTGCCCTAATATTTTTCGGGTCTGGATTTCCACTGCGCGAGTGGCCCAAACAAAGATCTGCTCCAATCAATTTCTACCACGTGTCCTCAATCAGAACTTGCCCTGCTCCCGGCTGCGGGTGAATTCGATGGCGTTTAAGGCGATGGGACATGGATGTGGCGATTTCATATCAATCGCATTAAGTTTTAACGCTGTTCAATTAAGTTCCAAGGTTTTCACATCTAATCACATTAAGTTTTAACACTGTTCAAGATCAAACCTCCACTCCTGTTAGCGATTCCGCATGCTCCAATATGATCTGGCCTTCGACTCTCATTAATGATCAGAGATTAATTATGACGGGCGTCCTTCGATTGCATTGCAGTCAGGTCGATAAAATGGAATTTCGCTATGGTTTTTCAGACGAGCCGGTTGCTGGGTTACACTACCTACTCACTGTGACGAGAAGGAGAAGTGGCCAGCTGAACTGCTGCGTAGACCTTGCTGCATATCTGCATTTCTCTTGGTCTGGTCCTTGTCTGTCTTCCTCTGTTTCTTGGAATTCTGCTTCTCTGTTTCCTCTTGTGCCCACTGCTAGTGAGACTGCACCCATGCCTCGTGTGCGTCAAAGGATGCGTTGCCGCAGGGGGAGAACTAGAGGTCAACTCCTACGCACTCCCTCTAGCCCCTCAACCGAGTTGTCTTCCGGCCAGTCCAGTGATTATTACGCAGGTCGCTATCCAAATACTAGGAGTGGGCGGGGTCGGGTTGTAGGATCTGGCCACTGTATGGATTCCCCTGCTCCTCGTTTCCTCACCGCTAGTTCATCTTCTCCCACGACGCGCACTGCACAATTTTCCTTTAATTGCTCTCTCAACTGCCCACGAATTACAGCTTCAGTAATTGTGGTTTTCCGCGAGGAGGCCCAAACGGAGGAAGAATGCACCCGTCCGGCGGGTCTGAGTTTGGAAAAGCCGGCCAACATTCGGGCCTTCAGGAGGGGAGCCGTGGCATGAATGTGGAGGTAGCACCTAACGATCCTGGACCTTCCGAAGGATGGTCCCGAATCGTCGAGGAGCTGGAGGAGTAGTTTGGTTAATTTGTTTTTCTTGCTTCGCGGCCCACTTAATTGGGCTGCTTTTAGATTATTTTACTGTGCTGGACCTTTGTAATATTTTTGAATTCTGTAAATTAAACGTTCAAGACTGGTTTCCTCGTATGAGGGCAGTCTTCTTAATTTTTTTATTTTTTGATGAAAAATTTTCCATGATTCTGGGCAATGATTTTGACTTCGGTGTAATTTTATTCCCACTGTCAATAGATTAACTTTACTTAGAAAAAAAATGTTGCCCTGTTTCTATTTTAAACCTGTTTTTTGAAATACAGAGCCATGTTTATATGGTCTACGTATTATACTCTTTCTCTGTATTTCTAGTACATGAACCTTTTTGCTATGAACAGGGTGGATGCTGTAGCAGGCTACTAATGGAAACAAGCGATCCTGAACCTTACATCTCGGATGCAACAGATGGTTACCAATTTTGGAATCAAGCGAGCCTGGGTTTCTACAGATGGTTATCACACTCCTCACATGATTAGCGTTTTTATCTGTTCAAGGATTTTGGGTAATTTAATTTGTATTTGGAACAATGGACGTCGGTACTCTATCTGTTGCTTTACTATTCTACATATTTCTATTTCACTTTCTTATAGATGCCTCGGGCATATTTGGATGCTTTCTCAGATTTGTCGATAATCTCCATGTGGACCGTTACTGGCTTTTATATCATGTCCCTGTATGTGACATGGGGTATTTTTCTATCCTTGTCTGGGGTGGGACTTCCAATTTTCTGGATGGATATTTGGGTTCCAATCTTCAGATGTGAAAATGTAATGACTTCATGGACTGTTTTACTTCATATAATATATTCAAAACAACGTTTTTTCTCTTGTGAAAAAAAAATGATTAATGTTTATCACTCTGCCTTCAAAACTAACGATGTTGGTCTATGTTGCTGGTTTATTGATATGGTCTGATGGTCTTTTTATATTTTGGACATATCACACTCCTCACATGATTAGCGTTTTTCTCTGTTGCAGGATTTTGGGTACTTTAATTTGTATTTGGAACAATGGACGTCGGTACTCTGTCTGTTGCTTTACTATTCTACATACTGCTATTTCACTTTCTTATAGATGCCTCGGGCATATTTGGATGCTTTCTCAAATTGTCGATAATCTCCATGTGGACCGTTACTGGATTTTATATCATGTCCCTGTATGTGACATGGAGTATTTTTCTATCATTGTCTGGGGTGGGACTTCCACTTTTCTGGATGGATATTTGGGTTCCAATCTTCAGATGTGAAAATGTAATGACTTCATGGACTGTTTTACTTCATATAATATATTCAAAACAACGTTTTTTCTCTTGTGAAAAAAAAAAAATGATTAATGTTTATCACTCTGCCTTCAAAACTAGCGATGCTGGTCTATGTTGTTGGTTTATTGATATGGTCTGATGGTCTTTTTATATTTTGGACATATCACACTCCTCACATGATTAGCGTTTTTCTCTGTTCAAGGATTTTGGGTACTTTAATTTGTATTTGGAACAATGGACGTCGGTACTCTATCTATTTTTTTACTATTCTACATACTACTATTTCACTTTCTTATAGATGCCTCGGGCATATTTGGATGCTTTCTCAGATTTGTCGATAATCTCCATGTGGACCGTTACTGGGTTTTATATCAAGTCCCTGTATGTGACATGGGGTATTTTTCTATCTCTGTCTGGGGTGGGACTTCCACTTTTCTGGATGGATATTTGGGTTCCAATCTTCAGATGTGAAAATGTAATAACTTCATGGACTGTTTTACTTCATATAATATATTCAAAACAACGTTTTTTCTCTTGTGAAAAAAAAATTATTAATGTTTATCACTCTGCCTTCAAAACTAGTGATGCTGGTCTATGTTGCTGGTTTATTGATATGGTCTCATGGTCTTTTTATATTTTTGACATATCACACTCCTCACATGATTAGCGTTTTTCTCTGTTCAAGGATTTTGGGTACTTTAATTTGTATTTGGAACAATGGACGTCGGTACGTACTCTATCTGTTGCTTTAATATTCTACATACTGCTATTTCACTTTCTTATAGATGCCTCAGGCATATTTGGATGCTTTCTTAGATTGTCGATAATCTACATGTGGACCATTACTGGGTTTTATATCATGTCCCTGTATGTGACATGGGGTATTTTTCTATCATTTTCTGGGGTGGGACTTCCACTTTTCTGGATGGATATTTGGGTTCGAATCTTCAGATGTGAAAATGTAATGACTTCATGGACTGTTTTACTTCATATAATATATTCAAAACAACATTTTTTCTCTTGTGAAAAAAAAATGATTAATGTTTATCACTATGCCTTCAAAACTAGCGATGCTGGTCTATGTTGCTGGTTTATTGATATGGTCTGATGGTCTTTTTATATTTTGGACATATCACACTCCTCACATGATTAGCGTTTTTCTTTGTTCGAGGATTTTGGGTACTTTAATTTGTATTTGGAACAATGGACGTCGGTACTCTATCTGTTGCTTTACTATTCTACATATTGCTATTTCACTTTCTTATAGATGCCTCGGGCATATTTGGATGCTTTCTCAGTTTTGTCGATAATCTCCATGTGGACCGTTACTGGGTTTTATATCATGTCCCTGTATGTGACATGGGGTATTTTTCTATCATTGTCTGGGGTGGGACTTCCACTTTTCTGGATTGATATTTGGGTTCCAATCTTCAGATGTGAAAATGTAATGACTTCATGGATTGTTTTACTTCATATAATATATTCAAAACAATGTTTTTTCTCTTGTGAAAAAAAAATGATTAATGTTTATCACTCTGCCTTCAAAACTAGTGATGTTGGTCTATGTTGCTGGTTTATTGATATGGTCTGATGGTCTTTTTATATTTTGGACATATCACACTCCTCACATGATTAGCGTTTTCCTCTGTTCAAGGATTTTGGGTACTTTAATTTGTATTTGGAACAATGGACGTCGGTACTCTATCTGTTGCTTTACTATTCTACATACTGCTATTTCACTTTCTTATAGATGACTCGGGCATATTTGGATGCTTTCTCAGATTGTCGATAATCTCCATGTGGACCGTTACTGGGTTTTATATCAAGTCCCTGTATGTGACATGGGGTATTTTTCTATCATTGTCTGGGGTGGGACTTCACTTTTTTGGATGGATATTTGGGTTCCAATCTTCAGATGTGAAAATGTAATGACTTCATGGGCTGTTTTACTTCATATAATATATTCAAAACATCGTTTTTTCTCTTGTGAAAAAAAAAATGATTGTTTATAGTCGAAGCGCTGCGGGGTGGTTTATTATATTAATATTTCACGGTCATTGGAACACCCACAATTCACAACAAATATTGGAGATTTACTATCCTGTTTTAAAGTTTCATTTTTTTTTTTTTTTAATTGAACCCGCCATCGGTATACCGACGCCTTGTAAGCGTCGGAATTGCGACAGCTTAAAAACGTCAGACCACATTTCGTCGGAATTGCGAAAATTTACAAACGTTGGAAGAGCGACGTTCAAAACGTCGGACCACATTTATTCGGAATTGCGACAGTTTACAAACGTCGGAAGAGCGACGTTCAAAACATCAGACCACATTTCGTCAGAATTGCAACAGCTTACAAACGTCGGAAGAGCGACGTTCAAAACGTCGGACCACATTTTTTCGGAATTGCGACAGTTTACAAACGTCGGAAGAGCGACGTTAAAAACGTCAGACCACATTCCGTCGGAAGTGCGACAGTTTACAAACGTCGGAAGCGCGACGATTTGGGAAATGTTGGAAGAGCGACGCTTGTTTGGAAGCGACGGTAAAAGTGTCGGTAGTGCGACACTTTGTAAATGCGTCGGAATTGCGATCGCATGGCAAACCACACTTTGCCTGTCCTCGAACTATCGCTCTTGCGACGACTATGTGTCGAAATAGCGACAATTTGGTCGTCAGAAATTGCGCCAAATTTTCTAGTGCACCGTCACAAAAGTCCAACCAAAAAATAGTTTCCCAAGGGAGGCTGAAACATGAATTCCCATACCCATGGTTTCTTGGAGAAAGATAACATCAGTGATATATAGATTGAGAAGAGATTTTAGAGCTATTTTTTTCTCGTTACTAGAAAAAAATTTACAATTATAGGACATAATAATCATTTAGAAACAATGACCGGGGAATGCGCTTCTCTAAGCTCCCCTTATAAAGATAGTTTTTTTCCATCCGCTATGTCTAATTTAGCTTTCAGTTGAGCCTTAGCCATATCAATTTTCCTACCCTTGGTTTTCCAAGGCCTGTCAATATCAGATAAAATCTCCAACCCCCATATAGGCTCATCTGGTAGTGATCTCTTATCCCTCGGCGAAGGATTATAGGGTTTTTTGTCAATCAAAACAGTGGGGATTGAGGTAATAATGCTTTCCATGGATAAAAAGAGATTTTAAATACATGAAGACTCTACTAAAGGAGGCTTGGAAAGGACAGGATTTGGTAAAACATTTAACAAAGAGGCAAGAGAATAATGAAAAGAGGAGGGAGAGAGAGGGACTGTACCGACCTGATCGAGTGCATCCTCTGTCGATCTAGGGGTTGTCTGAGGGGGATCTAAATCAAGTGCATTCTCTACCAGACCATGATATTCTTATATAGGATCTTGCTCTAACACCTGAGGCTCCTCCTAGTGAGTATCATGTGCCACTTCACCCTCCAGCTCCTCTTGAACCCCAACCTGTTGTTCTTCCACACCTTTTATTTGTACTAGCACATCACCATCCAAATTATCCCTTACTTCCTTCCTAGGAAAATCCCTCGACCTTTTCTTTCTTCTAAAACCCAAAGGACTGTCCCGAGCAAGATTCCCCTTTATGGCATTGGTGGTACCAAAATGGGAGATGTCGGCGTAGTCTATACTTGGACAAAAACACTTATCAGCCCTCTGCATCTAAATTTCATCCACCAAACCTTCTATAAAATTCAACCTTACCAATATATGTGCCAAATTCCTACATTTTTCTTCCTGAAAGGAAATATCTACTTCCGGGTAGGTATCCAGTCAATTCCCCACAACCCAAAAAATATCTTCTGTCCACAGGTAGATAGGGAAAGACGATAGTCTGGCCCAAACTGGAATGTCCTCCACCCTTTCCCTCTGGGTGACCATCTATTAAATAGAATAGGCGAGGAGCCGAATCCCCAATTGTTGCTTAAAACCCATTCCATATATTCCCTATAAGAGAGTCAAATTGTGAACCAACCATTTTCTAGGGTTGTATTCTATGTTTTGTTCCTTGACATCTCACCCCAAGGATTTTTAATCCATTATGATATCTATTGTGCAGAGTAGTATTTTCCTCTTGCTTTCCCCACTAAAATATGTTCTGATGCTTCCATGGCTTCGTTTATCTAAATTTCCATTCCCAAGACCAAATTCCAAATTTCGACTTTTTTCTTATACGTTTTAACTTTATTCCTCTTTTTTCTGGCTTGTATGCCGTTCACTTCCGACCTACTATCAAATTGAACTCCTTGCTCCAAATTTTCTTCTTCTACTACTAACAACCCCACCTGCTCCCCATCTTACTTTTCAGTAATTATATGCCCTTTGGGACCCTGCACCTGTTCCATAGGGCCACACACAACATATAGTAAATAAATCCCCTCCAATAAAGGAATGACTTCACTGAAGGCCTCCTTGCCTTGGCTATGAGTATTAGTGGCTACTGAAACTCCTTGAGCGCAGACACCAGATGGTGTGTAACCATCGTTCCACTAATTCCAAAAATTCCTAAGTCCCCTTCCAAGCCACCAAAAAGCTGTGGAACAATCCACTGAGAGTAAAGAGGGCTTCCATCCCTAGCCTTAGTCTCAAATAATTTTTGTTGAAGCCCCGATACAAAAACATTCGACCTTTGGATGCTAACCAGGCATGCCTTCAACCCTTCGCTCCTCCTTAGGAAACTATGTAAAACGATATCCTCCAACCCCTAGACAAATATACATGTGTAGGATTGCGAGGAGGAGAATCATAACTTACTTATTTTCCAGAGAAACCGACATCCACCTGGACCACCCCAACAACTAATGTACCAAAAAATTCCAGTCCATTGGTGTCAACATATACCTCCATTAATCCTTCACAAGTTTCAACTGAAGAAATGCCGAAACCGCCTTTTGGAAACTTCACAGGACACATGGCACCCTTCATGACATCTGGAATTTGAGATGGAGCCTTAACCTTAAAAAATTTTTGTTCCATGAGCTCCAGAACGAAAACAGTTAGAATGTCCTCAACCATTGGTTCCAAGTCAACAAACTCTATTGGCTTCCCCATACCACTATCTCCATATTGTAAAACCCAACAAATGATGTGGAAAATGCTCTATTTTTTGAAATAAAAATGTAACAGTGACATAATCACCTCCGAACGTGATCACGAGATAATATGTGATAAAAAATTAAAGTAACATTGATAACCATGGTGAAAACTATTTTCTCCAATGTTTAACCCCTGTTCGTTTCTTAAAGAGCATGTAAATACATGAAATGAAAAATGTTGACAATTGTTTAACATGTGAAATTCGTGTGGGAGGTCATATTCGGCCATCGCTTGTCGTTATTGGACTAAAAATACATTCATGGCCGCTGAGGGGGTTTATGTTTTCTCCTACGACAGTTCCTGTTCTTGATAGTCTTAATCTCCAAGAAGAAAGACCCATGGTAGTCTTTGGGCCTCGTGTAGAAGAAAAATATCCCTCCACTCTACCCTGCTATACGACCTTAGTAGTGCATAATATCCTACTCCACAATTTCATGATTGATTCCCGAGCCTATGAAAACCCGATGCCCTTATCAGTAATGGAATAAATAGGTCTACAAATCACTCATCCTTACAAGGACCTTTACTCCTTTGACTCCAAAAGGGTTAAGTGTTTGGGGATGATTAAGGATCTGGTAACGAACTTGGCTCAGATCCCAATGAAGAGTGTAGTAATGGATATTGTGGTGGCAGAAATACCAACCAGGTTTGGGATGTTTCTATCCCAGTCATGGGGATCCAAAATCATAGGTTCTACAAAATTGGACTTAACATATGCTACTATCTTGATTTTCATAGGAGAAGAATTGAGGCTTTATATAGAATCAATATTTGTAAATATGGTTCCAAAAGCTGATGGTTCTACCAATGCTCCCATATATGACAAAGAAATTGAATTTTCCTGCATATTACTAGAAGATGATGATCTCATCTCAGAAAAGACACATAAATTTCCCCCGATTCAAGGAAATCAACAAACACTAAATGTTGGTGAAATATGGACATTGAATTTCGACGAAGCATATTCCAAATAAGGAAATGGAGCTGTGGTATTGTTAGTATCACCTAAGGAGAGCTTAATCTCTCTCTCCTTCAAGATGGACTTTGAAGCCAAAAATAACCTGGACGAGTACGAAGCTTCACTCTTGGGTCTGCAGGTGGCCTAGATCTAAATATTCAAAGCCTGATAGTATTTGGAGATTCAAAATTGGTGTTCAAATAGGTAAGGAACCAGTGCCAGGCTAAGCATCCAAGACTTAGGAATTATATAAACAAGGTATGGGATCTGATAGATAACTTTTTATTGGATTTTAAAATCCATTTCATGCCTCAGGAAAAGAATCAAATGGATGATTCGCTAGCGGTGGCTGATATTAATTTCCAACCTCCTTAGAATCCTCCCGGAGATATGAAATAAAATTCAGGTATAAACCCTTCATCCCTGACAACGTCAATCATTAGAAAATTTTTTAGGACAAAGAGAAAATAAAGTGTTTCACGGATATTGTAGGAGAATTTTCTAATTCAATTATCGATCAAGAGGAAGAGGCCATGACAGATGCACATGGTTCAAGCTGGGCAGAGACATTTGTTGGTCACGAAATTATACAATTAAAATGGAATACTATTCCCAGGGGGATCATGCCTTGGGAAAGGCTGTTCAACTCCAATGACATCCCGTCCAAGCTTGGCAGGAAAGATCTCGATGAGTAGGTGGAAGATCATAACATCGGTTCAGAAGAAGAGCCAAAAGTGATCAAATTAGCAAAGGAGGTTCTCAAGGAATTCAAGAAGAGGTACTTAAATATTTTCAAAACTTATAAATATGTATTTTCTTGGCCTTATCAAGATTTGAAGAATTTTGATACAAGTATTATACAACATAAAATCCCTCTCAAAGAAGGATCAAAACCTTACAAGAAAAAATTGAGGCAAATCAACCCTCTCCTCGTCCCAACCATTGAGAAGGAGGTAAAGAAATTATTTTAGGAAAAGGTCATTGTTCCTCTCAGATATTCGTATTGGGTGGCCAACTTAGTCCCAGTGAGGAAGAAGAATGGAGAAATTAGGCTATGTGCCAACTTCATGAATCTAAGTATAACTTCTCTAAAGGAAAATTAACAATACCAAATATGGATCATATCCTACAGAACGTGGTTGGGTCCGCTCGAATGTCTATGTTGGAAAATTTCTCTAGATGAAATCAAGTGGTAGTGCACACACATGATCGGAAAAAGACTATGTTCACCATGCCCTGTGGAACTTTCATGTATGAAAGGATTCCTTTTGGTCTTATAAACGTGGGATCCACGTTTCAAAGGGAAATGTACATAACCTTTGTGGGAGACCAAGACAAGTTTTTGGTTGTGTACCTGGATGATACCACTAATTTTTATAAATATAATGAAGATTCTATTGAAGATTTAAAATTGGCTTTTGAGAAATGTCAGAAGTATGGGTTATCATTGAACCCTAAGAAGTCACAATGTACCTTACATGAAGGGAAATTTCTAGGGCATATAATGGTGAAGGAAGGAGTCAAGATCAAACCAAAGCGGGTAGAAACTATAAACAACATCTTTCTCCCAAGGAACAAGAAGGAAATCCAAGTTTTCTTGGGTAGAATAAACTTTCTGAGGAGGTTCACACTGAATTATGTAGAAACAGTCAAAGACATTACTGAGATTTTGAGAAGAAATAGTGAATTAAAGTTGATTGCACAATCTTAGGAATCCTTTGCTCGAACCAAACAATATTTTGGAGAAGCACCTGTGTTAGTTGGCCCAGACTATTTAAAACCCTTCTTTGTATTCTCTTTTGGCTCTCCTCACGCAATAGCCACAATGCTGTTGCAAAAAAATAATGAGCGATATGAACAACCAATTTCCTTCTTCATCTCGGTGCTATGAGAGGTCGAACTGAAATATATATATATTTTTTAGAAAAGTAAGCATATGCCCTGGTTAAATCCCTCAAGGCCTTCAAGATATACGTCCTCTAGTCCAACATAATAGCATGTGTGCCCACAATAACTCTCAAAGATATATTGGTACAAGGAGAAATCAAGGGAAAGAGGGGAAAATGGATTGCTAATATACAAGAATACGAGATGGAGATTAATTCCATGAAAATAATCAAAGGGTAGGACTTAGCCAAGATACATTTAGAATAAAATTTCCAATAGTCAAAGATAAATCTATTGGCTGAGGTAGTCGTAGCAAGTAGAAAAACAAATCCACAGGTGGGGATCGAGACATAGATACAAAATACTTAGATGAAGTATATTGTTTATCCTTGGTATAAATACATAGTCGGATATTTGATGTTCTTGAGGTGTCCATTGAATTTTGACAAAGTTAAATAATGAGCCCTGAGGTTACGATCTAGAATTTTTGTCATTGTCAACTATATTGGAAAGATCCGATAGGAATCTTCCTCCTATGTTAGTAGAAGATGAAGTCCAACAGGTGATGGATGAGTTTCATAGTTGCCTCTATGGGAGACATTATAGTTGGTGTGCAACCATGCATAAAATTCTAAAGGGAGGCTTCTTCTGGCCTAAACTGTTAGGATATGTCAATGCTTACGTTTGGGCGTGCGAGAAATGCTAATTATTCATAGAGAAACAGAAGTTCATATATTTTCCCCTCATTCTCGTTCATGTGGATGAACCCTTCAGACAATGGGGACTTGACTTCATTGGTGAAATTCATCCACAATCCAGTGGTCAACAGCGATGGATACTAACAACTACCAAATATTTCACCAAATGGGTCAAAGCCATGCCAACCAGGAACACCATGGGTGTAGTAGTCATGAAGTTCAGGGAAGAAAAAATACTATCTAGGTTCGGATGTCGAACGAAGATAATAATAGATAATTCTCAAGCATTTAAATAAGAAAATTTCGTGAAATTTTGTCAAAAATATAAGATCCTGCTAGGTCATTCAACCACCTATTACCCACAGGTGAATGGATTGGATGAATCTTCAAACAAGACCCTTGTGAGGATAATGAAGAAAAAAATAGCATAAAATCAGAAGAATTGGGATTCACAACTGAGGTTTGCCTTTTGGGCAAGCAGAGTTACCTCTAAGAGATCCAACGGTAAGTTACCATACGAACTAGTCTATGGTAAGGGCAAAATTTTTCCCATACAATTGGCCATGCGGGTGGCTAAATTCCTTCAGGATAGTGAAGAAGAACCCAATACCTTAATGAGAAGGATAAAATAGTTGGTAGAGCTCCAAGAGAATCAGGAACATGTGAACCATAGGATGATTGGATACCAAGACAAGATGAAGTCCTTGTTTCACAAGAAAGCTAAAGACAAAGGTTTCCATCATGAGGATTTGGTACTAAGATGGGACATGAAAAGGGAAGACAAGGGAAACCATGGAAAATTTGACCCCTTGTGGTTTGGACATTTCAAAGTGGCTGAAGCAATAATAAATAACAACTTTATGCTAGATAATTTAGAAGGCGATGTACTTGAGCTTCCAGTCAATGGAAAATTTCTCAAGTTCAATTTCCAATACTAAGAGGTACTCATGTCTCATTGTATATACTTTTTTTTTGTAAATATTTACCTTTCGCTCTATATTTCTCTCTTTCCTTTTTAACAATGTTTTCAATAAAGTGACTCCATGCCAAAATAAAAAAAGCACCAAGATTGCAGGTTCTCAACGTGTTTCCTTCAACACGTTCTCCCAGCCAAAATTCTACTAAGATCATATTTTCCACCAGAAGTTATAAAATTTTAGTTTAAGAAGTTGAGGCCAACTGCTTCCTCCATGATAATGTTCAAAATTAGAGAAAAAAGAGGTGAAAGACACGTCTCAGGTGAAAAATTCTCAAAAAACACTACAGAAGACCAAAGTCCGAGATTCCATCAAGAGCACAGGTGAGGGTTATCTCTCATGTAGCTAATGAGAAATCAATCATTGCTACTCCGCTGGAGTGATCTGATGACATACTGGTGGGGTAATATGCATAAATGTTAAGGATATATTCCCCCCTAGAGTTTAATAGTCAACAGAAAGATCTATGTTCGAGGTGAATTTTGTGGGGGGGGGGATGGGGGGGCACCCGTATATGCTCCGGTCTCATGACCCGTTGTAAGCGGGTGGGGATTACCAGCAACACGTGTCAAAAATGCGCACTCCAAAAACAAAAAGGGAAGATCAATGGAATGAGGTAAGGTTTTGTAACATGTGCCAACCATTTTCCCTCCACGCGCCCACCACCTACCTAGAAAAATCCAACCAACCTAGTTAAGCCACATGTCGACCTGATGAAGTCACAGCAACGTTAGCCCTCCAATTTTCATCCTGTGCCTAAATAACCTATCTCTCCCAAATTTTTTTCCTTACCATTGTATTTTTCCTCCATAATCCTCTACCAGTGGGGCGCTAGCGCAGAACCCTGTTCAGACCAGTCGTCGCTCCAGCTCATCTCTCTCTACGTTGCTTTCGGTCGCCAAGTATTTATTCGGTCCCATGCACCTGTGTTTATAGTTCCATTTTTTTTTTTAAATACTACACCTGAAACCCCACAATATTTGTAGTCTCCGCAACAAGCTTTAGATTTCTCGCAACAAGCTTCATTGACTTCGAGACAAGATTCACACTCTCCACATCATCCTCGTCCCAAATGAATTTTTTAGGATTGTGTCGGTAAGAGAATTTTAAATTTTACTTTTACTATTATCCTTCTTGTTGTCATTTTAGTTTATTGGCAAAATTTTTTAGTTTCAGTTATCCAGCTGTGCCTAAGACAAGCTTAATTTTTTTATGACAAATGTATTGGGGAAAGTCAAGAAAGAATATCCGGGTAACAATCCCCCTCCAGAAGTTCTATAAGAAGATCAATCTGAAACTGAACAAGGGTTCAAATTTTGGGGCAAAAAGTTTTGTTGATTTCCTAAGAGATTATTGCAAAAAATTTGGTATGGAATGTATGGTTTTTAGGATGAATTAATATATATATTCAGCGTGATTCCAACTCAAATGTATATGTAGTATGTAAATATTCTAATGTGCAATAATTGAATTATTTTACACTTTTTCTTCTCAAATTTCATGTTATCATAGCTACTGGGATTGTCCCTCTGTGTTCATAATTTTTTTTTTCTTCATAAAAGGTGAAAAATACTCTGTGAACAATAGAAGGATGTAAATGCCTTAAATTCACTCCATAAATATGCTTTTTTCATTTTCTTTATGCTTTTCCTTTTCATCTAGTCTTTAGCACGCTGGATTCTTATCATGTTTAAGCCCAATGTGTTAAATCCTCATTTTCTCTGTCTACTACACTATATTATAATTAAAAGTCTTCATACACAATTTTTATTTTTGGATAAATTCCTCTTGCAGACAAGAGGGATATCCCAACTATCCCAATAGATAACTAGAAACATACAACCATTTGAATACCTCTTTCTCTAATCTATTAGCATTCAGATTATTATAAGTTAGAAATGAGGAGGTTATGCTCCTACATTTCAACTAGACGATTGATGTAGACCTTTTCCATTCACTCCAAATAAATCCTTCAATGCAGAGAAGAACCTACAAGCACAAACATGCAAAGGATCAAAGCACCTGTAGTATATAATAACAAAAAACACCAGTTCAACTTAATGATCAAGGAGATTAAGTATTGACATTGTTTCAATGAGTCTAAAAAAACACAATGAGAAAAATATATCCATATGTATTATCAAGAATAAAAAATATAAATATTACAACCTGAGCCTTGATGTTGTACAGATTTCTCCCTACTTATGTGCAATCACACCCCTTGGTTTTACAAGCCTTCCTCTCTTGAATGACCAACATAGATTTATCTTCAATGGAATCTAGTGTACAAAGGTGTGACCTTCAATGTACAGTTATATGTTAACCCTTAAACTTGAAGCTTCAACTAAATTTATAGAGACTAAGGAGGTTTCAGATCCATCAAGAGAGGGATTAGATCCTCTAATGAAGGGATTATGGTTCCTTTATCCAAGGGGATAAGCTCCATGAGCGGAGGGATATAGCTCGAGCTGGAGCAACTCAAGAGGCTTTTAGTTGGAAGAATATTCACTCTACTAGGCTTCTAGAAGTTACTTTTTCGTGTTTACTTCCTTTTATGAGGGTACACAGTTTTTATTGGCGAACAAAGCGACTATCGTTGTGGCTAATAGAAGAATTTTTAGCACATGCGCGGGAAATGACCACAAAAAGTTCACAGGTAACATTTTAAGGGTTTTAAAGAGATTTTTCTAGTTTCCAAGACTTGGTTCAAGAACAAGAATGCTTTTTACTACTAAGGAAGCATGAATATAGATGGTGATAGATTCATAATGATAGTCAAATTTCATGGTGAAAAAATAACGTGTAACAGATTGCCCCCTAAAGTGCGAAATCTGAGATTTTTTTTTGAGAGAGTGAAGCGCTTTATCATTCCAAGGATTGGACTGGAGACATTGGTCGAAAACTTGTAAGAAACATTCAATGAATATATATATATATAATCATCACTGAAGTAGGCATTCCCATACTTAGAGAAAAACTAACTAAATGTTCTAGTACAAATATGACTTTAGATTTACATCAAAAGTAGACACAGTATGGGTGCATCCATATGTTATGAAGAAGTCTACTGTATCATGAATACATAACACCTTGCAGCATGGATGGTTGAAGCTAGATCCAGGGTATTTATGTCTACTTCTTAAACTAGTACGAATCTATCCATGCGATTGATTTTTTTGAAGTCGAACATGGTAGAAACCACTTGATTACCGGTCAATGATGAAAATTGTTAACAAGTGTGCGAGAAACCACCAGTAATGAAAATGGATATCAAAGTAGTTCAGTAAAATTTATGAAGTGTGAATGAATTATTTGCAGTGGAACACTCATAGAGTCATTTGATCGAAGGAAAATGATGAAAATCTGTCGTCGAAGGCGAGAAACTTGCCATTAGAGCATGCAGATTCCAAGATACTGATAGGAAATAAAATTTATAGATAATGAGTTGATGTCGATAGAAAGTGATCCATCACAGGAGGGCCTATGAAACGAAACCATTATGTCAAATTTTGAAGATTCTTTGCAAGGATTAACTCACAGATGGTCAACGCGAATGGAGACAAATGTTTGAAATGGATGGTGAATTTTAAGCTGAACTTTCTCTTGAACACATAAGGACATTGTAAATTACTTGGCAGCATTTGACTTAAAGATAATTCCCAAAACCGGTTGAAGACTTCCAATGAGGTTTGATTCACTGTAAGACACAATGATTACCCAACCTAGACAAGAGTGTGAAAAAGTGTCGTGTTCAAGAGTGACATGTTGCTTTTTAAAAACAAATATAAAACATGGATTCTTTTTCTCACTTTTCCCCCCTCCATTACTGGAAAGTAACTCTTTATTTTTCTCAAGCTTGATGAGGATTAAATTTGCTTGTCGTGTAAGCTCATCCTTCAAATGAGTCCATCTCAGTATTTTTAACGAACCCTAAGAAGGAGTGGTTCGGTCTTGTTGTAATCGATAGGTCCTGCACTGTTTAGTTTTAACGAGTCCAACATAGGATTAACTCAATGTTTTTCAGTTTTAGGGAGTCAAAAGAAAAACAGAAGTAAACATTGTAGTGTTCTTTTTCATAATTTTAGGTTCTCAAACCCGAAAAGGGATAAAATAATGTAAGATAGAACTCTATTGACCATGCTTAGTCAACGTATACCCTTTTCGTAATTAGTCTAGTTTAGTCTAGAAAAGGGGTAAACTTATACTCAATAGACGATTGTAAATTTATTTTAATGAGTTTGAATAGGCAAGTGCTCGACGATATTTTCATGTTTAGAGAGTATGAAAAGGGCTTAAAATAATACTCCATGGTTTCTCTTTTTTGTATGTTTTGAGAGCTCGGAAAGTGATAAAATTTTACTCATTGTCAAAATGATTCATTTTCAGACACAGCATGTTCCCTGCACAAAAAATAAAAAAATTATAATCATATGCTCTGAATCATGGTAAAAACATTCAAAATTTAACTTCTAAAGGTCAAAATAAGCAAAATAATATTATTTTATTCATGAAAGGCTATAAAAATTGGTCAGAACAAATTATTTTTACCTTTTGATTTCCAGAGCAGTGAAAAGTAGTTTTTACCATAAACCTTCTAGAGTGGATATCAGGAGAACCAGCCAACCATTTCGCAAACCGTCAGTTCTAGGTATTTCATCTCTTATTTATCTTGCTTTTCATCTGTTTAATTTTTCAATTTAAGTTTTTAGGTCATTTTTTGGAGGAAAAAAGGTTTTAGAATTAGCCCTTGGGGGTGTGCAGTTTTTTGTGGCAGAAACCACGCACCTTGATGATTTTTTAATGTATAAAATCATCGATCCATCACGATTTTATATGAAGATTAACACTTTTATCATATTGAGCCTTAAAAAATTTTTTTATGAGCTTCAACAGCTAATGTATTGGTGCGGTGAGTCACATCTAACTGTGCTAGGTATAAGAAGGATTTTTCCTCTTTAGAGGTAGCTGGTAATAACTAAATGGCTAGTTTGAGTGATGAGATTTCACATTCAATGGGTAAAAAAACTTTGAAACCGTAAACAAGTTGAAAAGGAGTAAACCCTGTGGATGTTTTTGTAGAGGTATGGTATGCCTATAATGCAAATAAAGCTTGGTATGCCAATTCTTTTTATGACTTCCTTCAATTTGTTTAATCATGTTGGTTAAACATTGTTAACAACCTCAACTTGGCCATTGGCCCATGGGTAATATGGTGTATAATTATCATGGCGTAGGCCAAGTTGAGCGAAAAGTTCGATCATCATAATTTTTTGAAAATGGCTACCATGGTCTGTAGCGATAGATTGAGGGACACCAAACCTAGCAACCACATGATTGAATATGAATATTGCTGCAATTTTGTCATTAACCGTGAATGTAGGCATCGCCTCGGCCCATTTAGTAAAGTAATATACAACGAGAATAATATACCCATGACCCCCAATTGAGTGAGACTTACATGTAACAAAATTGATGCCCCATTTTGTGAATGGACCGAAATCTATGATTGGGTGAAGAGGAGTTGGAGTTGCACGCATATTTTGATAAAAAAATTGGCAATTCTCATTTTCTAACTGCAAGGATACAGTCTTTGAATTGTGATAGCCAAAAATAGCCTGCGCTCAGTATATTTTGGTTTGTGGAAAACACAGACATATGACCACCACACACTCTAGAATGGCAGTCATTTAAGACCCTTTCATCTTTTTCATGAGTTATACAACGTCGAAAAACAAAATCGGCACCACGATGATAAAGAGTGTCGCCAACAATATTGTATTGTTGAGATTGGTACCGAATTCTACGTCGATCAGATCGTGAAAGGTTTGGACGAAAGGTTTTGATTTGAAGATATATAATGATATCTCCATGCCAATCATTTAATGTACTGAGTAGAAACAAATATTCATTGGGAGGATGGTTCTCTCCCACTATTTCTTAGACTTGGATTTCTCGAACTCCAAATCAAACTCTTGTAGGATAACGCTCCATTTAGAGTATTTTCGTCTGAAATTATAGGTCAATTTGGGCACCATTACCAATGACTTGGTTAAACTGGACATCATCCCCAAAACCAATGAATAGGGTCTATCATCCCTTATCATTTCAGTTGCTATATGCCCTAAGACAAAGAACAAGAACAAATCATCCGTGACTTCTATTGCAAGGTTTCCAAGATTTGAAGTATATGTTATATCACTAATGAGCTCACCAATGTAGTCTCTCAAGGGACTAACTGCTTTGTATATGCAGTTACCTCCATTCAAGGGTGTTATGCAAAGCACTTCCCGATACTCAAGGGTGCGTTGGGCAATTGGGAGCGAAATTCTCATTGTTCTGAAATCTCCACATGGAAAGTGCCTTCTAGAAGAGTGCATATGTGTTAAAATTTGAATCCATGTGTTCATTCAACACCTTTGAGCTTGGGAACATGTCTTGCCTATTATTAGAAAGTAATTGATTGTGAAAATACCTTCACCTCATCTATAAATTTAGCACAGATCCTAGTGCTTGAGAAGGAAGAAATTTGGCAGAGAAATGTTGTTGGAATCTCAATTGAGTGTTTGATTTGAGTGATATGATGCTGGAGAGATTTTCATTGTGATGAGGTTGGGATGATGCTGGAGTTGGTGACATCAAATCAATCGCTTGTTGTAACCTCCCATTCTATCCATTAATAAAGATTGCTGCTTACTTTCACACATATGTATCTGTATAAGCTTCTGTCTTTCATATTATGGATTATTATCTAATGTATATGTTTCATGTTTGATCTGTATATTGAAATCTCTTTGCTGTTTAGTGTTTATACTTGCAGGAACTAGTCTGGTGATCAGAGTTGGATTGGAAGCTACAACAAGAGAAATATAAGGAGAATAGGAAGCACTTGGACTCCAAGTAAGTTTCCCCATATTTCTGTGTGTCTATTTACTATTAGGAAAAGTATCTGCAAAGTCTTTGATTTGTTGTTCTAAATGCATAGCACCACATTTAGGGAATGTGTTTTATTCGTAATCCATAATTCTGCATAACAAATTGGCAACTCCGCTAGGGAATTTACCTTCATCCTTGGTGTTTTTTCCTGTGCTTATATACCTAGTAGCATCTACTCTCAATTATTAGGCTTTTGAAACAAAGAATTTCATTAGAAGCGTGTCAGTAGCTTGAGTTTTTTGTTCTCTGTTGCGCCCAACGCACTGTTGGTCAAGACACAGTGCTTTGCATAGCACTGTCTCCCACTAAGGAATGCTTCACAACTCACTGTCTCCATTTAGAGTTTGCATTGTCCCCAACCAAATTCCCTTTGAATATTTCATTGCCTTCACTTTCATCCTTTTTTTTATTGTGTTTTAAATTGTCTGATACCTCATAGAGACCAATGAATTTACCTGAATCTTCCTCCTTTGAAAAGTAAGTTTGTTAAATGTCTCTTTAAGTGTTTTTTTATCATTGACAAATCAAATTCATAATATTTTATTTCTGCATCAGATCCATTTGTTTTCGTAAAGAAAATTGTTGTTAAATTATTCATTTCATGTAGGAAAAATTATAGTTCTATTCTTCATTTTTCCTAAAAGAGAATTTGTTGTTAAATTCATCGTTTCTCAAAGAAGAAAGCATTTTTTTTTGTTGACTTGATGCATAAATTTTCCTTTTTTTCATTCACATTAAGGGGACTAAAAAGAAAAACCTGGATTTGCATGTAGTGGATTGTGTGTTTTGCATAGGAACAATTAGGAAAGCTGCATATTAGTTTGTGCTCTTTGTTGTTTGCTCTTTCCCTTCAGTAGCTAAGATTTTCATTGAAAAAATCTAAAAGTGAAAATTTTGCTTATCATTTTAGTTTTCATTTTAGGAATTTCCATCACATCGTCACGATGAACCTTGAAAGGAAAATTGATAAACAAGATCAACTTAAAATTGACATCAATTTACCTAAAAAAGCATTGGAACCATAACGATAACATTTAGAAGGTCTACGCTAGAGACGTGTTCTGATGTCATAAAACATAACAGCTGTCGTTAATTGTCTGCGATACATTTTGAGTGTGATACCTCCCTCCATATACGTAAGTATATCGTAGCTCTTCCACGTACCTTCGAGTATATCGGGCGGTGTTATAGTACGAAAAGTATAAAGGGTTGCTCTCACGTGCAGTTTCGCATTAGATAGCGTTAATATGGACTTGGGCCTCCACGTACCTTTGGATATATTTGGGAGGACAAATTTAGGTTGTTATCCATCCATAGTGAACCGAGTCGGCCGCCTTGTAATTTGTGATACACCGAACACAACTTTCGGGGAGATTACCTGCTCGTACTTCTTGGTTCGCCAGGAGGTATTTTGTAGTTCACAGTTTCTTGGTAAACCTTTTGCCTAACATTACCCTTTTATTTTGTTTATTTATTTTTGGTCATAAAATAAATCATTCAACATGGAAGAAGAAAATCCCTTTCCCTGTCATTTGCGTAGACTTGCATTGAAACCACCTTTACCACCAGAAGCCACTTATGTGCAGTAAAGGTGATATCGCTATACCGAAACCAGTACCATCAGTACCTCTGGTGAAGCATCATCTTCCCATATACCAGATTCAACATAAGTTGTTTCTGCAAACCCTGGTTCATCTACAATTGTCAAGACAGATTCCTCACAGCTACCCGTGGTCACGATCCATCCAATCAGTGAGACCATACCTCCCGAACCAGACGTTGTTCAACTGGAAGTTGATCCAGATCCTGTATCTTTTTTTCCAGAACATCTGCATTCCGAAGTCGAACGACTAGAAGTTGTTCCTATATCTTTCGCCCCACAATCTATTGTAGCCATTGAGTCTCCCATATTGCGTAGTCAACCTATTGAAATATAATTTGGGCCTAGTGGCGAAATCCTTCCAACTAGTTTAATTTCGATTGAAGAAATTCCATAAGACGAAACACCTTTAACTTCAACCCATTTTGGGGAGGATATTTACCTGTACGAGTCTTTTCCTCAATCACCTTCCTCTGATTTTGTTGATCCTATCGTACTTCGAGTCCCTGTAGATTCTATAGGGTATACACTGGGTCATTTGACCATGTTTGAAATAACATCCCATACTGAAACATCTATTTCAGCTGTGACAACATTTACTATTACTTCATCTTTGATGTTTTATCCATTTAATTCACCCATGTCATCATCTAGAATCCTATCTGATTCCTCCTATATGAGTACTGAACGACTTGATCCTTTATTCACATCTTCAGTGGAATATCAAGCTGGTCCCATCAGTTACTCTCGTTGGTGGCCGGTGATTTCACAGAAATTACCCTCCGACATTCCTAAATTCAATATAAACCTTGGAGAAGACCCATCAACGCATGTTATAACTTGTCATTTGTGGTGCTCAACAAACTCCTTAAATGATGACTCCGTTAGACTACGCCTTTTCCAATACAAACTCACTCATTCAACTTCACAATGAGGATGGTTTTTTCACTGTGTCAACCTCGTTAAAAAATGAAACAGATTCATGAGGATGGTTCTTTTCTCGTGTCAACCTTGATTAATGAAACAAGTTCCCAGGAGGACAGTTCTTTTACCGTGTCAACCTCGTTAAAAAATGAAACATGTCATGAGCATAGTTCTTTTCCTATGTCAAGCTCGTTAAAAAATGAAACAAATCCTCCCCTATAATGAACCTTCATTCAATCCAACTATCAATAACCAATAATCTACTTTGGTGAATGAAATGAAGCTTGGGGGGCATCTGCTCTTGTAGGGGGCATTTGAAATTTGCTCTTGTATGGGGCATTCAAAACATTCTTACCAATTGCACCCAATCAATAGCTGAATTTCGGGGGCAAAAATAGGTTCAGAGCTCCATAATGCAAATGGTAACTTTCAAATGGTTTTGCAACTGATGAGAAGATTAGTTGTGCACATTTATTTCAAGAATGATTTGACCACAAAGCATATTTTTATCCTTATTTTTTAAGCTTTGATAAAAATGAAAAAGGACTTGAAGCGCACTTTTATCTCCTTTTTGAGCTTGGATAACAGCGAAAAAGAAACCCTTGGAGTCTTCTTTTAGCTCTTTTCAGACTCCGATAATGTGAAAATATTGCTGAGCACTTGTCTTTTCGAGCTCGTAAACATAAATGAATTGATATCTACTCAGTATAATTTTAACCCTTTTTTGGAATGAGATAGATTATTTACGAAAAAAGAATGCCTTAGTCGAACATGGCTAGGAGGTTCTCTCAAATATTATTTTACACTTTTTCGGATCTGAGTGAAAACTTTACGAAAAATTACTTGTGGAGTTTTCTTTTGTCCTCTTTTTCAAACTCTCTAAATATTAAAAAGGATCGGGCTGCCACTGTCGTTAGGCTCATTAAAACATAAAATAGCGACGGGCTTGTCAATCATGGCAAGAATCGAGTTTCGTTCATCTCTAGACTCGTTAAATGATTAAATAACGACACATTATTCACGCAAAGGGTTGAATTATAGATCAAGCATATGTTATGATCCTCAATCTTGTTAAAAAATAAAGAGGTACTGGTCGAAAAATGACCGGGGAAAATTTGGGAAAGTGAACAAATTTTTTTACGGTAGCAGGTCGCTCTTGAACATGAAACTTCACTCCATCATTGTGACTGTTTGGGTTTGGTAATATTCTTGAAGGTTCATTCATACCTATGGTTCATCATATCTTCACTTCGGTTTTGGGTCAATGTTGCCAACTCATCTCAGTGTCACCGATATGTTCAAGATAAGTCATCCAGTGAATACTCATCCTTCTGCAATACTCATAAACCTTCATTATCATGATAGTCATCCTTGAACATTGCTATATAAAGTCATATTTTTTCTCTGAAATCAGTAACTCTCGTTTCGTATTAAAGTGGCTTCCTGTCGACGTCAAATCATCATCCAGGATTTCATTTAAAAACATCATCTTCTAATACCATGAGGCTTGTTACAACATCGACAATATCCTTGCTTCTAGACTTCTGACTGAAAAATTTTGTTTGGCGTTTGACATCAAATCATCTATTCACGCCTTACGAAATGTACTACAGTACCTTGAGGGCCATTGACATTAATGGTGGTTCTCTCACATTTGTTAACAACTCACATCATTGGTTGGTAATCAAACGATGTCTTACCCTGTTTGACTACAAATCATATATTCGCATGGCTAGACTTGTACCTGAATGATCGAGTGAATGAGATAAGAAGACCCTGGATCTAGTTTCAGCCATCCGGGCTGCGATTTCAGGATTTTTGTACAAATTATCTGTACGGTGACCTTACATACAGATCGTCATCCGAACATGGGCCTATATATGTAGGCATGTCTGTATTGGGCTACATTCCAATGTAGATGACTTTCTGCACTATGTACATGTTATTAGATAGTTTATGTGCTGATCATGGGAATGCCTTCCCTCAGCAATTTGTGATTAAGTGGATATATCATGATGTAATGTATTGTAATATTGATGCAGGTCGCCAATCCGCTTCAGTTCTAGCCCATCACAGTGTAAAGCATCTCATTCAAAAAATATTGTTATTATTATTCTGACTTCATGCTTTAGGGGGCAATCTGTTATAGGTCAATTTGGGCACCATTCCCAATGACCTGGTTAAACTGGACATCATCCCCATAACAAATTAATAGGGTCTATCATCCCCTATCATTTCAGTTCTACATGCCCTAAGACAAAGAATAAGAACAAATCATCCATGACTTCCATTGCAAGGTTTCAAAGATTTGAAGTATATTTTATATCACCTATGAGCTCACCAACGTAGTATCTCAAGGGACTAACTTCTTTTCATATGCAGTTACCTCCATTCAAGGGTGCTCTGCAAAGCATTTCTCGACACTCAAGGGTGAATTGGGCAATTGGGAGAAAAATTCTCATTGTTCCAGAATCTCCACATGGCCAGTGCCTTCTAGAAGAGTGCACATGTGCCAAAATTTGAATCCATGTGTCCATTCAACACTTCTGATATTGGGAACATGTCTTGCCTACTATTATAAATTCATTGATTGTGAAACTACCTTCACCTCATCTATAAATTTAGCACAGATCCTAGTGCTTGAGAAGGAAGAAATTTGGTAGAGAAATGATGTTGGAATCTCAATTGAGTGTTTGATTTGAGTGATATGCTACTAGAGAGATGTTCATTGTGATGAGGCTGGGATGATGCTAGAGTTGGTGAAATCAAATAAATCGCTGGTTGTAGCCTCCCATTCTATCCATTAATAAATATTGCTGCTTACTTTCCCACATATGTATCTGTATAAGCTTCTGTCTTTCATATTATGGATTCTTATCTGATGTATATGTTTCATGTTTCATTGATTTAACTGATTAAAGTGAATAGCCATTTGTATATTAAAATATCTTTGTTGTTTAGTGTTTATACTTGCAGGAACTAGTCTGGCGATTAGAGTTGGATTGGAAGCTACAACAAGAGTGACAGAAGCAGAATAGGAAGCGCTTGGACTCCAAGTAAGTTTCCCCATCTTTCTGTGTGTATATTTACTATTAGGAAAAGTATCTACAAATTTTTTGATCTGTTGTTCTAAATACATAGCACCTGATTCGAATTTATGCAGGACCGCAATAAAATACAAAAATAGACATAAACATAGAGATGGAGCGGAAACAATACTTCATTTCATTAATATCAAAGAACTGAAATACGCTTACAGACATAATGGAAATAGAAATAGCTAGGGTGTTGGTAGCGTATCTTTGAGAAGAGATGTGGCAGCTACAGACCTATGAAATATGTTACAATGAGGCTCTAGGGCCTATTTATTATTGAGAAACAATGGAAAAACTGAAACGTCCAAAAACCTAACCCTAGGAGATGAAGCGCCAAAATTGTGGGTCGCATTTGGGTAAATTGGTGTTTCAACTACCCAGGGACGTAACTTTGGCATCAGATCTCCGTTTGATGCACTCAATAGCTCATTAGAAAGATCTATCTGAGGAGTAAAACTTTCGATATTTCCCAGTTTACCCCAAAAACATCGTTTAGGGCCTCAAAACGGCTCCGGAAGTTCATGACTCGAAAAACTGCTAAAAATAGTAAGTTGTGTTGCAACTTAAAAATTGAACGAACTGATGGTGGGGGTTAAAATGGAATAGGTGGGTGGCCACCAATATCCACCTAAATCATTAAGGCCCCAAAACGGCTCCGGGAGTGCAAGACCTGAAAACATGCTAAAATAGCAAGTTGTGTTGAATGTGAAAAGCTGCAAGAATTGATGGTGCTGGTCCAAATGGAATAGGTGGGTGGCCACCGACATCCACTTGGATCATTCCTCCCTCCTTAGGAAGAAATGGTCCCCATTGCATTGAGATCCTCCATGAGATGAGGCAAATTCTGTTGAACTGGGTATTAGATTTGTTGAACATGTCATGGACCTGCGGGCAGACATGCTGGATGCGTTTAGTAATTTTGGTTTCTTTATCAGCCTTAGATAGTACATGAGTGGATTCTGTATGCGTAGTTGTAGGAGATATGGTGACATCAGGTGACGGTGCGTTAGGGGTCAGATAAATGGAGTGCTTGTCCTGACGGTGTAGAGGAAGCTCTATGAGTGAGGAGAAAATGTCCTCGTATTCCTCCATGAATTTTTCCGTTTTCTACAGTCGTGCAGGGGAGCCCTATTTCGAGGTTGTGGCCACAATATTATTCTTTCCCTATGAGCGAGTTGTAAGGAAAATAAATTTCCTGGTTTGGGAAACAATCTTACTGCGTTGTTTTGCAGTAGTCAAAGAGATGACAAGAGGCGGTACTACCTCCAGTATCCTGTACAAGTTATTTCCCAAAGTAATAATAACAACATGAGGCCTAGACTCATACACATCATGTCGCCTCCACAAGTATGGTTGGCCCAATAATACATCAACTACATCAAGAGGAGCAACATCACATAATACCTCATCTGTGAATGGCTTGATGCTAACGAAAGGCAACACTGTTGGCGGATGCGGATATCTCTCCCTGGGTGAAGCCACCCGATGGTATACGGTTGCAGGTGTGCTATAGTCGGTAGGCTGAGCCACATCACGACCTCTGGTGAAATGAGGTTCTTTTAGCTTTCGTTATCGACAAGGAATTGCAGTGGAGAACCCTTCACCCACATCTGCGAATGGACCAGGTGCTCCCCCTCCTCTGGATCCTCCTTTTGGATCTTGGTGGTGGCAACAATGGCACTGGGATCCGCATAAATGATTTTCTTCCCTTTTTCATTGCCTTTGTCTGGTTCTGACTCAGGATCAGAAAATGCATCTGATTTAGGTGCCTTTAGTTCAGCCACCAATGACTATTTGGCCCGACACTCGTTTGTGCTATGAGTGGGGTTGTTATGAAATTCACGCCACTTCCCCGTGTCCTTATTTGGATTTGTGGTGTTGTTTTGAGTCACTCTGCTTTGGAATTTCCCCTTGTTCTGCGGTTCGGGGGCACCTTTCCTTGGCTTCGGATTCGTAGATCCAAAGTCTCACTTCTTCTGCTTAAATTTCTGCTCGATCTTAGCGGCATAACGATATTCCGTGCCAAGCGATGTAATGTTGAGGAACTCCATTTCCTCCTGGAGGTGTTTGTGTATATAGCCGCGGTACTTGAGCACCACATGTCTCTTTGAATCTTTAATACCTAACTTTTTGCGCAGGGTATGGAACAAATTCGTCAATTCATGCACATCTTTATCCCTTTGCTGCCGCAGCGTGGTCCATTGGATGTATTTGTCCTTATAGCTCCCCACAGGGTAATATTGTTTCTTGATGCCATCTCAGAATGAGTTCCAAGTGGGTGTGGGTGATAACGGAGAGGGTTCCCCTTCATCCTCTTGCTCACAGTAGGTTTCCCACCAGTATTTGACATGGGGAACGGCTTTGAGGAGTGCAAAAATAATCTTTTCTCGGTCGAAGAAATCATGGACTGAGAAATACCCTTCCAGTAAATTAAACCATCTATCTACGGTGTTTTCATCTATCTATCTTTCAAATTTAGGAATTCCAAAGTTTACCTGTACCTTGAAAGGAGTGGCACCTCCAAAGTGGCTGTTGGATGCAGATGCGTCATAGGTGGGCAGTCGTTGAAGGATCTAATAAAAGCTATCCATCATCACGTTCCTTTGTTTCTCGAGGGCCTCCTCGAGCAATATTTTGATAGGATCTCCTGCTCCCTCGTCTTTATTTTCTTTCGCCATGGGAGGTCATCGGGGTTTGCGAGGCTGATCTTGCAAGGGTTCAACCAGATCGCGCCCTAACTCCTTATACCTTGACCACGTTGGGGACATGCAAAGAAAAATAGAGAAAGAGAAGACCGCTTTGATACCACTCATCCAGATTTATGCAGGAACACAATAAAATACATAAATAGACATAAACACAGAGATGCAGTGGAAACAATACTTCATTTCATTAATATCAAAGAGCTGAAATATGCTTACAAACATAATGGGAATAGAAATAGCTAGTGTGCTGGTAGCATATATATGAGAATATATGTGGAAGCTATAGACCTCTGAACTGTGTTACAATGAGGCTATAGGGCCTATTTATTATTAAGAAACAATGGAAAAACTGAATCGTCCAAAAACCTAACCCTAGGAGATGAAGCACCAAAACTGTGGGTCCCGTTTGGGTAAATTGGTGTTTCAACTTCCCAGGGACGTAACTTTGGCATCTGAACTCCGTTTGATGCGCTTAATAGCTCGTTAGAAATATCTATTTGAGGAGTAAAACTTTTGATGTGAGAAAAATCGGTCTATGGACCCATGTTGCTCCCAGTTTTCCAAAAAAACGTCGTTTAGGGCGTCAAAACGGCTTCAAAAGTTCAGGACCCGAAAAACTGCTAAAAATAGTAAGTTGTGTTGCAACTTAAAAACTAAACGAATTGATGGTGGGGGTTCAAATGGAATAGGTGGGTGGCCACCAATATCCACCTGGATCATTAAGGCCCCAAAACGGCTCCGGGAGTGCAGGACCTGAAAACCTGCTAAAAATAACAAGTTGTGATGAATGTGAAAAGCTACAAGAATTGATGGTGCCGGTCCAAATGTAATAGGTGGGTGGCCACTGATATCTACCTGGATCAACACCACATTTAGGGAATGTGTTTTATCCGTAATCCATAATTCCTCATAACAAATTGTTTCGTCAAAATGTACATCATAGGGTTGCAATTAGATATCACTGTGGGTTTACGTAACCGTATGTAATGATAGAATCGTTGGACAACTTGAATGACTGCCAAGGCCAATGTCTCCACATGCGAATACTTTATCTCTATCAGGGTGAGATTTTGACTTAGGTAATAAATCACATGTTCATTGTTGGAGTCATCCTCTTGAAATAAAACCATTCCAATTGTGGAATTAGACGCATCTGAATAGAAAAAAAAATCTCAGTGATAATCATGTGGATGCAACAATGATGCATGGGTCAATGCGTGTTTGAGTGAATCCAAAGCTTTATCAGCAAGATCGTCCCAAATGAATGGAACATCCTATTTTAATAACTGAGTGAAACCTTTAGTTAACTCTGCATAGTTCGAGATAAAACAACGTAGATATTTTTCTTTCCCTTGCAAACTCTAGAGTTGGTGAAGAGTGGAAGGAGGAGGTAGATTTACAATGGCCTCAACCTTCAACAAGTTGACACGAATGCCTTCTTTTGAGACAAAGAAACCATGTAAGCATCATGATTGTACGTAGAATATACATTTGTGTGGATTCAAACAAATTTTGTAATGCCTACATCGCATAAAGATGACACATAAATGTGTAGGATGGTCTTGTCTGTGTAAAGAATGAGAAAGTAAGTCATCCAAGTAGGGTTGCACAATGTGTTTGATATCATGAAATGCGTAAGACATAGCTCTTTGAAAAGTTGCGCCAACATTTTTCAGTCCAAAAGGTAATTTACAATATGAAAATTTTCTCCATGGACATATGAATGTTGTTTTAAGCTGATAGACAGGGAGTATGTTTATTTGTTTGTATCCAGAAAATCCATCCATAAATGAAAATATTTCATTTCCGGCATAATCATTAACAATTTGGTTGGTGTAAAGGGTAGGATAATTTTATTTGGTACAAGCCTTATCAATATCCCTATAATTGACACAAACTCTGATAGTCCCTTGTTTCTTGGTCACTCGAACTATATTAGATACCCAATCTGTCAAAGGAATGGGATAAATAAATTCTTCTCGAAGTAGTTTTTCAACTTCAGCTTTAATATCAGGAGCTTTTCGTGGATGTATTAGACATAATCTCTATTTAATAGGTTTCGTATTTGGGTATGTTGTTGGAGTGGGGTCCCCTGAGGCACAAGTTCCAAAAGATAAATTTTTAGTATGTTTGTATGTGCGTGATGCACAGATGTAGTCAAAGGGATTTTGGCCCCAATTTTGGATATAATCAAGCTTAAATTTAAACTATGGGCCTCAAACCATGGTTTGAGACCATAGTATCTGCATGCTAGTTGTATTATAAATAGATAGAGTATGTCTAAGCTAAGGAGTCATAATTCATAGATAAGTTGACGAGATATTAATAGCATTTTGTGTCTGTAAGGGTTTTGGGTTGGGTAAAAGGCTCATGTTGTCTATGTGCACAGAGACCTAGTCCTAGTTGTGTGTGGACTCCGATGGTTGTGTGCACAGAAGGGATTGTAAGGGTTTTGTAAGGGGTTTTGAAGGGAAGCTGATGTACTGACAAATATGAAGAATTAATAGAAGGAACAATTTTGGCGAACTCTCTGTGTTATGTGTATACTTGTTATTTATGCTTTGATGAGATCACACTATCTGTTTACTTATTGATGAATGTGTAGAGCTAATTGATATGTTTATGCATAAGTATTAACATCTGATAAGTATTACATTGATTGGATTGAGGTATGGTTCTGATTGGTTGTGATATTATCTTTGTATTTCTGTTATATATATTGTGCACATCTGAATAAGTTGAATTAGGTTTTTTCGAGGACCACTTCATTAAATTCTCTCTCAGGGTGCGGAATCCTCATTCCATCACCCCCCCATACTGCTTCAGGTGAGACTTGGGTTTGCGCAAGCAAATCAATTCCGAAAGGGAAAATAGTTGGAGGGTTTGTTGGTTTATCCATAAACTCCAAACCTGGGTCAGGACCCCTCAAGCCAACAAATGGTTCCATTTATGGGACCGGGATCATAATTTTGAGGGAGATTTTATGTTGTGGCATCCGTCGCGCAAAGAATTACAATACTCTTGGATAGAAATATCCTTGAATTTGCGTTGCAAGAGAATAAAAACACTAAATTTTTTGACGAAGAGTGGGTAAAAAGCATATTTATACAGAAGTGCACAAAATTTTCGTTTTTTACTCTACGCATGAACTAAAAGAGTGGTTGTCACACTTGGCTGAGTTCCATCACTGCATAAAAGACGACTTAATCACTGAGTGGAATCCTGAATTGATCCAACAAGTAGAGAAGTTTGATAATAAAATCACCCGTGCAGTAGATCATTGGATCGGTCACCTTCTCGGTGGGTTTGTGATTGAAAATTTTGTTGACCAATTTGTGTCGTATTCTGAAGCAGAAAAAAGGTTCTTTAAAGGCCCTAGAGGTATTTTTTTGCGCTCATTGAAATTATTACTGAAAATTCTATTATGTGAATGAGGTTTTTTGTGAAAACATACTGCTTGAATTCATCAAAGAGGTTCAGCTAGATGCACTAGAATAATTTACTGAGAAGACTCTGAAGAGGTCCTTTATAGCCCTCTGAAGCCTAGATTTGATAGTGACCCTGAACCAGAAACTGACTCTGAAGAAGAAAGCCCGTCACCTTAGAAGCCCACGAATCTGTTTACCACTCCATCCACTCCACTTCTTAACTCACATCACAAATCACCTACCCCACCACGTAGTCCATCTCCACCTCCACCTCCACCCCCTCCTGAAGTAGATATGGATGCATCCATGAAGTTACCTAATTTCAGAGGCATTGGAAATGAGGACACTGATCACTTTTGGTTTGTAACTGAGGCTATATGGCAGTCTCAACAAGTAAACAATATTGATATCAGAAAAGCACAGTTGGCTACTGCATTTCAAGATCACGCGATAGACTGGTACATTGGGTATGCGCAAGAAAACCCTAATGCTACTCTGGAAGCAATCAAACAACCCTAAAAGAGAAGTTTAAGAAACCTAAGTCATACACACAGCTGGTGACAGATATGAAGGATATCTGTCAATAACCTAATGAATCTTTATGGGAGGCTGATCAAATATTGAAGCGCACCATTAGAGATTGTGGATTTATGATTGGTGATACTCAACATAAAGAATGGTTCATTGCTATGTTGCTCATTCATTTGCTCCAGCTCCTAGGTCAATAAAATATTGCTACACAATATGAGGCTATATAAGTTGCAATTAAACTAGAAGCTACCCCAACGCCTATTGCACTAAGAAATTAACAGATTCAAAGTCATCTGGAAGCTATGCATATGGAAATTCAAAATATGCACAAGGAAAAAGGCAAGGAGGTCGGTGTAGAGGTCTGGTGTATCAAATGCAAAGCGTCTAGGCATCATAAAGACCAGTGTCCTGTTTTTAACAATTATTCGAATGCCGGAGGTCCTAGTCTACTAAAGCATCATGTGTGGTGTACTATATGTCAGATTGTTGGACTACATGACATAGATTCTTGCCCAAGGATTGAAAAATATAATCTTGACTTGAAGCAAATATTTTGTAAGTTTTGTTCGTTATTAGAGCATGATGAGTAGAATTTCCGGACCTATGATGTGATGTTGGATAAAGCTGAGATCTATAGAATGTAGGTTGATCCTACATCACCAGCATCCCCTTCTAGGCGCAGAGGATTCCAAGGTAGAGGAAGAGGCTGAGGAAGTGGATCAACCAATCGAGGAAGAGGACAAGTGATTTGTTATAACTATGGTGATGTTGGTCATTATGAACGCAACTGTCTGAATCCAACCCGACAATCCTGCAGGTATTGTAGAGAATTTGATCATGTTATAGAAGATTGTCTTGTCTTGATTTCTAAAATGCAGGAAAAGAAGACTCCAATGAAAAATATTTAGATGGTTCATGCAGAGACTCGTGAGGAAGATCCTTGTGTGAATGTAGTTACTAAAAGCGGTTTAGATACCAATGAAGATAAAGGGAAGCAACCTACCACTAATATATGGATTTGAAAAGCACATGCAACCAAAGAAGGCCTTAATCTTCAACATGAAAAATAAACCTTTATTGAAGCAAGTAAGGAATTCTTAGAAGGAGATACTTCAATGAGTGGTAGAACGTTGAAGGTAGCTGAAGGAGAAGAAGAGATTAATCCATTTTTACAAGAATGCATAAAGTTTTTATGCAACAAAAAGGTTGTTGAAAATTTGCAGGCATCGATAGATAATTGCACATAAAATAACAAAATTTGATAGAACAACGTGAAATCAACAAAATATATAAGAACAAGAAACGAACGAGTAGGGAGATGTGCATGACTACGCTGATTGGTGCTTATGAAATGGACCAAGTCATTCTTGATTTTTCATCAGATGTTAATGTTCTACCTAAAAAAACCTGGAAATGCATGGGAGAATTGAAACTGGAATGGTCCACTATCCAACTGTGCATGGCTAACCAGCAGAATATCATTCCCTTGGGGAGATTCTCAAAATTTGTGGTAAATATAGAAGGAGTTAAGGTGTTGGAATATTTTGAAGTCATACATACTGTAGATGATACTAATCCCTATATTTAAATACTAGGATTGGATTAGGCCATTGACATGGATGGTGTTATCAATATGAAGAAAAGGAGGATGGAATTTGAGAGCAATGGAGTTAGGGTCATCATGCCTCTGGATCCTGTAGAAGGTCAAAGGTATATTGAACCAGTGCACACTAAGGATGAGATTGATCAAATTTATAAGCTAACATTGCATGAGGAAGATTGGATTAATCCGACAACAGATGGGAATCTTAAATGGGAGAATGATAGTTCTTTTTTTTCAGACTCTTATGAAGAACTCGAGAATTGGAAGAACCACCTGCATGAGGTGTTTGTGCTGCGTTGTAATCTTGTGATCCACACTTTGCATTGCATAACATTTGAGGTACGTGATTTCCCACATTATGATGGCTCAACTGATGTAAACATGTTCTTAGGAGAACAGGAAAGGTCTATTCCAGCAGAATAGAGGTTCCATGCTTTGGATATTGGCTTGCACACTACTCCAAAAAGATGGTGGGAAACACATAAGGAGAATATGGGATATTGGGAGGAATGTGCGCAGATGATGCAGCTACGATTTGAACATGTAGTGATTAAAGAGGAGGATTTATATTCCGGAAAAGAAGATCCGCGCAGACATCTAGTCAAATGGACTCAAGTATGGGGTGTAAAACCAAGACTTGAATGGGTTCATATGATTATTCATACATTGGGAAAGGTGCCAACTGCATGGTACTTGGAAACAGAGTTGCGCAGAGGCACTAGTGAATGGTCTGCGCTGATAGACAATTTTATTCTTACCTTTAGCATTGAAAGTGGGTTTATCTCATTGGTCAAGATTTGATCCCAGAAATCATTAATGCACCCATAAGGGAGACTGTACATTGCTGACAATTAGCACTAGTAGATGACAGGGAATCATGCGCGCTCACAGGATCCTCCATCCCCTCGAATTTTAGATAAATGCAATCCATGCTGAGCCTTGTGGGATACTACAGGAATCACATTCCCTAGTATGAATTAATCACTGTGCCCATAACCAAATTACTCAGAAGAGGTGCGACATTCCATTCAAATGATGAATGTCATAGAAGTTTGCAGTTACTCAGGGACATGACAGATACTACATGATATGGTTTTAATTACATGGTAAACAAGCCTGTCTTGGGGGGGACGATTTGTAGATGGTTATCCTTAGCTATGGATTACATGCACATTAAGGTGCGGTGCGCGCGTGGTATCTACACTAGGGGATTGAATGGTGCACAGAGGTGTCAAAAACTAGCCGTTGGAACAATAAAAATGGATAAGAAAGAATTATTACCATTTTTTAGGAGCGTCCAAGATGCATTTAATGAGGGGATTTTTCTAGATTTGGGACCATTTTGTCAGTAACGGGACCTCATTAATTCCTAAGGAGTCATTGCAAATGCGCCACAAGTATAAATATGACTCATGGGATCGCAATAGTTCCCTTTGCGTTCTAAGCAATTTTTATGCTCTGAGATATTTATTTATCCTTGCCTTTGCTGCATCTATGTTAGGATTGGATCTCGTGTTTGAGGAATAATTGCACTACGCTGGTTTAGGATACGTAATTCAAAGCATAATGACAGCTACCAAACCCGAAGATGACCCTGCTACGCATGAGGTGCCTGTGGTAGAGACCCCTATGCCATCTAAAACAAATAAGGGCCAAACATCTGGGATGCGCAATTCCCTAAGTGAAAAGACCCCAAGACTGTGCCATTATGGTGGAGAACAGATGAAGAAACCTATGCCTTAACTCTTGGAGACTATTGAATAAGGGGACGATGATGTAGTAGAGGTAGCCCCCTTCTCACGACTCCCCAGTTATATTGTTTCGTACAAACCTAACATCAAGGTGCCGAAAGACTTGGATAAGGTACGTGAAAGTATCCAAGAGCCCCTGATCCCAGAGAACATCCCAATGGAGGGGGAAATATTTGCTAAAATCCCACAGTTGCGATTTGATGACTGGGACATCACAGACGTTGAAAAATTCCTAGAGCTCAAGCCAGATCTCTATCTTGATCCAATTCCCTATGGAGGAGGTATGGTGTGCCTCAAACGAAAAAGGGAAATGCTCGGTCTGCACAAGGCAAACCTTCTCAATCTCTTGCAGTCCCTCATTTTTGGCGCAACCCCATTAATTATATCTATGTCTGGAAGTTATTAGTGTTGGTGCATGACGATGCACTTTGAATGGGAGAGTGCATCGATGCAAAAATCATTCACAAAATCATAGGATTTCCAAACAAGGGGCCAACCCTATGGCTGATTTCAGAGGGAAAGCGCAGGAGAAAGCGTTGGCAGACAAAATCAAGAAAAAGTATGATGTTATGCGTAAATCTCGGGGATTCGTGGTAGAAGAGATTAACTACCTCGTCATCTGTTTTGGCATGATAATCTTGGCTTGCAAGATGATGCACAAGTGTCATCCAAAGGAAGTGCTTGCGCGCGTGATTGCGCTAGCTAGAAGGTGCGAAAAAGGAGTCATATACAATTGGTGCATGTATCTCTGCAAGGAGTTTCTGGAAAATGTGCACGAAGTCCAGGAGGAGGGAAAGCACTTTCAATATTCTTGTCTCTTGTTACTAGTCACACTGATTGGGTGGAAAACCCCCGAAGATACCCAGCTCCCTGAACTTGCAGAGCTCATGTGCGAAGTTGCGCGCTATGCAACCCTTTGGAACTCCTCTGACCCAGTGTAGGTGAAGGAGAACAAAATATTATGGATTTTGTATGATGCAAGCTTATACCATGCAGTACAGTCGAAGCTGCGACTATCCCCGACTCTGTATGAATAGTAAAATATGGTCGCTGACTTTAAGGCTACGTTTCACAATATCCATATCCGCGTGAAGGGCGTTGTGGAGGACGTATGGTATGAGTTCCATACTTGGCCACTGGAGATGATTTGGTCAAAGTAACATCAAAATGGTCGTCGGTCTAGTTGACTCCACCAAGTCAGTTGCACACACTAACAGGTAAATCAACAGAGAAGGCTACTGAAAAGCCCATTGAAACAATACCACAAACTGTCATAGAAAAACTTGGTGAGAAGGATTTTAAATCGAAACAACAGGAGAAACTGTTGATACCACCACAGTGCCATAAAAGAATGGTTTTGTGCCTAAGGAAACTAAAGCAGAAACAACCTCAAAAGGCACAAATCGTGGTGCACAAACCATGGTTGTGTCATGAAATAAGCAGAAGGGTTCTAAGAAAATAGGAGAGGAGGTCCTGAAACTTACAGAGGACGATATCAATGAGATCACAAAAATAGTCACCTCGGTGCAGGAATATCGATGGATGGACATGGAGGTCCAATATATATCAACCTTGGAGATTGTACATGTTGGAATACAAGAATTAAAAGTTCAAGCAAGCCATACCAATGTACCTGTTACTAGCGCACAACCTTTGGACGTAGCCTTGCCATCATCCGGGGAAGGGTGCTTTGTTCATACCCCCCTACCAACAATTCAAATGGATGTGATCCAACGCACTCAGTTTGCTAGTGCAGGTGATGTTCATGTTAACCTTGTTGTGTTTCCTACAGGAAAAATGCATCTACTACATATCCATAAAATCCGAACCTGGTTCAAGACCCCTCAAGCCAACATATGTCTTAATTTTGTGAATCACAATCTTAGTATCAATACCTGGCATCTCTTCATAAGACCAGGAAAAAATGTCTTGGAACCCCTAAAGTAGGGCTTTGTACATATTGATCTCTTCATTTGAGCAAGAAGCACCTAAATGAATTTTTTCAGTTATCCCTGGTTTAATTGATATGTCAATGGGAATTGTGGCGGAAATATTTCCTAAGTTTTTCTCAGAATCAGAATAAAGAATGAACATAGGATTTTGAGGTTCCTCAACATAATCAATCGAAAGGATGGATGAAAAGTCATTTTCGACTCTATCAAAGTAAGGTAAAAGAGAATATCGATGATGAAGATCATCCCAGGGTAATTCTTCCAATGAAAATATTTCTCGAAAATTTTCATCAGTTGAAAACATTTGTTGAAAAGGATCATGAAATGATGTCATGTTTGAGATCGATAAAGAAGAAAACTCTTCACTAACCACATTCATTTGATTAGTATTAGTTGATGAAATGTTATAAAGTGATTGTAATGCTACATATGATGATTCATATGGACTTAAAGGCATCTCCTCGCCATAATAGTCCAATTAAAATTCTAAAGGCACATTCCATGTGTCATCAAATGGCAATGTGCTTGATGTAATCATATTGATATTGGCCATAGTTTGAGGTATGCTAAGAGGAGGTATAGAAAAATTTCCCATAAGAGAAGAATATTTAACTAGTCCTACCCCAACATCTTCATAAGGGATAACCGTCTTTCCGACATGTTGGATACTATCTGTAGAGGTAGGGTCAGAAGAGAAGTAAGACAACTCATCAATTTTAACCATCTTTATGTTATGAGGAAACATGATAATTCAAAATATTGATTAAAGAAAAAAGATCATATCATAAGACCAACTTATACCTAATAGAAGGTTGTAGTCAAGAGGGGCATCAACAACTTCCACCTCAAGCATTACGATTTTCCCTTCTACCTCTATAGGTAGATCCTGGAGTATTTCCAATGGACGAAAACCTCTCCCATCAAAGGGTTTAATAATTGTGGGCGAGTGATTGATTGGTGGAGAACCAAGAGTTTTATAACATGCTAATAAAATAATGCACGTATATTCTCTCTTGTCAATCACTGTGCAAAAAACTTGCCTATATTTGACTAAAACAAGAATTTGAAAATCCATCTGATATGGCAGTCTAGGTACAAAGTTCTTGATATCAAAGACAATGAGATTATAATCTTGAGGATCAATCTTTCCAATAGCTGATAATAGTAATTTCCTCTGAGCTGGAAAATATTGCAGCACCTCGAGGACTGAAATTGTTGAAGGGGATATGGCCATATATTCAACAATATTGTAATTATGAGCAGCTCTCGCATGTGGATTGAAAGCTGATTTTTGAAGTACAACTTTGGCAGACAGTTTAATTACCAAATCAAGATTAGGTTTCTCGATGTGTAATGGTTCGGAAACAGGAGGAGTTGATATTGGAGGTTGACTAGATGATTCAATTTCCTTTCCGGTTACAGGACTTTTATATCCATAGTCTTGAGATCTTGTTGCAACCATGACCTGGGACATCACCTAGATATACGTCGATGAATTGGAAGAAGATATGATCATTTTGTTGTCGTGTGATGGAAAAGGATCTTTAAGGACAACGAGTGTGGGCGAACCTTTGACAAATTTGGATACCTTGGCCCGATGTGGGCACTCTTTGGTATAGTGATCCTTGTCACAGATAAGACAAGGATAACGAGGTTTCTATTTTTCATCTAATGGTTCAGTTTTTTCTGCTTTCTCTTTTAGAGAATTGATTTGTTTATGTTTACCCTTCCCTTTATTCTTATTTCTGGATGATTTGGCTTTGGTGGTAGATGAGTCTACAACATGAATTTCGACAGAAGTTTCTAGGGAAGAGTCTCCATTAGGTGAATTAGGTAGAGTTATGATTGGAGTAGTATATTTGGATGATTTATTCTTACTCTTTGATGTGTTAATTGTACCAATTACACCATATGTGACATGAGAACTAGAAGGAGTTGTAGTAAGTTAACCTGGGCAAGGTAAATCAAGATTTTTTTCATGCAAAGTACCAGACTGTGTGTAGACAAGGTCCAGATATGTGGCTTGAGCAATGACTTGCTCTTCTGTTACAACGCCTCCTTTAGCTACATCTTCAGTAATCTTAGGAAGTAATGATTTGAGGAATCAATAAGCCAAAATTTGATCCAAACTGAAAGCTTTGACTAAGCGACGTCTACATTGCCATTCATGGATGTGATCTGAAATGTACGTAGATGTACTTTGTTTAAGTGAATTCAAAAGTTTTGTGCCATTATCATAACAGAATTGCAATTGAAATTGAGTAAGGAAAGTTGTTGCTAAAGCATTAAAATCGTTGAAAGAGCCTCGTAGTAACCCAATGTACCACTTTTCGACTAAGTCGATCAAATTTACTTGAAAAATTCTTAAACAGATCAAATCATCGTTCAAATAATTGGATGCACACCACAAATGATAAGTCATCACATTATTCGAGGGGTCTTCCCCTGATTTTCCTTCAAAATTTGGAATGTCACTGGGAAACTTAGTAGGCATTGCTGGGCAAAACATAAGATATTAAATTGGAGCATTCGTTAAGTGATACAAGTCTGGTAAATCTAAAGTTGCAATAAAAGGTAACCACCTGTTAGGATCTTGCTGAGAAAATTGATAACCTTGAGGGAAAATCCCAGTACTCGGAGGAGGATATCCAGGAAAACCTGGGATAGATTGAGAAGTTGGAATCGGTATACCTCCAAGGTACCTAGGGGTAGCCACACCAAGTTGAGGTTGAAATGGTATTTGATATGTATAACCAGGGTATGGATGGCTCTGAAAATTTGGATTTTGTCCCACTTGTGCATATTGTAATTTCCCTTGAAATGGTTGACTTTGAAAAAAATGACCTTGAAAAGGTTGACCTGTCGAGGGTTGTCCCTGAAAAGTTGGTCCTATAAATGGTTGCCCTTGAAAAACTTGACCTACAAAGGGTTGTCCTTGAAAATTTTGACCTGCAAAAGGTTGACTTGTTTTTATAGTCGTTGCACTAGGTTGCCCCATAGAGGTTTGAGAAATTGAATGGACTGTAGGTCCAGTTTGATGAGGTCTGACGAATAGCCTACATAACAATTGGCACTGTCATTAGAAGGGTCATAAAAATAGGGATTTGAGAAACTCCTGGGATAGGTGTACTTGGTTGTTGAACATAATTTTGCACATCATATTGGATAGGAGTACTAGGACTAATTGGACTAGCTTGCTGACTACTTGGCATAACTACCTTTGGGGTAATTTGAAGTGCACCTTGAACAGGTTGTTGGACTTGGGTAAAACCAAATTGGCCAACTGTCTAAGCAGGTTGATTTCAAGGTACTAACATCGTAGGTTGCAAATATTGTTGAGTAAACAAAGGCTTCCACATAGTATTTATCCCTGGTTAAGGAGTTCCCATTGAAGGTTGTGATGCATAGGGTTGACCATAACTAGTTTGAGGCATTGAAACATAAGTTTGATAATGACCTAGAATATTTTTCCCTACAATCATGGGATAGGTTCCAGTAAAATGTTATCCTCCCTGAAAATATTGTTGCCCTTGAAAAGGCTGCTGCCATTGAAGAGCTTGCTACCCTTGAAGAGGTTGCTACCCTTGAAGAGATTGTTGCCCTTGGAGAGGCTGCTGCCCCCCAGGAGCTATATAGACACCTTGTGAGCTATCTTGAGGGAAATTCCTGGAAAACATATAGACATTTTCCGTTGTCAAAGGTTGGGTGGTAGAATCAAATAGACTATCGACACAGTAGAGGTTTCAGAGAACGGAGGTGCTCTTGAGAAAGTGCCAGAAATCGACTGGTACCCAGCAGGAATAGAAGGAACGCCATACAAAAATGTTTCTCATGAAGAAGCAAACATATATGACTTAGTATAAATGCTTTCAGAAGCCATGTTACTATTTCTGGGTAAAGAGTAGAATGGGATTTAGCGCAGTGATGGAATATAACTAGAGCTATGTAGAAAATCATTAAATTAATGATACCAAGTGTTAACACTGGAAAATCGTACAACAGAAGACGACATCAATTAATGTCGAGCCCAAGGATTTATAGGACATGAATACATTATGGAATCAATAAGTATTTAAAATCTCTAAGGTTTTGAGAAAATCAGATTTGAACTAGTCATAAATGCTCAAATGCGTGCTTTATCCTTCGAGAAGAGCACCTTCTGCACACCTTTTTTCCCGATAAGCGCACATTCTTGGAAATGGAAAAAAATCATTTTCCGGGACCACACCAAGCAAATGACAGTTACTCCTTATGTGAAAGCCGCCTAAGGACAGCCACCAGCACCTCCTTAGACATTATGTGAGCACACAAAATAATATTTGAGCACACAATGGATCACACCTCTCCCTTGGGTCACCATCCATCATGTACCAAGGGAGGGAAGGAGGATTTGAAGCTCACCTATATAAACCCACCAAGAGATGAAGAAATGGTGATCACAGTGTTATGCTGGCCAAAGTTGCCCAAGCAACACCATCATTGTGTGTGACCCGGAGCTGGAGCTAAATAGGACTCAATAGTTGGCCACCCCAACATCTTAGTCCACCACAACAGAGAGAGAGAGTGAGACTGCATCAGAGGCAGATTTTGGAAGGAAAAATCCTTACATCAGGACCTAGAGCCATTGCCTAGGGGCCCTTTGGCAAGTGGGTAAAATTCCTTCTCCATGTCGAACGTTTAATAATAAGAGGCCATCGAGCCATTGTTTTCATTATTATCGTTTGAAACTCTCTATATAGCTTATGTATATTTGTGTTTTTAGTTTTAGTTTAACCAGAGCATAATTCAGCATACTATTTCCATTAAATTTTATGCTTTTGAGCTCCCCCACTTTCTGTCTGTTACCAATATTTTAGAGAGTATACCACACTCTCTAAGCTGGTGCAATTTCGTACACCCGTGCGACGAATCCACAACAACACCAAGGATCCGGTCGAAAAGGAATGAAAGGGTATATCGGTTCACTAAACATCTTATTTAAAGATTCTTGATGAGAAGGAAGTGTAATATATTCTTCTAAGTCTGATATTCTTCAATGCTAATAAGGCCAAGAGGAAGATTCTTAGTGATGAGAAGCTTTACTCGAGGTGAACGAGGATGTCCAAGAGTTGGGGCTATAAGAGTTGGGGTGTATATTCAAGTGGTTTCCCCTACATTCTACGTGAATGTATCGGTAATTCAACCACGGTTAATTTCTTTAACACAAAAAAAAAAATCACACCTAAGGCCTCTAAAAATCAAACAAATGAACACGCACCTACAAAATCTAAGAAACAATCCACACACAAACAATATGTTTCCACAATAAAATCACTATTTGGTGATGAAATCAAACGTCACAAAGATTAATGTGGAAAACTGGTAGTTGGAACAATTACCCTGACAACCTACTTAATGAAACAGTCTGGTGTAAGTAACTTAACTATGCCATCTCGAAGTGAAGAGTACCCTCCGGAAATTCCAAGTGAGAGTAGTCAACGTCTACTCCAGGTACAGTGGGACCTTCCCTCCACCATCACCTTGGGAAAATTCTAAATATTATGGCCACTAAGGTCACCAAATAAGACAATTGAACCTGGGGGAACAATCTATGGCCTGATATACACGCAAAGGCAGAGTATCAAAGCTCAATCCCCTTGAAAGCTCCTCGAAATGGTAAATACAAGGTTTACTAACAAGTGATCCTAGGATCCTTGACAATGGTTAATCTGAGGTTTGCCGTTTATATTACATGCACATATTTTATCTTCACCAATGAAGTAGGTATTATTACTTCACTGGGTTTGACATGAACTCGTGCTTGACTCTTTTAAGAAGAGCTTCCTAGAGCAAAATTGCAACAATTGGGTTTTTCCTGAGAGCAATATGCTACTTGTTTGTTTTATTTTCTTTGGAAAGTTAATTACAACCTATTCCAAAGCACTATTCCTGAGAAAAATTGGTGGAATGATCCCCAGAAAGTGTAAAAAATATCTAGATTAGTTTTATTAAGAATTTTATTGATTTGGATGTTGTTTACGCAGAGGGGTATCAAGATGAAACTTAAAGGTATTGTGACCGACTCAAAAAATACTCTAAATGCATCAATATGGAAAAAAAATTCTTTATTTTGATAAATTTATAATTGAGAGAAAGTAGAAGGACTTTTGGAATAAAAAAGTACAAACTTCCTAAAACATCCTATAAGAGTTCCTTTTCATCAAGAAAAAAATTTCGTTTCGAAGCATGACCAATATCTCTTTGTGATGAAAATGTTCGTTGATTAAAAATCCAAAAAATACAATTTGATGAAAAAGTAATTCTCAAAATAAAAATTTACTTGCACCAGACTGTTTCATTTGGTTTGACAAGCCTTCCTCTCTTGAATGACTAACATAGATTTATCTTACTATGAATTCTAGTGTACAAAGGTGTGATCTTCAATGTACAGTTATATGTTAACCCTTAAACTTGAAGCTTCAACTCAATTTATAGAGAGATTGAGGAGGTTTCAGATCCATCAAGAGAGGGATGAGATCCTTTAATGAAGGGATTAGGGTTCCTTTATCCAAGTGGATAAGCTCCATGAGTGGATCGATATAGCTCGAATTGGCACGACTCAAGAGGCTTTTAGTTGAAAGAATATTCGACCAACTAGGCTTCTTGAAGTTAGTTTTTCGTGTTTACTTCCTTTTACAGGGGTGCACAGTTTTTATTGGCGAACAGAGAGGCGATCACCGCGGATAATAGAAGAAGTATCAATGCATGCATGGGAAATGACCACAAAAAGTGCGAGGTAAAATTTTAAGGGTTTTAAAGATCTTTTTCAGGAACATGAATGTTTTTTACTTCTAAGGAAGCATGAATATGAATGGTGATAGATCCATAATGACAGTCAAATGTCATGGTGACAAAATAACGTGTAACAATAGTTGTGAATGGTTGTGGTTGAATGTTATGTGAATTCCATCTTCATGTGCAGTCCATGAATATCAAACCTGTTATTATATATAAACAAAGGGAGGGTTCTAAAACATTTTTACACAAATATTTAATAATAAATTTGGGTCATGTCAAGTCAAGCTCAATACCCTGCTAAGATGTCCTAGGCACTAGTCTCCCCAGCAACTCTCTTTCTACCTGGATTGAATATGTGAATATGCTTATCATATCTCTTATCAAATAGGTCAAATGTATCTTTATTTAAAGTCTCTTGGAGCTAATGCACTTCTTCAGGAAGCCGACTTGTTCTCTCTTTGGGGCCAACTTGGAAAACATGAAATTTTGACTCAATAGAATTTTCATTGTTGACCTTGAGGAGCCCAAGAAGGGTCTCTTACAAATAATGATTTTGAGTTTGACATAACAAAAAATCCTAGAATGTGAAATTCCAAACCAAAATCATATTGCAACAACTAGAAATTATTCTCCTAATTGGTAATTTAATTTAACAATTTATTTGTTGTTTGCTACGAAAAATACTGAATAAATCAGATTGCAATATACACAAATAAAATTATGGAAGAAGAAAACATTGGAAGCTGAGAAATGTTATCACACACAAATTATATATATATATATATATATATATATATATATATATATATATATATATATATATATATATATATATATATATTTGGACGAAAGTCCCCATGGAAACCCATTGCGGGAAAACCAGTGAAACAACCGAGGGTTTTATTATTATGCAGTAGTGAGAAATAAGTAAAATATATAGATGCACAACTAGTTATCTAATCAACAAGTATCTGTCAGAAATAATTAGAGAGAATATTTCTCTCACCCCACAAGCAATCCCAACATTGGCCTCTACATAAATCTGTTCATCCAGACCCTAGCGTGAGCACTTCTACACTGCCTTTGTGTTGTCTCTCCCATGTGTGGCTTGATATTGCGTATGTGCTAGCCGTCTAGCCCGCCTCTCTCCTAGAAGTGACTTTCCGATACTATGGAATAATTTCCCTACCTATGGAACCTTAATCGACTTCGTCCTCAACTAAATCAAACTACTTTTCATAGTCTCTACGTTGCTTTTGCGTGCAATAATTTTTTCACTTGCTACTACCTCTCCAGATCTGGAAAACCCACTCTAGATCTCCCTGCCCCTCACTCACTGCTTCGATATTTGGCTCTCTCCAACAACTGTTTGCTGCTACTCTAGAAAACGATATTCCAAGAAATGTAACTACACAAGTGTATTCTCCATCACCACATCGACCTCCTCTTATAATCCACTATTGGAGCACCTGTAGGTTCTAACCCTGTACATAAATTATCTACGAACGAATCTTTAAAACATAAAATAAACAATAGTGAGAGCATAAAACATAAAATATATAAACATAGAGATTTTCCCCTGGATCCCAAATCGGGACGACCAACTTGATTTTTCATTATATTCCTTTTAGTGTTACAACACATATATACATGCCGAAGCATACATAAACCCCAATCCATTAACCCTGGATTAGAACATAAATGTAGTTCCCTTGACCAGATCTACAAAATACCAGGGGCCGAAAACCATCATGCCCCAAAACCATGTGCAAACCCATGCACAAAACCATGGGCAGGTCTGCCCACTGGAAAATAAGGACCAAAATTGTTTTTCCTCGGGGCGCTGCCCCGGACCGTAACAGGGGGGGGGGCTACTGCCCCCCCTATGACCCCCCCATACATTGCGCCCAGTGCAACGTACAGGGGGGGGCTATCACCCCCCTTGTTACCCCCCTGCGCGTGACTAGCCATGGAAAGAATATAACACAAACCCAACATTCTCCCACTTGTTGTTTTCTTTCCACATGGGGCCATAGGAGAGTTGATTCATTAGCCCAGCTTTGCAACACCCATTTTTTCTATACACCAAGAGAACTTTTGAGTGCTCACAGACTTTGTCAATGCATCTGCAACATTCTTCAAAGTGTCCACCTTTACCAACAACACCCTTTTAGCTTCAACCATATATCTCACAAAGTGATATTGAACATCAATGTGATTTGTCTTTGAATAAAAAGCAGGGTTCTTAGCCAAGAAAATTGCACTTTGGCTATCAAATTCTATCCTTATAGCTTGCTACACCAACCCCATACTTGAACACAATCTCTGCAACCAAAATGCTTCCTTTCTTGCATGAGTGGCTGCCATGTATTATGCCTCTGTAGTTGAAAGAGCCACTACAGACTGTCTTTTACTCATCCAACTGACTGCACCTCTAAATAGGCTAAACACATACCCACTTGTAGATATTATTTGGTCCATATCTCCAGCCCAGTCTGCATCAACAAAAAGATGAATGTCCAACACTCTTTCCAATCCTGGTCTTCCTTGGTAGCATAAGCCATAATCACTAGTGCCATGCAAATATCTGAAAACCCGCTTCACTGCTATCCAATGCTCCTTCCTTGGGTTTGACATAAACCTGCTCAATACTCCCACTGCATGTGCAATATCTGGTCTAATATAGAACATTACATACATCAGACTACCCACTACACTTGCATATGGAACACGAGAAATATCCTCCTCTTCTTCTTGTGTCTTGGGACACTGTTCTGCAGCCAGCTTTGTACCTACAAGAATCAGAACATTCACCAGTTTACTATCCTGCATATTGAACCTCTACAATATAGTCTCGAAATAATTCCTCTGGTTTAACCAGAGCTTCCTCTTTTCTCGATCTCTCTTAATTTCCATGCCCAAAATAAAGTTTGCAGCACCAATATCCTTCACATTGAATTTGGAGAATAGCTGGGTCTTCAAATCTTGGATAATCTCTTTGTATTTTCCAATCAACAACATATCATCCACATACAAGACCAAATAAATAACATGGTCACCAATTAATTTAAAATAAACACAGTGATCGTCCCTGCTTCTGGTGAAGCCAAGTCCCCGTATATAGGTATCAAATTTCTGATACCACATCCTTGGTGACTATTTTAACCCATACAGAGACTTCTTTAACCTGCATACCAGCCCTTTCTTCCCCTTCACCATAAAGCCTTCAGGTTGTTTCATGTAGATCTCCTCTTCTAGATCCCCATGAAGAAATTCTTTCTTCACATCGATCTGTTCTACCTCAAAATCAAATGCAACAACAACATATAATATTAATCTAATAGAAGTAACTTTGGAAACAAGAGAAAAAATATCACCAAAATCAATTCTGGCGCCTAGGAATAACCTTTTGCTACCAACCGAGCTTTGTATTTATCCACCTTGCCTTCTACATTCATATTCTTCTTAAACACCCATTTTCTCCCGATGGGCTTCCTTCCAGTCGCAACTCCATCAAATCCCATGCCTCATTTTTATGCAATGGTGCCATTTCATCAACCATGGCCTCCTTCTAGAGTTTTCCATCCTATGAATCTACTGCCTCCTTGAGGGTTCTGGGATCATCATCAATTATAGTTAAAGCAAAATTTGAAGAGCAAGCAGATGGACTATACCTTTCTGGTTGTCTTCTTTCCCGAACTGATCTTCTAACAACTGGAGTTTGTGCCTCTTCCTTTTCTAAGTCTTCTTCTGTTGTAGAGTCCGATTCATCCTCCTTTAGCTCAAACTCTATCTTCTCAGGTTCCTTTGGTAGGACTTCATGTTTAACAATATCTTTCACCTCTCTAAACACCACATCTTGGATGTACACAACCTTCCTTATTTCCGGGTTCCAAAGCTTGTAACCCTTTAAACCATCTTTATACCCAATAAAGATGCACCATTCAGATTTATTATCCAATTTTCTCCTTTTCTCCTTTGGAACATGTACATATGCATCACATCCAAATACCCTCAGATGTGAAAGAGAGGGTTTCTTACTAGTCCATACCTCATGTGGAGTCTTATCCTCCAATGCTGATGAAGGTGATCTGTTAACCAAGTAACATGCAGTCTCCACTTCCTCTGCCCAGAATTCTTGTCCTAACCTGGTACCACTAAGCATGCTTCTTGCCTTTTCCATTAGCGTTCTGTTCATTCTTTCGGAAACTCCGTTTTTCTGAGGTGTGTATGGAGTATTCTTCTGCCGTGATAGACCACACTTCTTACAGAAATCTTCAAATTCCTTCTTGCAGAACTCTCCACCATTATCTGTCCTCAACACCTTTATCTTCTTCTCTGTCTGGTTTTCCACCAGAGCCTTAAATTCTTTAAATCTCTCAAATAATTCAGATTTCTTCCTCAAGAATATACCCATGTATTCCTTGAGAAGTCATCTATGAATGAAACATAGTACACAGACTTACCCAGTGATGGAACCGACACAGGTCCAAACACATCACTGTGCACAAGCTCTAATATCTTGTTCGCCCTCTTAGCACTAGAAGGAAAACTCACCCGATTCTGCTTCCCGTATAAAAAATGTTCATAGAAATCAAAATCCAGAGAGCTATTAGAAATACCTTCTACCATACCATTTCCATGCAGTATCCGAAAACCCTTATCTCCAATATGTCCAAGCCTTTGCTGCCATAACATGGTCTTTTCTCTAGAGACTGCTAGGCTTTCCGCTCCACTTTCGGGAACCACAGAACTATTGCATCCATCAATAATAGTGCTTCCATGAAGCTTATATAGAGTTCCAATCCAAACTCCCTGCTTTAATACCAGTGCTCCCCAAACCATCTTACATGCATCTTTCTCGAACACTTTTTTTACACCTGCATCATCCATCTTGCTTACAAAAATCAGATTTCTGGCCAATGTAGGAATGTGCAGAACACTAGGAAGTGTTCTAATCCTTCCACCTTATAGCTTCAGCTTAAATTTTCCACTTCCAACGATTTTTTCCTTCCTATCATCACCTAAGAAGACATCACCGCCATCATATTTCTCACACTCGCAGAACCACTCCCTATGATGAGTGAAGTGAAAGGATGCACCCGAGTCAATCAAACATGACTCATGATCTACATGTGTATTTTACGAAGAAGCCAAATACACATCCCCACCTTCATCCGAGGTGGTTTTTTCCTCTGCAGAAGGAGCATAATCAGATTCCTTTCCTTTCTTAGGAGCTTTAGATCTGCAGTCCTTTTTGTAGTGCCCTTCCTTTCCGCATTTCTAGCACACCTTTACAAACTTTCCAGGAGATTTAGATCTCCCTCTAGATTTAGATCTCCCACTCGAAACCTTATTATTGTTTCTATTTTGGGACCTTCCTCGTACAGATAAGGCATCTCCATTCTAGCCCTCGATATTTCTCCGTCTCATTTCCTCTGACAACAAGGCTGAGAAAATATCATCAAAATTCAAGGTATTTGTATTGTTACCTATTACAATAACCAAACTGTCCCACGAGTATGGTAGAGAACACAACAAACTGATGCAATTATCTTCATCTAAGATTTTAATATCAACAAATGACAGCTGAATTACCACAGTATTGAAGGCGTTCAGATGCTCTGTCACCAAGTCTCCATCCTTCATCCTCAGGTTATACAGCTTTTTCCGCAGGAACAATTTATTCACCATAGACTTAGATTGGTACAAAGTCCCAAGTTTGTCCCACAAGGTCTTCACCGTAGCTTCCCTAGATACATTCAAAAATACTGAATCTGAGACACACAACCGTATTGTGCTCTTTTCCTTCTGATCCAGTTTCTTCCAGTCTTCATCTGACATTGCTGTTGGTTTAGTACCCAGATCTATCACGATCCACTAGTCCTTATCTACTAACAGATCCTCCATCTTAGGCTTCCACAACTCAAAACTCTGACCATTAAATTTCTCGATCTCTATCTTCCCGCCGCTCGCCATCTTCTTTCACCACAAGGACCGATCCCACAGATCTCCCACTGAACAAGGTCTACCTCAGGCCTGAGCAAAAACCCGCTTAGCAGCAAAGGCGTCCCCTTGAAGCCAAAACTGCTCCGACACCAAATGTAGGTTTTAACCCTATACAAAAATTATCTACGAACGAATATTTAAAATAGAAAATAAACAATAACGAGAGCATAAAACATAAAATAGATAAACACAAATATTTTCCCCTAGATCCCAAATCGAGACGACCAGATTGATTTTTCATTATATTCCTTTTAGTGTTACAACACATATAAATACATGTCGAAGCATACATAAACCCAAATCCATTAACCCTGGATTATAACATAACCGTAGTTCCCTTGACCGAATCTACAAAATACCAGGGGCCGAAAACCATCATGCCCCAAAACCATGTGCAAACCCATGCACAAAACCATGGGCGGGTCCACCCACTGGAAAATAAGGACCAATTTTTTTTCCCGAGGCGCTACCCTGGACCTCGAAAGGGGGGCTACCGCCCCCCTTGTGACTCCCCCGTACGTTGTGCCCAACACAACATATAGGGGGGGCTATCGCCCCCCCTGTTACCCCCCCGCGCGTGACTAGTCGTGGAAAGAATATAACACAAACCCAACAACACCAATGGCCAAGATTAATACATAATCGATGGATAAGATTATATCTAGATCGATCTGTGTGAGTTTCTAGACTATTATCTCCTTGAATTAATTAATACTGATTAATTAACTCGTTTTCCTAAATTTAAACTTAGGAAACATTAAAAAAAATCTTAATAATCTAATCAATCCACTTCTAGGCGTAATTTCCGTAAAATATTTTTGGTTTTTGGATATCCCATGTATTCTATCCTCTCCACAAATTTTAATGGCTAGAAAACATCTGATGCTACAAAAAATGACACTCCCTCTTTGCAAGGAATGTGTTCTAGTGCTATTTCACACCATGTTTGTGCATCATCTCGTGTCATGCTACTAATTTCTAGTTGTTGCTTCCCACCAACTACTACGCAACTCTGATATGCGTTGCATCTGTGTTGTTGTTGACCCTGTTGAATTGTTTCCAACATTGCATCTGCACTGCAACTCTTTTGATCCTACTACTGAAACATATACAACTGAAAAAAAATCCAAAATACTGAATCAATTTTGATAAGAATAACACATCTTTCACCCAAGTCCTGACTGCAACTATCTATTTCACTATCCACAGAGGACTCTACATTATTTTTGACCATGCATTGTTTCCAACTCTGCACTCCGCTACCCTGTTGAGATTCAACAAGATGATGAGCTTAGTGAAAAGAGTCGCCTTCACTAAGTGGGCCCGTAGGCTATTTTTGGTGCAAGTCTATTTTTAGACATGATGATCATATTTCAGAAGTTGTAGGATGCTATTTGTGGATGGTTGATCAAGTTGGAAAAATAGATGAAATTATATTTTTAGAATATTGGGCGAAGTCTATTTATAGATCATCAATCTAAAAATATATGCATGTCGATTATTATTAGCTCTTAATAATAATCAGACTCTAAACAACAATTGATTCTCTTGGAGCACTTCAGTTCAGTGCACAGATGTGGCACATCAATTGAAAAAATGAATTACACAATTCCTAAGGGTTTACTAGAGCTAATGCATGGAGGACTCAGTTAGAACTCAAGTGGCAGAGTTATGACACAGTTGGAAGAAGTAGTTATGGAGTTGTATTCGGTTTAACTCAGTTAGACTCAGTTGAGCTAGTTGTATCTAGTCTAACTGATTGATACACTAGTCAGAGTGGAGTGAATTAATTCACAAATAATAACTCATTAATCAACTGAACAATACATCAGTTAACTACAGTGCATGGAACTTTCAGTGGAGACCAGTGGAGAGATAGGTGAAAGGGAAAGATAGACTATCTGTTGTGACTATAGTGATGCATTGATTGCATCACACACACATTGGAGTTTCCAATGAGGATTTCGCAGTCAAGGATGGAGTAATTCGAATTCATTCAGAGCTATTCTTCATCAGATATTGCGCAATGGAGACATGCTAGTAGGGGGCAGAGATCAGTGCATGAATTTGCAAGATTGGTCCTGAAAAGTGTATGACGATTGTACTATACTGAGGGCTTGTGATAAGCTTTGTATGCTTGTATGAGATTGTAATATGATCTCCATGTTACATAATATAAATTGGGGTTTTCAACTTCAGTCTTTCCCGGTTAAAAACTGTGTTATATGCGATTGAATATTTTTGTTTATGCTTCACATGTGTGTGCAATTAATTTTTTCGCAAAAGATTAACAAGTGGAATAGATTCCGTATCTTGCATACAGTTAAATAGTGTGAGATCAGGTGGATCTTGGACATATGCATGCTTAGTGCATATAATAGTTACATGGTATCAAAGTATTGTTGTTTTAAGATTGCAATTGTGAAGTGAGTTTGTGCTGGTGGATAATTCGAATTTGCTACAGAAGATTCTTGGTGCAGAAATCGAGTATACAATGAAATGTCTTTCAACGGGTTGAGATTGGAGTATGCCCTTGATGGGAGCTTGAATTACATAGCCCAGAAGGGCAAGATGGAGGCGGTGTTGGATGATAATAAGCTAAAGGAGTTCATCGATAGCGATGTTCCTAAGCTGGGATCTAGCGATGTTGCATTACTTGATGCATGGAAAAAGAAGACAACAAAGATGAGGAGAATTATGTTGGAAGGTGTGAAGGACCATATTGTGTCCAAAATTCATGGGAAATCCACTCCATTATTAATGTGAAAGGCTTTTACAGACTTGTTCCAAAGGAGAAGTGACCAGAGGAACTTTGCGCTTAAAGACAAGCTTAGAAAAATAAAAATGGAGAAAGGCGACGGTATTCCAAAATACCTCACGAAGTTTGTCCAATGCAAGGATGAAATGGGAAGTGTGGGGGTTACTGTTGATGAAGAATACTTGGTGAGCTTGGCTCTCCTTGGGCTTCTGAAGAGTTGGCATAGCTACAAAGACTCTGTCAATGGATGGGAGAAATTGTCGGGATGGGAGTGAATTTTATCGGATCTTGTGCAGGAGGAGATAAGGCGGGTTACCAGGGATGGATATTCATCGAAGAATGAAGATGAAGAGAATTGTGCTTTGGCTGCCAAAGAAAGGAAAGGGAAAGGGAAGAAAAATCCTTCAAAATCCAGTGCTAAAGGCAAGAATCAGGATTTGTCCAAAGTGAAGTGTTTTCACTATCACGAACATGGACATTTTGCCACTAAATGTCCACAGAAGAAGAAGAATAAGTAGGCTTATGGATATGCAGATGGAGAGGCCTTAGCCTCACAATTTGAGCTGGATTTTTCCTTGATCGCATGCTTGGTTTCAATCTGCATGGGATCTGTGTGGTATCTTGACAGTGGTGCGTCTTTCCATATGACGGGAGACAAAGAATTGTTTAGTGACTTGGAGGAGAAGGACCTCCAGATGCATATAGAGATGGGAAATGATGGTCAGTACAGTGCGATTAGCATTGGGACCATTACCTTTGAGAGGGAGTCCAGTAATCCGTTCTTGTTGAAGAATGTCATGCATGTTCTAGGTCTGAAGAAGAACTTGGTCTCAGTCGCAATGCTGGAAGATAAGGGTTATGATGTTGTTTTCAGTAAGGGAGAAGCCTTCCTTTGACATAAAAAAATAGGTCAAACCAAGAATATAGGGGTTCGAATTAAGAATATCTACAAGCTGGAGGTAGATGGCTGCGCTGCAATGGTGGGAAAAGCAGAAGAAGTGGTGAGCCGGGATGAGGGCGAATTATGGCACAGGAGATTAGGCCATCTTCACCATGGCGCTTTGAAGATTTTTCAGCAAATTTCTACTGGACTTCCCAAGGGTACTCTTGCGCAGTCAGATCAATGCAAGGGATGTACTATGGGTAAGTTTGTGAATACCACTTTTCATGAGAAGGAGAACTATGCTTTGGTGATCCTGGAGAGAATTCACATAGACGTGTGTGGACCATTCTTGGTTGCTTCAACAACAAAACATAGTTATTATGTGATATTTTTTGATGAATATTCTCGTAGATGTTGGATCTTCTTCATGCAGAAGAAGAGTGAAACATTCTCAAAGTTCTATGAGTTCAAGGCATTGGTGGAGAAGGAGTCGGGGAAGAAAATGAAAGCTCTACGGAGTGATAATGGTGGTGAATTCATCTCGAGCAAATTCAAAGACTTCTGTAGCAAAGAAGGAATTCAAAGAGAACTCATAGCGCCTCATAACCCACAACAGAATGGGGTTGTGGAGAGAAAGAATAGAATGATCGTGGGTGCTTCACAAGCGATGCTGCATGACCAGGGCCTACCGATGCACTTGTGGGTGGAAGCATGCAACACTGCAGTTTATGTGAAAAACCATTGTCCTCATAGAGTACTTGGCATGAGTACACCTGAAGAAGCTTTTACTGGTAAGAAGCCTGATATTTCTCATTTGAATATTTTTGGCTCACTTGTTTACATTCATGTGATGAAGGACACCAGGAAGAAGCTGCAACCGACTGCAGAAGTTGGGATATTTGTGGGGTACACAGAAACACCCCATAACTATCGTGTGTATTTTCCAGACAGTCAGATGAATTTTGTGCGACGGGATATAAAATTCAATGAGGTGAAAGCCATGAAGTTGTTGCTTGAGAGGGAACTACACTTGCATGCGGAAGAGGAACTTCTTGTTCCCAAAGATGAGCCTTTGGATGTGGATCAGCCACAGGAGGAGATTCATGGAGTGGAGGAGTCCACTCATGCAAAACCAAACATCAGAAAAGGCAGAAAGCGTACCACATAAGCTGAGAGACTGAAACTTGATGCGACACAGAATGTAGGAGTCCCTACATCACAACATAGACAGAGACAGTTAACAGACTGATTTATTGGATACATGGCTCTTATGAGCAAGTGTATCGTGACAGAGCCATATTCTTTTGAAGAAGTAGTGCAGGAGCCCACATGGGTAGATGCCATGGTGGAGGAGTATGACTCCATTGTCAGAAACAGTGCTTGGGAGATTGTCCCAAGGGCAGAATGGAAATCAGTGGTAGGTTCGAGATGGATCTACAAATTGAAGCAAGCTGCTGATGGGAGCATCGAGAAGTATAAGGAAATATTTTTTTCCTGGGGCTTCTCACAGATTGAGGGGATTGAATATGAAGAAACCTTTGCACCTATCGCGAGGTATTCTTCCATACAGACCATCCTTGCTCTCTCAGCGCAGATGGGTTGGCACATTCATCAGATGGATGTGAAGACTGCGTTCCTTAATGGGATCATTGAGGAAGAGGTGTACATTGAGCAGCCTGAAGGATTCGATATCTTCAATAGCGAGTCACATGTGCAGGCTCAAAAGAGCGTTGTATGGGCTAAAACAAGCACCCCGTGCTTGGTACACTCGGATCGACAGCTATTTCACTGGACTTGGCTTCACCAAGAGTGAGGCGGATGTAAACCTGTACTAGATTGTGGTTGAGGGTAAGCTTTTAATCATTGTACTTTATGTTGATTATTTAATACTAACGGGTGATGAGCAGTTGATACACTCATGTAAGGCAGATCTTGCAAAGGAGTTTGAAATGAAGGACTTAGGCCTCCTTCATTATTTCCTTGGATTGCAAATATGGAAGCGGGAAGGTGAACTGTTTGTGTCTCAAGGCAAGTATGCCCAGGAGATACTGGAGAAGTTTCACATGCAAGGCTGCAAGCCTATCGACACTCCTCTTCCAGGAAATTAGAAGAAAGAGGATGCTACATTGGTAGAGGTAGTGGATGCCACTGTTTATCGACAGTTGGTGGGTTCGCTCATGTATTTAGTCAATACAAGACCGGACATATGCTATGCAGTGAACCAGCTTTCACAAGCGATGGTTAAGCCTACCAAGCTCTTTTGGAAGGCAAGCATGCATGTCCTGAGATATCTCAGGGGCACATCTGAGTATGATTTATGGTACAGACAGACGGATGAGGTGAAGTTGCATGGATTCACGGATGCAGATTGGGCAGGAAGCCCAACAGACAGAAAGAGCACATCAGGAGGGATATTTAGTATCGGATCTATGGCAGTTTCTTGGTACAACAGGAAAAAAATATCCATGGCACTCAGTTTAGCGGAAGCGGAATACATGGTAGCAAGTCAAGCTGCATGTGAGGCTATCTGGATGAGGAAGATTTTGGTTGGTTTGTTCGGTTCACATTTAGATCCCACAGTGATACATTGTGATAATCAGAGTTGCATTAAACTCTCGGTTAATCCTGTGTTTCATGATAAATCTAAACATATTGATATCCAGTATCATCATATCAGAGATTGTGTGCAGCGGAAGATCATGTTGCTTCATTACATTCCTACAAAGGATCAAGATGTAGATATTCTGACGAAGGAAATCGCCAGGAGAAAATTCAAAGACCATAGAGGCAAGATTGGGGTGAAAGATAATCCCTATCTTGTTGAGAGGGAGTGTTGAGATTCAACAAGATGATGAGCTTAGTGAAAAGTGTCGCCTTCACTAAGTGGGCTCGCAGGCTATTTTTGGTGCAAGTCTATTTTTAGATTATGTCTATTTTTAGACATGATGATCATATTTCAGAAGTTGCTGGATGCTATTTGTGGATGGTTGATAAAGTTGGAAAAATAGATGAAATTATATTCTTATAATATTGGGCGAAGTCTATTTATAGATCGTCAATCTAAAAATAGATGCATGTCGATTATTATTAGCTCTTAATAATAATCAGACTCTAAACAACAACTTATTCTCTTGAAGCACTTTAGTTCAGTGCACAGATGTGGCACATCAGCTGACAGAAGGAATTACAAAATTCCTAAGGGTTTACTGGAGCTAATGCATGGAGGACTCAGTTAGAACTCAAGTGGCAGAGTTATGACACAGTTGGAAGAAGTAGTTATGGAGTTGTATTCAGTTTAACTCAGTTAGACTCAATTGAGCTAGTTGTATCTAGTCTAACTGATTGATACACTAGTGAGAGTGGAGTGAATTAATTAGTTAGTTAATTCACAAATAATAAATCATTAATCAACTGAAAAATACATTAGTTAACTATAGTGCATGGCAGTTTCAGTGGAGACCAGTGGAGAGATAGGTGAAAGGGCAAGATAGACTATTTGTTGTGACTATAGTGATGCATTGTTTGCATCACACACACATTGGAGTTGCCAATGAGGATTGTGAAGTCAAGGATGGAGTAATTCGAATTCATTCATAGCTATTCTTCATCAGAGATTGTGCAGTGGAGGCAGGCTAGTAGGGGGCAGAGATCGGTGCATGGATTTGCAAGATTGGTCCTAATTAGTGTATGACGATTGTACTGTACTGAGGGCTTGTGATAAGATTTGTATGCTTGTATGAGATTGTCATATGATCTCCATGTTACATAATATATAGTTGGGGTTTTCAGCTTCAAGCTTTCTCGGTTAAAAACTGTGTTATGCGTGATTGAATATTTTTGTTTATGCTTCACATGTGTGTGCAATTAATTTTTCTGAAAAATATTAACAAGTGGAATAGATTCAGTATCTTGCATAAAGTTAAATAGTGTGAGATCAGGTGGATCTTGGAAATATGCATGCTTAGTGCATATAATTTCTACATCCCCAACATATAACTGCTACTAGTCTTTGAAACTGTCACTCTGGCGTCCCACAACATCAACTGTCCCTGATCCATCATGCTACTGAATATTGTGGGCCCCATAACAAGGTATTGATCCAAGAGGTGGATTCCTCGAGGATCTTTCCCATCTGTAGCGCTTCTCATCTGCCCAGGCAGTATTCACCCCATACAAATAAGTGCCTTGAGCACATACAAATAAGTGCTTTAAGAACAGACAAATAAGTGCTATTAGCACATGAAATAAAGGATAAAGGATTGAGAAAGGATTCATGCATAGAGAGGTAATGCGATGACTCTGCCGGGGTATTGACCAGGCTCGCTAGAGGCGGAGCAATGTTTGTGACTCCTAGGCAGTGAGTCCACCGGGGCTCATCAGGCTCGCTAGCAGCGGAGCAACATAGGGGATCAAATAACTATACCAAATCCCTTGAATCCATGAGGTTACTCCGACCCCTCCTGTCTGGTCTCTGACAATGAAAGCATGGTGAACAACATTTAGCGTAGTGAAAATGAGTGAAGTGAACACATGAAGGCCATATATGAGGCTAGTGGGACCCATGGAAGTGGAAGAAAAGACCTGCTAAGCCCCCCCAGCCACCTCAAGATTAAATGCAGGAAGAGATTCTAGGTTCTACCAGTGAATTGCCAATTGTTGTAGCCATTACAACACCCTTCGAAATTTGGCACTCGTTTGAAATTCCAAAGCCCCTTTTACTAATGATAAGAAATAGTTGGCTCCAAACTCCGCCATGGACATCAAACAACTCTCCTTGGGTAGGTAATCCAAAAACCAAAAGATGACTTCAATTTTTCTAAGTAAAGTCGCAAATTCGCATGGCCGTTCTTCTTTCAAACTTCGGCAAGTTGCGACTTAGCGACCTAGCGACCTGACCCAGGTCGCCAGGTCGCCAGGTCGCAAACTACGTTGGAATATAATATTTGTGACTATACGACCTTGCAACCTAGCGACCTCTCAAGTCATGAGGTCGCAAGGTCGCGAGGTCACATATCTACAATACTGAGTCGGGTTTGCGACCTAGCGGCCTCCATTAATGACCACATGTGCGACCTCTTTATAAATAAATTGGTCGCATAGGTCACATTCAACCTGCGCGACGGAGCAAACGAGAAGTTTAATGAGCCAATCAGAGTGAAATTTTTCCCAGGTAAGTCGTTGAAACTTCCTGTAATCTCTTTTTATTGGTTGTAGCCCTAACTTCCTCGAACCTAGATTATTAATTGCCTAAGATATCCCCTAGTTGCAACCCTTAACCCTCACCATCACTCTAGCTAGGGTTTCCTTTTTTTCTCTCTAATCCATCAAGCCTAAAACCATTTTAATCCATCCTTTCTCCTCCTACCATTGTGGGAAGCCCTCCCCGGCCTTCATGTGAGCCTTTCAACCTCAATTCATTCTCTTTCCTTAGATTTTTTCTCCCCTTTTTCCATATTTTCCCCGCGGGTCACGACTGCCAATTTTTCCTCAGAAAATAGTAACGCGACGTCGCGACCTTGCGACGTCGCGACTTGGTCATTGAGTTGCAAAGTTTCGATGGTCCACACAATTGTGACTTTGCGACCTTGCGACCTCGTTGCTAAGTCTCTAAGTCGGAGGGTTGCAAAGTCAGGATTGTTCATACCGACGCAACTCTGCGACCTCACGACTAAGTCACAAGGTCACAATATTTCCAATCTATATTTTTTTCGGCCAGCACCAGTCGTAGCAACCTAGCCTAAGCAACCAAATCCCTAGTTAGTGTAGTCATTTCCTTTTGCTTTCATGCCGTTCGTCTTATCTTGGGATTGTTTTTTGAATATGCCAGGGGACATCGAAGCTGAGCTTAAGTGTGTCTCTATCTCATCGGCCTCAAGCGACATGGGGCCTCCAACAGTTCGAAGGAGAAAAAAAATCCCAGAAATAGAGCTATTAGAAGTAGAGGTTCCTCCACCATTGCCCATATATGGAGATACTTCCTATACCTTCGGGAAAAATGATACGATGTCATGGTATCAAGTCTACCGAGAATTCACAAAGCAAGAATTCCTAGAGGACCTCCTAGACAAACAAGTATACATTTAGGTTAAGAGGTCTAAGCTTGACTATGTGGGCGCTCACCCGCCAATCTTCCTATGTGCAGAAGTAGTCGAGTGGATCCTTCAGAAGGTGGACTCAAAGTTCTGGGTCATCCATGATCACGTAGGAAAATCATTTTCCAACCTGATTGGGAAGGACACATATGTGTACTACTCACTCCCAGCTAGGGAAGAGTCTTTCAATGCTCAGTTGATTTCTACGCATGATGTGCCAATACCAGACACCTTGAAGGGTTGGTGGGAGGACCCTGAAATGTTCAAGGGAAAAAAGGATCAGGAGTACAAGACCGGGGCCTAAGGAAAGTATACATGCTCATCACAACTATGTTGTGAAGGACGTATGGCAGGAAGGATGCCACTAATTTTAATGGAGAATGGGTTTCGCTCATGTACGAGATGAACTCCTATGACACTCGTTTAAATTGGGCACATCTTTTGATGTTTGCTCTAAGGGCAAACATATCAGCAACCCATGTACCAGAGGAGGGATGTGTGTCAAAATTTTACATGGCTTCCTACCTCTTGGATGCAGTGTGTGCATGGTGCAATTTTTATGGTTAGAAACACAACTGGGATACGAAACATGGTGGGCCTATTCACAAAGATCTAAACATGTTCTGGGATATCAGGTACAAGGAGGACATTGACCCCATCTCAGAAAATTTCATTACCGTGCTCTACCGACACCTCTTTAATGAGGATCCTCCTTGCATGTCCAAAAGGGAGATGGAGACGATGGTTAAGGTAGCCCATTGGTTCCCCATCAGAGAAGGTACTTTCATTAGAGTCTTTGGGTCATTCAAGGGCCCTCACACATTACCCAAGTTTGTCACTGAAAAACTATTATTACAAGAAGTGTGCTACCAAATGACAAGTGGGTTCTCTAAGGCACTAAGCAAGGGCAAGAAGAAACCATGGCCTACCCTCCCGCTTACTATTGGTGCCTATACAGTCAAGGAATTCAAATATGTGGAGGCTGAAGTAGAATACATCAAAGGCTTCCACTTCGTGGAATTAGCTCACATATATTATGACCCTGACATGATCGTCCTCGCACACTGCAAGTGGGCCAAATTTAACTGAACTTACCAGCACACAGAGTGCCTCGTAGAAGAGCTAGTGAAAAACTGGTATAATTCCAACAGGGCAGCAGCCCCCGAAGGACAAGACAACTTGGATGGAGATCAATAGGATCAATTCCAAGACAATCAACCTCTGCAAGAAAGAGCAGACACTCTGAAACGAAAGGACCCTTCGAGGGGAGCATCAACTTCTCAATCCAAAAAGACCAAGAATACTACAAGTAGTAATCCTCTCAAGGACCGGCAGGAAGGAGGGGACAAAGGATCTGAGGTAAAATTAGAGGCTGAGTAGAAGAGAATAGAGGAAGAACTCAAGAAATCCCAAGATGCCTTGGCTCATCAATAGGAAGAAGAGAAACAAAAGAAATAGGCCGAAGAACCGTAGAAGAAAAAGCAGAAAGAAGAATGGAAAACGAAGCAAGCAGAAGAGGCTCACAAGAAGAAGAAAGAAGAGGAAAAACTGAAAAGGGAGGTCGAGCACATGATGAAAAAAGAGTAGGAAAAGGAAGAAGTGGAGAAGAAGGTGAAGGAAGTGGAAGCTCAAAAGCTACAGGAAAATATTTCCCAAAAGGCAGAGGGAAGTGGGTCACAACCCTCAAAAACTGGGAAACAAATAGACCTGTCACACATTGACATGCCCCCGACACCTCCCATGATAGTGGGACACCTCTCACTCTCAGAAATATTCATCTCGGAGGAACATGAGGATGATGTAATGGATCTAACAAGACTATCTTACTATTAGTACACTCATAAAATCAGGCAGGAAAGGAGAAAATTCCTTGTGCGGAATCCAACCGATCCTCTGATAGTAACCACAGCGAAAGACATAGTCCTAGACACCAGGACTAACCCCATAAAAATAACATAGAACAAAACCGCCTTTGTAGCTACCACAAAAGAGAATGTCAGCAGGATGAGAAGAGAAATCTTGTTTCTACAGAGCATAATCCAGGTGTCCGAGCAAAGGGAAACCCATGAAGAAATAGAAAGAAAGTCCTAGAAACTGAAAATCAAAGGCTCCAACTCGCACTCAGTCAGGCCAGCAGACTACAGACCTCCATTCAAGGGGAGTTGGACACCTTAGGGAGTACCATGAAGCAGGTATATGAGGATATGTTAACTATAAAACATACAGTCGTTCCTCTGCTAGGAGCTCAGGCAGAAACTAGTAAAAGGGATGTGCAACTAAAGGATGCCTCCAAAACACTAGACAACATAATTGAATGGTCTGAATGGTACCCATAGGTTCTTGTCACCATGAAAAATAAGGACTAGATCCGCACTCAGAATGATAAGGTACATATACGAATGAAGCTACAATCCAGGGACAAGCTCATAAAGGATGTAGAGAGGGTGATGTCTACCTATGAGCACCTTATCAGTGGCATAGATTCAATGGCAGAAGTGCACCACATCCCTTCCTTAGGGACACTGGCCACACATAAGATGATGGAATAGGTAATTCAAGACATCTAAGCATTATTAGAACCTATCAAACAAGCACTCGCTTCACAGGACCTCCCAGCCTCTAAGGAGAACATCGACCAATATATTGTTGCACCAGTCTGTATCTACACTAAGCTGGCCTCTATGTCCAACCAGATCAATGCTAAGAGGCACAATTTAGTTCTTGATGCTCTAGAATTATTTCATAGTTTGGGAGAGGACATGCCTCAAAACACTCTGGTAGTCGTCGTCTACCTGACCTGACAACCCTATCTCAAAGAACAACAACAAGTGGAAACCCCATACCTCTCCATCACACAGTTTATTCCTTGAAGAGATTGTTTTTACATGTAGCAGGCACAGGTAGGTCGCAGGTCAAAAATAGTACCCAGTCATAGGTCGCAACCTCAAACAGGTCGCAAGTCGCAAATCCTCCCAGGTCGCAGACCATGCCAAAAGTCAGGAATTTGAAAGGGCATTGTAGCCCAAGGGTCATTTTTTATTCTATATGTACTCCCTCGGGAGATAATTTAAGAAACTTTTTTTGGACTCCACAAGGGAGAAAGATAATTGTACAAATTTGAATGCATGATTCTAAGAATGAATAAAAATCAAATTTTTGACCCCATTATTGGATATGATGGGAACTCATGTGTGTTAACATTATGAATATTATGTCCTCATGTAATTGCTATAATTTATGACTGATTAATCTGTGTTTATGTTCCTGCATCATTTATACATTTAAGCTCTTTGGATGTATTAATGGTATGTGGATGTTTAGCACAAGGATATGTTAATAACTTAGTTGTTGATATTTCCATAATCTTTTGGAAACATGCTTAATGAATTGAAGGGTGTTTCGACCATAGTGAATTTTTTCTCTTCTGGTCAAACAAGCCTCTGTATGAGCATGACCCTAATGATGTGTTGCTAAAAATACTTCTTTTGGATACATGCTTTAAATCTCGCTTTGATATTTATAATGTTTCATTTTCAGGAGAACCCGTCAACCATTCGTTTTATATTGTTCAAGTAGCCATGCATTCTCTTATTTTCGAAATATACCTCCAACTGAGAAAGGGAGTATATCTCACCAATTCAATGGTAGCCTAGCCTACATACCAGATGGGATCCCTATCATAAATGGTCTAGGGTCTAGTTGGGACTTTATATCAAGGAGTTCCCCTTACTATTGGCAAGGCATTTTTCCTCGTCAACACCAGACTACCATTTTCGCATGCAGATCTAACACGCACCAACATGTCTCACATTTGGCATACCACCCCTCCATCATCATATCCCATCTACGATATTTTCCATCTACTTCATCATCCCCACACCGAGACTAACCTATGGGCCCCCCTCCCTCAGTAAAAAAAACCTTCCTCACATCATCAGTGAGCGATCATTTTCATGTTTTTTGGGCACCCGTCTCCATGTTTGTACAAACCAAACCCATTTTTTATTCTTTTGGAAAGTGTACACATATTTTTTAGGAGAACATCCCCTACCCATCCACCCTCTTGTTTCTCCCATGGCAACAGTCCCTAAACACCCTTGGTCGGAGCTTCACACCTTTCACACAAATTCACCACGACATTCATAACCAACATATACCCACCCTAGACGTCCTACCAAATCTAGGGCTTTCCTCATCAGAAATCATTATGACTGCCGCCAAACTGATTTTTTCACACTTCAACCTTGGGCCACTAAACTCCCATCATTAGTTTTCAACCAATTCTTGCCATCATGCCTATGTTAAACTATCATATCAAAGACCTTGGTCCCTTGCATCGGTGTTTCCCGCATGCGGTTGAGGCTTCCTTCTTGTCAACTTCAAACACCATTTTCCAAAAAGGAAGCAGTACCTTGGATGGCTCCCCACCTTAATAGGGTCATCCTCAGATGACACTGTGGGAATCATCATTACCCATAGATGTCATCGATCCTCCTGATATTTGAATACAACACAAGCTTTCATGTCAAGATGGTGTCGTACTCCAAAACCATTGCACTTAGTCAGAATTTGTCGAAGACTCGTGCCATTATAAGAATCCCTTTCAAAAATGCTTACATGGGAAGGTCCCAACCATACACCCATGCATACAATGAGCATTTATTCTAAAATATGTCATACCAAGATTATGCATATAGGCACTACATTCAACTTATCGTCAAAGAAAAACGCCCCTGAGGGCGTCAACAATCATCATCATCAACCAAATCAGCATATCACTACCATATTAGTAACATAGAAAAAGCCTTTATCTGTCATATATGATTTTAACTAGCCAAAGAATCATGAGCATGGGACATGCCCGCCTCGTATAAATTTTGTATTTATTGTATTATACTATCTCTTGCAGGTTTCCGACAGAACATGGTCCCTCTTTTACTCATAGTAAGGGGTATCCAACCTTAGGCTACACACAAGTCTCTCTCTCTCTCAACATGGGTTATATAGAAAAAAAACTATAATGTCTTTCGGCTATACAGTTCTTCCTAAACCTCACACATTAGGGGGAAACTGTTATCATTGGAAAAATGAACAAGAAAAATACATCATGAAATGTCAAGCAGAAATATTTACAGGGCTGAGAAACATTAGAGAATCTGGAAAATTTAACTTTCTCTAAGGTCAAAGTGTGCTTCGTGCACATTTTTATTTGATAGTAGCACTATTCTCCATGGCTTTCCCTCAATAAGCCGCACAGTCCTGATTATGTTGGAAGGTCACCATCCGGGACCACTTGGCACACTTCAGGAAAATATTCTCCACTTGAGGTCGACCAAGGATAGCCACCTAGAGCCACCTTGAGACCTGAAGTGAGAACACATTGGAATAAACCACCACTATTGGGTCAGTATCCACAATTGTACCAAGAGAGGGAAGAAGATTTGAATTTTGCCTATAAAATGCCACCATGAGAAGAAAAATTCAGAACACATTGTTATGCTGGAAAAGTTTCTCATGAGAAAACCAACAGTGTGTTGTCCAAGTAGAAATAGAGTGAAGCGATTCAGTTTTTATCCATCCAACATCTCAATCGCAAAGGAGAAGTACACCAAGTGTCCAACATCCAATCACTCGTTCGAGGAGAAGAGAGAGGCCTACAGACCAGCTCAAGGGGAAAGCCCTCCTTGCTTTGGGTATTAGAGCTCCATAGCTTTAAGGACTCACTGCAAGTGTGTAACGTTCTACTGCTTTTTTACCACCAACGACTAATAAGAGGGGATTCGTTCTCCTTTCGGATTATTAGCTCATTTACTCGATTGAGCTTGTGTTTATGTGTTATTTTGTTTTGTTTCCTCTTCTTGTTTGTAGCATGCTATGTTCCATAAACTAGTTTTTTCTACATGTTATGTTGTTTCCACTAACCATCTAACAACTCTTCTTGCCCTATGACCATTTCTTGTAGGTTAGAAATCGCTCCTATCAAGCACTGGTGTTTTAGTGCACTTGTGCACTAAACACATCAACACACTCATATTTTCAATACTACATAATAATATAAACCTTTAGCTGCGATTTCATTTTCCAACATTGGGTTTTTCCAGGGACTTTTGTCCAAAAATAATTATGTCATTTTTATGTGTGCTAGCATTTCTTAGCTCTTATCTTTGCTTTTGCAATATATATATATTTTTTATGGTGAAGAAATTGTTGTGTGAATTATTCGTTGTTTGTCGTAGTAAATAAAATTCATAATAATTAACCAGTTAGAAGAATAATTCCTAGTTGTTGCATTTCAAGGGAATTTTCACATGGTATTAGAGTATATTTTATAGACAGGAGGCTCGGAGGCAAAAAAGGAAAATTTCGTGGCTCAGACGGAGCTACAGTTCGAATTTTTCAGAGGGTCGCGCGGGTTAGTTCAACACAACTGCAAGAGCCTCACATGATTTTCTTTTACATTTGTGTGAATCATGCAAATATAGACTGGACAACTGCGAGAGCAGTGTAGGCAGAGGGAGAAACAAATCAAACTTTCACAGAGCAGAGTTTTAATATGGGAATAGAGGATTTAAAACAATTTGTTAGAGAAGATTGAATGTTGTGTAGAAAAGAAAGATTCAATGGCACGTGGATTTATTGGGATATTACCAAAGGGGAGGCTTCACTATATTAGGTCACCTAAATATATGTCTATTCCAAGGGGAAAAGTTGACAAGATAGGCTATAAGGAAGGATTCCCTACTTATGAAAAAGGATCAAATAACACAATTAGGGCAATGCACATCCTTCAAAATGCCTAGTTAGGGCATAATGTGACCTAGGGTTAGTGAATAAAAAATCTTAGCAACTCTATATAGGATCACAAGGCCAATAAAAGACTTGTAATAAGTGTATAGTTTCGATTTATTACACAAAATCCTTCAATAATCCTCAAGTTGAAGCTTAGGGTGAGGTAGGTTTTTTCTAGGGAACAATTTACCTAAGGCGATGTAAATTTATTTCAGATTGTTCTAGGTTGTATCAATTACTTTAGCCCAATTCCAAAATTCAATTAGAAATATTTAAAATTACAATTATTCTTTCCATTAATAAACAATAATTGAATATAGAACAATGTATGCAATGAAAAAGAAGACAATAAAAAAATCCACAAGACACACAATATTTGGTCCAAGACTAGGGGAAAACCCCACTAAGGGGAAAACCATTTTTCTTCTATTAGGTTTTCATAAATTGTTCAACAGAAAGTACAATTTTCCCAATACAATATGATCAACAATACAACCCAACAACTTTAGAAACCAGTATACACTAGTAGAATATATTAAATACAACTTGATTCAAACTTCAGACAACTTCAGATAACTTAAATGATGGTCAAACCCCTGGACACTCCCTTCTGGTTAGCATGGGATCGTATTTAGTTCTTGGATGCTACCTTGTCCATATCATGCATGTGTCCAGGGATTAAATTTCCCAGTTTTGTGCCAGCATCTGGAACAAATAATATAATTTTGTGTGAGCTTCAGATCTGAGACTTCAGACCTTCGTACGACCTTTTCCTTCGCCAATGTGTCGAATCGAATTATATAGAAGAGAATAATATGCTTGATGTTGTGATGTCCAAATTAGCTTCTAGGTCTCTTTTATTTATAGGCTTCTAGGGGATGTCCAATGATTCCCATTTGATGTTGAGGTTGTCTTGTCCAAATGTGTATGTGAGTGAAGCTGCCCTAATCCAATATCCATGAGTGGGTGCATAAAATAAAAAACCAACTTCTGCTTATCGAAACGAGGTTATATTTAGGTCAATTTTGGTCCCCTCGAAAATAAGAATTCAATTTCATCATCATATCCATCAATGAGTAGTCCATGATGGAATTTTATCACAATTGCATAATTTTAGCACTCCCTCTCAAATAGGGAGAATTCCACCTATAAAAATTGTCCATCGATCAATGTGTCATCGTGTCATAATGTGTACCAATATTCTCAAATATATCTACTTAAACATTACCGAATCTAAAGAAAAATAATCACGGGGATAAAAATATAACCACCCTCTGTCAATGGGCTACAACCCAGAATATTTGTCAGCGAGCTACTACCCAGAAATATGTCATCGGGCTACTAATCGGAAATGCGTCATCTGGCTACTACCCATAAATATTTCATCAAGCTAATACTTCGAAATGTCATCATGATACTACCCAAAAATGTCATCAGGCTACTACTCAGAATTAGCTTGTAAATGAATAGTTATGTAAAACTTTAGTGTCACTGTATTAGTTATTTCGATCCATCATTTATTTTAATCAATCCTAATATTTGTTGTTTTTTATCAATGCATTTTTTTAAGGAGTTTTTCCAATTTCATAAGTAAGAGTGTCAACAAAACTACACTCCACCTTCTCACTCTATTATCTAAGTAAATTTCAAGGGATTCAAGGCATAATTTTGGGTTTTCTATAGATTATGGGTTTTGGGAGGATGACAAATTCGGTGGTTTGAGGAATTACACTTGGTCATGGAACAAAGGCTCAGTGAGACATTTATGAATTCACAGTATTCATTTAATATCATGGGTTTTCTTTTATTTCCTTGATTCTTTCTCATTCATAATATATAATTCCAAAATAAATTTTCATCTTTTATAGGTATATAAAAGCACTAGTTGTATCGTTGTTTGATTGTATATGCACTCTCTTTGCCTTTTTTTCTTTTTTCATTCAACTAACTCAGAAATTGAATCTAAAAGAAATATATGCCAACATGATTCTATGTTACACAATGATATCTTATTGCATTTGACTATATTTCAAGCACGATTAATTCATTTATTTCAGGGTTTAGGCCTCTGTGAGATGAGTAATTTTGATATGAAACTTCTGGATCCATCACATTAAGTTTTTTAGTCAATGTTTCGAGTCAACAAGTGTGGCTCATTATTAGGATTGATGATGAGGCACACTTGGTGGCTCGAAACATCGACTCAAAAACATAATGTGATGGATATGGATGTTTCATATCATAATTCATTTTTTTTAAATTTTATTTTAGGGTGCATTTATTACAAGTACACAAATCTAGAATAGGTGTATTGAGACATGTATATGTGTTTTAGGGTCCATATTTCAAAACTGGACTCTGATACCACGTGTAATGACCCATCCTAAGGTCCTATAACCATTTTTTCACAAAATATCACAACACAAAAACACACATTTACCAACACACACACTCTCTCAATTAATAGTTAAATATATGTCGTGCTTTGTATGTTTGTATGCAAGTTTTTTTTTGTTTGTTTGTTAAATCAATATTTTTTTTTGTAAGTTTCGTAGGACTACATCTTCAACATGTCCTATATATCACCCCGATCGGGGAGAGGAATTGAACTAGTGCATTCACATCAAGGAGTGCCTTAACAAAGCACCTGATCACCATCTATCCAAGACTCCATGGAATTTTTTAATCAATATTGAAATGTATGTTGTGTTTTATATGTTCCTATGCAAGTGTTGTGTATAATTTGTTTGTGAGTGTGTTTATTTTTAAACAATAATGAGAATTTTTATATTGATTTCAAAATTTGCGTTCATTTCAGAGTTTTACATGAGGGTTACAATTCAATTTTTTCATATGCTTTAGGCATATATAGCATAACTTTGATCAAAATTATCCTTTGTAAAGTCTCAAAAAAAAAAAAAAACAGAGAAAGCATGGGTCTATCCTTCATTACATTAGACTTGTTTTCCCCCACAATAAATGTTTTCCACTCCCTTTGAAATAAATGTCATTAACTCTCCCCATGTGTTTTCTTGAGCCCTTTCCATTTTTCTCTTATCCACAAATTAATTTGAGGGAACAATTTTGTTAGGCTTGAGAAGTAAAAAATACTAAAAATTAATAATATTAAATATTAAAAACCCTTAATATTTAACCATGTCATTCGATGTGACGGATTCACAAGAATTTAATTAATTAAATATTAAATAATAATTTTCAAATATTATTTATTAATTGTAAATCAATATTTAGGGTTAAATAAGTGTTAATTGAGTTTAATTATTAAAAAAGTTTACAATTAACCATAAACTTGATCATTAATCAAATTTAAGGTTAATTGTAGCTAAGTTATTAATCAAGTTTAATTATTAATTAATTGTCTAGCATAATAGGCTACATGATATTAGTGTATTTATGTAGTTATAATTTGCATACCTTGTATGGATACTAATAGTACTTATCAAAATCAAGCACATACAACAATCATTCAATTGGTAGGTTATTAACACAATGTAAGATAATAAGACAATGCAGAGGCATTGCAGTTTTAAACTTGTTGACATTGGTAACCTTAGGAGCCTTGTAGAACTTTAGCAATTTTTTATTAGTGTTGAACTACCAAGACCTTTAGAAATTGGTTTGGGGGAAACTTTACCAAAGGCCTTGACAATTTTGACAACTGAAATGTTTGAAGAATCCTAGGGTTAGCCAACTTTAATTTGTCTCAAATCTTTTTGAACTTTTAATAATGAAAAGTTTCACCATTACTAGGGAGCCTTTAGCTATTATTTCTCCATGGTCGGTTATAAATGAACTATTACCCTATAATAATAGGTGGTTTCATTTTTGTATTCAATCAAGGTGAGATATTATCTCCAAACCATCATATTTTATTGAAGATTAGTATTTTCTACAAATCATTTATGGATGAGAATATATCAATTGTTAACAAGGCATGATCGTTTGGAGACAAAATTTCACCTTGATTAAATAAACAAGAGAAACTACCTATTGTTGATAGGGTAATAGTTCAAAGATTACAACTCACCATGGAAAAATAATGGTTGAAGGCTCTCTAATAATGATGAAATTTTTCAATCTTAAGGGCCCATAAAGCTTTGGGACAAATTGAAGTTGGCTAACCATAGGTTTTTTCTTAGTGTTGTCAGACATTCTATCTATTGATATTTCCAAGGCCTTTGGTAAAGTTTCTTCCAAACTAGTTTCTAAGGATTTTGGTAGTTCAAGATTGCTCATAAGAAAGTTGTTAAGCTTGTTGCTTCTATAAGGATCCTATGGTGGTTAATGTTAGCAAGTTCAAAGTTGCAATGCCTCTACATGATCTTATTATCTTACATTGTGTTGATAACCTATCAATTGAATAAGTGTTCTCTACGTTTGATTTTGATAAGTATTATTAGTATACATATAAGGTATGCATATGCTTGCTACATAATCACAACTCGAATGAATATTGCTAGTATCTAGTAGCCTATTATGCTAGATAATTAATTAATGATTATACTTGATTAGTGAATAAACTACGATTAAAATTAACTTGTATAATGATAAATCTTATGGATGCTTTGATATTTCTTAATAATTAAGCTCGATCAGTGCTTACTTAACCCTTGATTTTGATTTATAATTTAAAAACTATATTTAAACATTGATTATTTAATATTTATTTGATTGGATTTTTTTGAATCCAAAAGGTTCATTGACATGATTAAAAATTAATATTTTATTAATTTTATATTTATTCCTAGAATTAAGGAAATGAGTTAATGACTGAGTTTGGGCCTCCGAATTGGAATTTCATCATGGATAAACATGAAGGAAAATCAGGCGTGATCGTTTGGAGACGACATTTTACCTTAATTGAATAAAAAAGATAAACTACCTATTGTTGATAGGGTAATAGTTCAAAGATAACAAATCACCATTGGAAAATAATGGTTGACGACTTTCTAATAATGGTAAAATATTTCAATCTTAAGGGCCCATAAAGCTTTGGGACAAATTGAAGTTGGCTAAACATAGGTTTTTTCTTAGTATTTTCAAACATTATATTTGTTGATATTGTCAAGGCCTTTGATAAAGTTTCTTCCAAATTGGTTGCTAAGGATTTTGGTATTTCAAGGATGCTCATAAGCAAGTTGTTAATCTTGTTCCTTCTATAAGGTTCCTAAGGTGGTCAATGTTAGCAAGTTTAAAGCTGCAATACCTCTTAATGATCATGTTATCTTACATTGTGTTGATAACCTATCAATTGAATGAGTGTTATTTATGTTTAATTTCGCTAAGTATTATTAATATACATACAAGGTATGCATATGCTAGCTACATACTCATAACTCGCACGAATATTGCTAGTATCTAGTAGCCTATTATGCTAGACAATTAATTAATTATTAAGCTTGATTAATGAATAAATACGATTAACCTTAACTTGTATATTAATAAAGATTATGGATTCTTTAATATTTCTTAATAATTAAGCTCGATTAGTGCTTACTTAACCCTTAATTTTGTCTTATAATTTAAAAACTATATTTAAACATTTATTATTTAATACTTAATTGATTGGAATTTTGAAAATCCATAAGGTTCATTGACATGATTAGTTATTAATATTTTATTATTTTTCTATTTATTCCTCAGTTTGAGGAAAGGAGTTAATGACTTACTTTGGGCCTCAAAATTGGAATTTCATTCTGGAGAAACTTGAAGGCAAATCAGGCAAAAATAAGGCATGATCATTTGGAGACCACATTTCACATTTGATTGAATAAAAAAGAGAAACCACCTATTGTTGATAGGGTAATAATTCATAGATAAAAACTCACCATGGACAAATAATGGTTGAAGGCTCTCTAATAATGATGAAAATTTTCAATATTAAGGGCCCATAAAGCTTTGGGACAAATTGAAGTTGGCTAAGCATAGGTTTTTTCTTAGTATTTTCAAATATTCTATTTGTTGAGATTGTCAAGGCCTTTGATAAAGTTTCTTCCAAGCTAGTTGCTAAGGATTTTGGTAGTTCAAGGATTATCATAAGCAAATTGTTAATATTGTTGCATATATAAGGTTCCTAATGCGGTTAATGTTGTTGGGAAAAATATTGAGAGGGGGAGGGGTGAATCAGTATTTAGATCTTACTGAAATATTTTCTCTTTTTCTTTACTGAATTCCATATGCGGCTTTTATGAACCCAAATCGCGTATACACGTTCATATACCAAAAGAAACTAGAGTATATTGAAATAATTTTATTGTTTAAAAACACTTTTCAAAAACAATCTTTTAACTCAGTTTTTCAGTCATGCATCTGTTAGATAATCAACAAATATGTGCAGTAATAGTAGAATAAAACATCACACAAGAGAAACACACATGAACACCAAGATTTAAGGTGGAAACCCAATTATGGAGAAAACCACTGTTGCTGCCGTTTCTATCTTCAATATTGATTATATGGAAAACTATTTACAATGCTTGTACTGATGCAGACTCATATTAGTACACAGGTATCTACCTGCAGAAGGCTGCAACCTTCTCTCATTTTCCAGCTGCTACTGGAAGGGAGCTACAACCCCCTAATCTCGTTTACCAGTCACTACTGGAAGGGAGATTCAAACCCCTGATCAGAACACCAGCTTCTACTGGCAGGAAGCTTCTACTTCCCTCATAATCACTGCACGCCACGTTTCATCAATTTTCATACTGAATCCCACAACTTCAACTCAACTCATCATAAATATCATCAATAATAAACTTAACCCAAACTTCAATCAGTACAGTGAGAACACTGTAACCAGAACACAAAAATAACCCAAACTTTAGAGTAAGTATGCAGAATCAAACTCAACCTTGAACATTCATCATATTAAAATTCATATGCTACTTCGCTTCACTGAACCCATGTGTATACACGCTTTCCATCACACCAACCTACGTATAGATCTGTGAATATGGTTTTTCAGAATATGATCTCTTTCAGATCCAGATCTGAGGCTTTCAATCAGACATCTTTTTAGAAATACAAAACCTTTAAACAGTCAGTCATCATTAACCATGTTTACTCACTTATTGATCAGATTTGGACATATTCAAATTAGCAGCATGTATAGTATTCAAGCAACCCATATCTTCATGAAGATTTCATTGACAGACAACATAAATAATAGCAGCAATAACAAAAAAGCTCTGCAATAAGCTTAAAAAATACCCTAACTTCCATACGCGCCTTTTCTGAAGCAAACACGTGTATATACGCTCTTTTGCTGAGACAACCTAACATATATATCTGTAAATATTAATTCAACATAATGTTTTCAGATCTATAGAACTTACCCATATTTATTCACTCCACTTCAACAAACATGCGATAGGTCTCAGATCTAATCATCTCTTCGATGGATCATGCAAGAATATAGTCATTTCAGATATATAGATCTTGATCCATCAATATATCCAAGGGTGCATCATAACTTTAGATTTATCAATAAAACAGAGTTCATCCTATGCAGATATACTTCAGAGAGAAATATTAGTGATAGCCCTTACACATGCACACCTTTGCACTATGATATTCTTCTCCTTATATAGATTTAGCCTTTACCAATACCATGAGTCAAAACCACACAAATGTTGATGGTATTCTTGGACGGAATCAATACAGTGCTCAATACTGTGGGCTAATACCATGGTAATGACCCTTGGTATCATAATTTTAGAGCACAAAAGGCATACGTGACTTGGATCATTCTTATCTGCATGTATACAAGACTTCACTTCATAAAAAGTGCGTATATACTAATTATGAATGTATACACATGTTTCCTTCATAAAATTAGCGTATACATTGCATCCATACGCGAGTTTCCTTCATCAAACCTGCGTATACATTGAGAAATATTTCCTGTTTCATTTTTTTGGCACTTATTGGAATTCCTTTCTCTGTTACATCTAAATTGACATGTAGAAACATCATTTTTACATAGGTTTCTTCTCATAGGTAAATCATCAAGTAGGTTTCCATCAAGGACAACTGCATCAAGTAGGTTGCCATCAAGGACAACATATTTCATCATATTGCCAAAAATCTCCCCCTTTGGACTTGATGGCAACCATGATGGTGTTTGATCACCACAACAGATAAATACATTAATCATAACCATTATTCAAACACAAAAATACTCTCCCCCTTTGACATCAAGGGAAAAAGGGAAGATCAATACCGAAACAAGGTTTCTCTTGCCTTGTATAAAGAAGAGCTCTGCAGATCTAATGTGCACTCAATTTACCATGTTCCCCCTGAGTTCATGCTGTATATTTAGACAGATTTTTCAATGAAGTACATGACTCTATAACTCAACCGAGTATGAATTTTCTTATAACCAAGGACTCATACTTACATCAATGACCCAGAATTCAAAACAAGTATGCAGAATCAAACTCAACCCTGAACATTCATCATCTTAAAATGCATACGCTACTTCGCTTCACTGAACTCGCATGTATACACACTTTTCGTCACAACAACCTGCGTATAGATCTATGAATACAGTTTTTCAGAATATGATCTGTCTCAGATCCAGATCTGAGGCTTTGAGTCAGACATCTTTTCAGAAATATAGAACCTTTAAACAATCATTCATCATTAACCATGTTTACTCACTTATTGATCAGATTTGGACATATTCAACTTATCATCATGTATAGTATTCAAGAAACCCAGATCTTCATGAAGAATTCATTGACAAACAACATAAATAATAGTAACAATAACAAAAAACCTCTGCAATAAGCTTCAAAAAAATCCTAACTTTTATACGCGCCTTTTCTGAAGCAAACCCATGTATATACACGCTTTTACTGAGACAACCTAGCATATAGATCTGTAAATATTAATTCAGCAGAATGTTTTCAGATTTATAGAACTTACCCAAATTTATTCACTAAACTTCAACAAACATGCGCCAGGTCTCAGATTTAATCATCTCTTCAATGGATCATGCAAGAATATCGTCATTTCAGATATATAGATATTGATCCATCAATCTATCCAAGGGTGCATCATAACTTCATATTTATCAATACAACTGAGTTCATCCTATGTAGATATACTTCAGAGAGAAATATTAGTGATAGCCCTTACACATGCACACCTTTGCACTATGATCTTCTTCTCCTTATATAGATTTAGCCTTTACCAATACCATGAGTCAAAACCACACAACTACTGATGGTATTCTTGGATGGAATCAATAAAATGCTCAATACTATGGGCTAATACCATGGTAATGACCCTTGGTATCATAATTTTAGAGCGCAAAATGCATACACGACTTGGATCGTTCTTATCCGCATACAAGAATTTGATTCATAAAAAATACATATATACTAATTATGAATGTATACACAAGTTTCCTTCATAAAAGTAGCATATACATTGCATCCATATGCAGGTTTCCTTCATCAAACCTGTGTATACATTGAGAAATATTTCCTGTTTCATTTCTCTGGCACTTACTGGAATTCCTTTCTTTGTTACATCTAAATTGACCTGTAGAAACTTAATTTTTACATAGGTTTATTATCATAGGTAACTCATTAAGTAGGTTTCCATCAAGGACAACTTCATCAAGTAGGTGTCCATCAAGGACACCATATTTCATCATATTTCCAACAATCTCCCCCTTTGGACTTGACGAAAACCATGATGGTGTTTGATCACCACAACAGATAAATACATTAATCATAACCATTATTCAAAAACCAAAATAATCTCCCCCTTTGAAATCAAGGGCAAAAGGGAAGATCAATACCGAAACAAGGTTTCTCTTTCCTTGTATAAAGAAGAGCTCTACAGATCTGATGTGCACTCAATTTACCATGCTCCCCCTGAGTTCATGCTGGATCTTTGGACATATTTTTCAATGAAGTACATGACTCTATAACTCAACCGAGTATGAATTTTATTATAACCAAGGACTCATACTTACATCAATGACCCAAACTTCATAATACGTATGCAGAATCAAACTCAACCCTGGACATTCATCATCTTAGAATGCATATGCTACTTCGCTTCACTGAACCCACGTGTATATTCACTTTCCGTCACACTAACCTGCGTATAGATTTGTGAATACGGTTTTTCAGAATATGATCTGTCTCAGATCCATATCTGAGGCTTTGAGTCAGACATCTTTTCAGAAATATAGAACCTTTAAACAGTCAGTCATCATTAACCATGTTTACTCACTTATTGATCAGATTTGGACATATTCAACTTAGCAACATGTATAGTATTCAAGAAACCCAGATCTTCATGAAGACTTCATTGACAGACAACATAAATAATAGCAGCAATAACAAAAAACCTCTGCAATAAGCTTCAGAAAAAACCTAAATTCCATACGCATCTTTTCTGAAGCAAACCTGCGTATATACGTGATTTTACTGAGACAACCTAGCATATAGATCTGTAAATATTAATTCAGCAGAATGTTTTCAGATCTATAGAACTTACCCAGATTTCTTCACTTCACTTCAATAAACATGCGCCAGGTCTCAGATCTAATCATATCTTCAATGGTTCATGCAATAATATATTCATTTCAGATATATAGATCTTGATCCATCAATCTATCCAAGGGTGCATCATAACTTCTGATTTATCAATAAAACAGAGTTCATCCTATGCAGATATACTTCAGAGAGAAATATTAGTGATAGCCCTTACACATGCACACCTTTGCACTATGATCTTCTTCTCCTTATATAGATTTAGCCTTTACCAATACCATGAGTCAAAGCCACACAACTGCTGATGGTATTCTTGGATGGAATCAATACAGTGCTCAATGTTGTGGGCTAATACCATGGTAATGACCCTTGGTATCATAATTTTAGTGCGCAAAAGGCATGCACAACTTGGATCGTTCTTATCTGCATGTATACAAGACTTCGCTTCATAAAAAATATGTATATACTAATTATGAATGTACACGCTGGTTTCCTTCATAAAACTAACATATACATTGCATCCATACGTGGGTTTCCTTCATCAAACCTATGTATACATTGAGAATTATTTCCTGTTTCATTTCTCTGGCACTTACTGGAATTCATTTCTCTGTTACATCTGAATTGACCTGTAGAAACATCATTTTTACATAGGTTTCTTATCATAGGTAACTCATCAAGTAGGTTTCATCAAGGACAACTTCATCAAGTAGGTTGCCATCAAGGACAACATATTTCATCATATTTCCAACCATCTCCCCCTTTAGACTTGATGGCAACCATGAAGGTGTTTGATCACCACAACAGATAAATACATTAATCATAACCATTATTCAAACACCAAAATACTCTCCCCCTTTGACATCAAGGACAAAAGGGAAGATTAATACCGAAAGAAGGTTTCTCTTGCCTTGTATAAAGAAGAGCTCTGCAGATCTGATGTGCACTCAATTTACCATGCTCCCCCTGAGTTCATGCTGGATCTTTAGACAGATTTTTCAATGAAGTACATGACTCTATAACTCAACCGAGTATGAATTTTCTTATAACCAAGGAATCCTACTTACATCAATGACCAACCAAGTGGAATTACATATTTGACTCAACTTCCCAACCAAGTGGGTTTAAAAATTTGAACAAGTCCTTATATGACTGAATATAAAAATTTTACGTCGTAGGTCTCAACATGACCTTTTCATCAAATTACAGATATGAATTTTTATAACCAATACCAAAAGACCTCAAGGGAGAGATCATATTTCAGAACCATCATAATGCCAACAATGCATTATTCCTAGCAAGGCTAATGCTCCCCCTAGGCTTGTGCATCCTAAAGACTTTCAACAACCAATTCATCAAAGAATTTTCATCAAGAAGATAAATATCAGAGAATGATATAGAAAGATGAAAACTGGATCAAAACATAGATTACCCAACAACACCACATCTGTTCTGAATGTTGACCCAGAGAATTTCTGTTAGCAAAACCCATACGTGGTTTTTTTTCACAAAAAATCACGTATATACACGATTCACCTTCATGAAACCAGCGTATCGAATTTAATATTATTAATTTAAGTAGATTTGATCAGAGAGGTAGAGACAACTCCCAACTTCTGTCTGAGATATTTGAATGCTTCTCTGGGAATAGGTTTAGTAAATATATCAGCAACTTGTTCTTTGAAGGGAACATACTCCAATTTAACCTTTTGTTCAAGCACTTGTTCACGTAGGAAGTGATACTTGATAGGAATGTGCTTGGACTTGGAATGCATAATAGGATTCTTTGAGATACTAATGGCACTTGCATTATCACATAAAATGGATATGGGAGGTGAACATTTAATTTGAATGTTTTGTAAAGTCCGCATCATCCAAAGTAGTTGTGTGCAACATGATGCGAAAGCCACATATTTTGTTTTTCTATATATAAGGAAATAAAGCTTTGTTTCTTGCTGAACAAAGATACTAATCGGGGCCCCATATAGAATGCACCACCACTAGTGCTTTTTTGATCATCAACATTTCTAGCCCAATCCGCATCTGTGTAAGCATGAAGAGTGAGATCAACATTCTTTGGATACCATAGACCAAAGTCTTGAGTCCCTTGTAGATATTTGAATATTATTTTTATATCCTGAAGGCGTGACTCTTTTGGATTAGCTTGGAATCGTCCAAGAATCCCAACTGCATGCATAATGTCAAGTCTTGTCCCGGTTAGATAATGCAAACTTCCAATCATGGATCTATATTCTGGTTGATTCACTGTAGGAGAATCATCATGAGAACCGAGGTTACACCCAATTACCATTGGTGTACTTACAGGTTTACAGTCTTCCATCCCATACTTCTTTAAAATTTTCTTAAGATATTTTGCTTGTGATAAAAATATGCCATCTGTTGCTTGTTGCACTTGTAAGCCAAGAAAAAATGTTAGTTCCCCAAGTAAAGAAATTTCAAATTCTTGCTGCATAACAGAAGCAAATTTTTGACTCATGGACTCTTCATTACTTCCAAAAATGATGTCATCAACATATACAACTACAATCAATAGTTTATCATTTTCAATTTTTGTGTATAAGTTGCTATCAACAAATCCCTTTGAAAAACCTTTTCGATGAAGATATTTGTCAAGACGATAGTACCATGCCCTTGGAGCTTGTTTGAGACCATATAAAGCCTTTTTAAGTTTGCAAACAAGTTTTTCATCATTTCCCAAAATGAATCCTTCTGGTTGTTCTATCTAAACTTCTTCTTCTAGATCACCATTGAGGAAAGAAGATTTAACATCCATTTGATAAAATTTGAATTGTTGAAAGCTTGAAAAGGCAAGAAACATTCTTATGGCTTCAAGTCTAGCTACAAGAGAAAATGTTTCTTCAAAGTCTATACCTTCTTATTGAGCATACCCTTTACAAACAGGTCTAGCTTTATTTCTAATAACATCTCGATTTTCATTTAACTTGTTTTTGAATATCCATTTTGTTCCAATAATATTTTTATCATGAGGTCTTGGAACTAATTCCCAAGTGTGATTATTTTCAATCTGATCAAGTTCTTTATTCATGTCTTGAATCCAACATTCATCTTTTCCAGCTTGATTTGAATTCTGAGGTTCAATCACTACTACATTTGGGGGAAATTTCGACACTTGGTTCCGACGCTTTTGACCAAATGTCGGAAATTTCCCCAAAATTTTTCAATCCCGCCCGAAACCGTCGCTATACCGACGTTTATAGAAAATTTTCGCAATACCGACACTTAGACAAAGTGTCGCAATTGCGACGTTTGGAGGAAGACGTCGCAATTGCGACACCATGCCCCAAAGTGTCGTTATTGCGACGGTTGCCTCCAAACATTGCAAGTGCGACACAATGTCTAAGTGTCGCAATTGCGACGTTTGGAGGCATCCGTCGCAATAGCGATGCTTTTTCCACCGTCGGTATAATGACACTTATATGCGCGCTACATAAAAATACGAAACTTATATGCACGCTACATAAAAATTATTTTATTAAAAATACGAAACTTATATCCGTCGCAATAGCTACATTAACGTTTGATATCACGCGCGCATTCGCCCTCCGCTCTTGCAGAATAGCATTTGCCCTCAGCATTCGCCCTCAGTTCTTGCAGAACAACATTTTCCCTCAGCATTCGCCCTCAGCTCTTGCAGAACAGCATTCACCCTCATCATTCGCCCTTAGCTCTTGCAGAACAGCATTCGCTTCCCTCAACATTCGCCCTCAGCTCTTGCAGAACAACATTCACCCTCATCATTCGCCCTCAGATCTTGCAGAACAACATTCGCCCTCAGCATTCGCCCTGAGCTCTTGTAGAACAACATTCGCCCTCAGCTCTTGTAGAACAACATTTTCCCTTAGCATTCACCCTGAGCTCTTGCAGAACAGCATTCGCCCTGCATTCGCCCTAAGCTCTTGCAGAACATCATTCACCCTCAGCTCTTGCAGAACAACATTCGCCCTCAGCTCTTGCAAAATGGTAAGTTCTTACTGCAGGCCCTTCCTCCTATAGTAGGGTTGACTCTATTTGGGTTTTTTTGGTCAATTCCATTGGATTGTGTTAGGCTGTAGGGTTCTCTCTAGATGTCAAGAATCAAGATACAATACCCTCTATTATCTTCATCACCCAATACAAGATTTAAATTTTTCCCAAAGAAACGCTTATTAATTTGGCAGCCATTATTTCTCCCTGCTTTAAAAAACCCTACATTTAAATGAAAACAAGCATTGCATTTCAACTACAAAAATCTATTAGTGTTCAAATGTACATGTGTGCATCACTTGTGTAGGGTATTCCTTTTCCACTTTCACATTATCCAGGAATGTGTGCAGTATAGTTCATATTTTTTGTGATTTAGATTATCTTGAAAAAGGAAAGGTAAATTATTTCCCATGGAAAAAGAAGGGTTTCCCTTTTTACTACTGGAAATGGTACAACAAAGTTCCATTTCTACCCGAAACTCCTATGAAACAGGAACCAAATAAAGGCCATGTCCTCAATGGACATCATTTGGCTTTGAAAATGGCCATTGCACCGTGTTGTTTCTTATATTACATCACGATAGTTTCTTAGGTCATTTCTTGTTTCTTGAGATGAAAAACAACCAAAGAAATGGTGAAGATCCTTTCAAGAAATAAATGACCATTTCTCAATCATATCTCAACTATTTTTTATTTTATTCAGTGGTTGCTTACTTTGAGAGAAATTTGACACTTTTATAAGGAATATAACATAAAAACACAAAATGGGAAGAAATTGATGAGGTAGATGTCCTTTAGTTGTTGTCAATTAAGAATTGATAATACACGATGCATGTTCTGTACTACAAAATAGATTCCTTCCCGGAGTTAGGACACAGAGTATTGAATCAAAGTTGTAGTTTCTAACTTCTTGTATTGGTTCATCAATCTTGAAATTCAGACATTGCATGTCTTCATTGCTTCATGTTTGAATAATTTGCATCATATTGTACAATAGGAAATTAGGAATTATGATCATTATTACTTTATGGATCTGTTAAGTTACTTTTAAGTTTGCATGGTTTAGTGTGAAATTATTCTAGTGTGCCCCTAGGCCCAGGTGAAGGAATGCCAAGGACTGAGAACCCTAGTTTTTAAATGGTATTGTTTCTTATACCCAAAAACCCCTCAACATCACTTCTTATTAGTTCTTAACAATAGTGTTGTAAGCAATTTGAGAATTGATATAGCAAAATCTCGCACTTCTCAAGATAAAGTCCTAAAGCTAACGTGTGATACCATGTGTAATTCAATAGCCCCATTTTCACCTCACCAACCTCTTTTCACTTCGGGCTAGCTCTCCTCCAACAAAAGGGGGGTTCTCCCTAGTAGATGTTAGGGATCTAATGGCCCAACCAAACTAAGTCAAGAGCCCCCTAGCTCTCTATGTTTACTACTATCAATCAAAATATTGAACAATAGGGCCAGACATGCATCTTGAAGATAAAATTTCCAGGGTATTTTTGGGTAATTTCAAAGGGAAAGTCCCCAAACACATATAATCAAGGAATTATAACGTGATTTAAAAAATTAAATATCTACAAAATCGTTTAAAGGATATTGAAAGGAAAAAGGTGATGGAATATAGAAAGTGCCTTACTTAAATTCTCTAAGGATTTTTCAATAGTTGCTCCAAAAGCTTCACTTCAAGGCCCTTCAAGATCGTCTCCAACAATGCTATACCATCGGCTTCAACAATGTTGCTCCAAAAATGTCCTCAAGGTCTTCACAACAAGTTTACTAGAAGTTGCTCCAACAATATATTCAATAAGGTCTTCATTGTCAACTCGTCTCTTGTTTGGGTGCCTTAATGTGCAATGACATGTTTCTAGGACTGAATTCAACGCAAGGCATATTTTAAACTCTAACTCTGTCTTCCGGTGTCTTATTAGAAATTATTTCAGTTTTCATTTTGTGTTTTCAAGTTAGATATTGTTTTCAAGTTTTTACATTTATAATTTTATTGCAATGTGGCAGACTGATCAAGACAGTACAGGAACAACCCCGAGACAAGATGATCGCGGAAAGAGGCCAACGGAAGAACATGTAAAGTGCCAACATTTCTCTATCTTCAGGTATTTTAGTTATTTACATAATTGAAATAATATTAATTTTGTTCAAATATGCAGACACCTAGCCATGGTACGCCTGATGATTCCCTCTTTGAGGAAGAGCTTTCTTCATCCCTATCTCCAGCGCTCTTGTTGCGAAAAAAGGCACGAGAAGCAAGGTCGGAATTTAATGCTTTGATAGACGCGCCTCAAACACCTGAAACAGAAGAGAGGATAAAAAAACTTATGAGCCAGCTAGAAACATATCGGGTAATAATAAAAAGTCAAAAGGATATTTTTTTTGTTCTGCATGAGATGAATTGTGATAGTTTTATTTTTAATTTTTACATTGACTAAACTAACAAAAAGTTCTTTTGTATGCAGCTTTTTCTGGTACTTGCTGCACTCGGTGTTGGTGGTAGTGGGACACAAGGGCAAGAGATTGCCCAGCAACCCTCTCGTACACCTTCTACTCCTTTAGGTGCCAGCCAAGAAACACACCCTGCCCAAGCAGACACCCAGCCAACCGCTGAATGTGTTGGCAATGATGAGGCTGATATGGCCAACTACATTATTGTGTTTCCTGGAGCTACACGTGTCAGCTCCACAGGGACCATTAATGGCACGGTGTTGGTGAACGATGAAGGTGTCCCTATAAAGCATGTACAACTCCCAGGTAAATTTTAATATTTTAACTATTTCATGTACTTTATCTAAAACATATTTATCATGATTTTTATTTTTAAATTAATGATAATATCTTCTTCTTCTTTTCTGTGTAGGAAACAATGAGTTCTACAGGTTTCTGGAGAGCCATGCATTGGTAATTTTTGGCCCAACCATACGCATAGGGTGGAATTCCCAGAATTCCAACCTGAAAAAAGAACTTCTAGATTATCTAGAAGCCCTTTTTGGGGTCGACACATTTGATAGAACAACGGTGGCTCGGGTAGCCGGCAAATATTTGAAATATACCAGGGACACCTATAGGACGCAATTGAAATTTAACCCTAGATACGAGCGTCCTCTCACAGTTCCAGAGAGTGAGTGGAGAGAACTCATCCATGACGGAAAAGAGAAAAGGGCAAAGAAAGAAGGAAAAATGCCAACTGGACCTGCAAGGTAAATTACAACTTTAATTCAATAGCTTTAATTTTCTCTATGTCTAAAATAAAAATGTGCTACGTCATATCTGACTTCAATATTTTGATGCTAGGTTTCCTGACACCTCAAAGGCAACCAAATCTAGGATTGAAAAAAAGGGCCATCACAAGCTAGGCTAGGGCGGTTGCTTGAAATTAGCTACAAGAATTGTAATTAAGTAGCTAAACATCTTATAATTAATTGTATCGCCTTCCAACGTTTTTGTAATCCTATCAAATATGATTAAAAATACACAATCATATGTAATGTAGGGTGATGACTTCGGAACAGAAACTACAAAGGAAGATAAAAATATCGCTTTCCATTTCGGCTATCAAGTCGTAGTTGAACGTCGCAGAAGCTTGGGGCAGGTCCCAAGATCTAGAATGCATGATAAGGTAAAACATTAACCTTTCAATATGTTTGTTTTTATCCATAAATTTAATGTCTAACAACTTTGTTTAAATCAGGGGAGCAGCACTACCGACGAGGCAAATAACCCAGTTTTAGAGCCAGATGTAGATGATCCTCACGTGCAACCTGATCATTGTAGTGGGGACCAGGGTGACAATGCTACTATCAGTGAGGGCCGTGACGGTAATTAATTTCCACTTATAATTTTTTCTAATTATACCTTGATGGTTGTCCTTATAACGTTTTTTGTTTAAATGACGGAGAATGTTTCCCTTGAGGATCTTACCACCAGAGAGGAAGACAGGGCAACAGTCCCAACGGCGACAACTGGTGCACCAGGTAAATAATCTCATTGCATTTTTTTTTATTAATATTACCGAACTAGTTCAATGATATTTAAAAACTGACAATTAAAATTTAATATTATCTGTTTTTGTAGGCGATGCCCCGTCACTGGATGAGACCAGACATCGTGACTACACAACTAGGTCAGTGACGACAACTGGTGCACCGGGTAAATAATCTCATTGCAATTTTTTTTATTAATATTACTGAACTAGTTCAATGATATTTAAAAACTGACAATTAAAATTTAATATTATCTGTTTTTGTAGGTGATGCCCCGTCACTGGATGAGACCAGACATCGTGACTACGCAACTAGGTCAGCGACGACAACTAGTGCACCATGTAAATAATCTCATTGCAATTTTTTTTTAATATTACCGAACTAGTTCAATGATATTTAAAAACTGACAATTAAAATTTAATATTATCTGTTTTTGTAGGTGATGCCCCGTCACTGGATGAGACCAGACATCGTGACTACGCAACTAGGTCGGCGGCGGCAACTGGTGCACCGGGTAAATAATCTCATTGCAATTTTTTTTATTAATATTATCGAACTAATTCAATGATATTTAAAAACTGACAATTAAAATTTAATATTATCTGTTTTTGTAAGTGATGCCCCGTCACTGGATGAGACCAGACATCGTGACTACGCAACTAGGTCAGCAGTGCAGGTTGAAAGGCACAAAACAGGAGCAGAGCACGATGATATTGATTATGTAATTAGGAGCTTTAGAAATAGGAAGAAGAAAAAGAAAATTTGATAATGTAAAATATTGTATTATTATAAGACAAACGTTACCATACTTGGAACGTTTTTTGCGTTATATAAAAAAATCATTTATAATACTATTTTTATGTCAAGCATTAATTGCAATGTTTCCTTGCGTACTTTTTGTTGACTTGTTTTTTTATTAGTTATTGAATATTTTTTTTTATGCTCATGAAAGTAAAAAATGAAATATAGATTGGGTATTGGGGAATTGAGAGTGATGTGAAGGGGGGGGGGAGGTGCCATAAGAGCTTCCACCTTCACGTGGTTGGCCCTGTTTAGTAGAGAATAATTTATTGGAGCGATTTAATCTTGGAGCAAACCTCCCTCGATCCAGCCTAGCAACAAAAAAGTCATTGTTGACTTAGTTTCTACTCTTTCAGATCGTGGGAGGCTTGTTCCAAGTTCATGCGACTCCAATAAATTGTTCTTGAAACGAAGAGGAGCTTATTCAGGTATGTTTTGACATTTTCAACATATGTTCTAACATTGTCATAAGAATGCATCTTAGAGTAAAAAATACTACATCAATTACTTGTATTTATTGTATAGATAATGATGGATTTTGATTGACTTGGCAGTGCAGGTACAAATCCTCTTGCATCATGAGCAATACAAATTGTCAACCAGGGTCATGTCCAGGATATTTTTGCTTGTGTGCTTGACCAGGTTCGTAATGTCACATTTTGTAAGTTCCTTTACAGTTCATAATTCAATATTAAGCTTGTTCATGATTATTATCTAGGTTTTTTGTGTGTGTTTTTTCATCTATTTGATTGTAAGCAACTCTGCATGTTTCCTGTTGTTCACTATGATTTCTCCCATTACCACTCCCAGGATGAATCCGAATTTATTGTTACATAGTTTACTTTATTGTTACTATGATTTCTCCATTTACGATTTCATAGGTTACATCATGTAAAGTTGTCAATCTCAAGTTGGTGATGAGCTTTAGTTCTCCAGATTTGGGGCTTTTCTGATATTTTCTCCCTCATGTCATTCCTGCATCACCTCGTTGTTTGAGCATGCCAATTGTCTACCACTTGTACCAATTGACACATGTCAATCTCTGAGTGGTGCCACATTTCACCTATTTTCAGTGAGAGTTTAGGGTTTCTCTAACATAGCTTCAGAAATCCGATTCAGTGCCTGCTTGAATATTGTCACATAATACTCATGGTTTGGATTGATGAGCATGTTCTGAATGGTTGATTGATTCATAAGAACCACCCATATAGTCATCTTGAGATATTTCAGAAGGTTTCTCGGGTTTCCTTTTTCACCGTTTCTAGTGGGTGGGATGGTGTGGGGTGATCCATCAATACTAGTGCTCTTGTAGTAGGGAATTTGTTTTTGGGGATATAAAGGAGCATTTGATGTAGATATCCCATTGGATGCATTCATAGATAGGCATGAGAGGTCAAGAATTTAAATTAAAAATATGCAACCTCTAGCATGGCAACCTGAAGGCCGCGAGAGACACTGGTTAAAGATTGTTTTGTGCTGGCCTTAATATAGTCGTGATTTATTTCTTAATGCAAATATATAGTTTGGTCTCATTAAAATGAGGATTTTGGTTGTATTTCGCTTTGGTTGTTTCTCTCTTAATGCTCCAGAAGTTGCCAAAAGTTGCGATAGTTGTTTAGTTTCCCTGTTACAACTTAAAAGTGGTTTTTAGCAATGGGAGTCATGTTTTTTAAGGTTCATACTAATATGAAGATCTTGTAATTATATATTCAGGATAAGAGAAGATGGCCTCTGCTTTGGGTAGTATGACAACAATTTCCACATCTACCTCATTGGGTAACAATGGAAAGGGGAAGAAGTTGGGTGCAATGTTTGATAATTATGGCAGACAATTGTCTTCTCTTTCAGTTTTTTCACCAATTTCCTTTAATCTCTCAAGCAGAAGAGGGACTCTGATATTACGCGATAGAGAGAAGGTAGTTAATACAAGAGCTATGGAAAAGGAGTTGTACTTCAACAAGGATGGCTCAGTGACAAAAAAATTGCAGGTCAGAGAAAAAATTATGTTTAAAGGAAGGTCACCTACACGTGAAACTTCACTGCGGTGGATCTTTCCTTGTCCACTTATATTCGATTTTAATGTGTTATTTTAATTTTTCATGGAGGGTTGTTTTGGCATATGATCTGGCATTCAATTGCACACTTACTGAAAGCATTGTCAATTTGTCTTGCAGGCGGTGTGAACAAACTTGCTGATCTTGTTGGAGTCACCCTTGGGGCGAGGGGAAAAATGTTGTCTTGGAGAGCAAGCATGGTTCTCCAAAAATAGTTAATGATGGTGTGACAGTAGCTAAGGAGGTAATTTTTAGATGTGTGCTCTGGTTTTCTTTTTAACGTTGTATTAGTTCCCCCTCTTAAATGTCTTAGATTTGGTAGGCTTAATTTGAAAACTCAAAGGTGAAAGGAAACATATTTGTTACCCAGTGGTCTACTTGGCCTATGGACTAGCCACATTAGAGTAATGCATAAAGCTTTTCGCAACAATAAAAGGAAAGGGTTATGGCTGAGTCAAATTTTATTGTTATTGACAGTGTAATGAAATGTATCTCAATGCTATGGTTTTGGCCTTTTTGTTGGTTGAATTAGAGGACCCAGTTGAAAATATTGGGGCCAAGTTGGTAAGGCAAGCTGCGGCAAAGACAAATGATTTAGCTGGGGATGGAACCACAACATCTGTTGTTCTTGCACACATTGGAATATTGAAAAATTCCAGAACAATGAATGGAGAATAAATCTCCCTTCCTCTAACACAGAGAAAATAAAAATTTCTTTGACAGGAGACAGAGTTTCAATAATTTGAAAAAAAACTTCTATTCCCTTCAATAACTCAAAAAAAAACTATTACACTTCTTCCTCACTGAGAGGGATTACAAAATTATGACTGCTACAAAACGCGGTGCATAAAACCAACTCACTGTCTGTTCAAAACAAACATACTCTGTCTCTAAAACACTCTGTTGTGTTTTTCACTTTCGCACTGCTGTGCATACACACTTAAAAAGTTACACTCGGTCTTTCACTTTTTACACACTACTGTGTAATAAAAAATTTACGTACTGTCTATAAAAAAAACTACCAAGCTTTTTTTTCCTTTTTATTTTTATATGTCGTAACATATAAAACATATTATAATAAACCCTCTTTTTAAAAAAATAAAATTAAAACTAAATTCTATGGCCCACCTTTCATTTCACATATGATATATATATATAACATATGTTTAAAACATATGTATATATTAAAGCATACATAAAATTAAATTATCAAAACATTAAAGAACCCTTTCTGTCGGACTTCAAAAGTCTGAATAGATTGAATTTCAAACCAAATTCGCGTTCCAAAATGGGATGCTGACGTCTGCCTAATTTGTAACGCGAATTCTCAATCCAGTGTGCCTTATAAAAAATTCGGGTCCGGTTTTCAGGTTTTCAGATTCAAGTTCAATTTCATGCGATCCAATATTAATTCTCCACATGTCCTTTTGAATTTACAAAACTGGGGGGTAAATTTCTGTTTGTTTAATTTCTGGTTGGTGAATTGCGTTAATGCTGGTTGTTGTGTTTAAATACAATCCTATACAGAAATATGGCTGCGTCCGTCTAAAAAAAAAACTTGTAGGAATTTTAAATGCTGAATTAAATTTCTGGATGGCGTGCAAGAAACCTCCAAAAAAAAATGTTGTTGCTGCATCCGTCCTTTTGCTGCAGCAGTTGAAGCTAAAATTCAACAACACAGGGTTTAATAAGTGAGGGTGTAAAGGTAACTTTTTGTCGATAGTACTGGATTAAGATCATCTATTAATTTTCTTAGGGTCTTATGGTGTTTGGTTTTTAGTTTTGGGTTGGGCTTATTGAGTCTAAGATAGTTTTAGAGTGAAAAAATTGCTATCAGGTATTAAAAAATTTTGGTTCTTTTGTCAAAATTTATGAGCTTGTTAGGAAATACAAAACTGACAATGGTTGTATCTTAAATTTGTGTAAAATAATTTGAAATGAAACCTTTTTGTTTAGGTTGTTGCAGCAGGTGCAAACCCCATTCAAATTACTAGGGGCATTGACAAGACAATAAAGGCCCTTGTTTCGAAACTCAAAATTTTGTCAAAGGAGGTAAACACTTGCCTTTTGAGTAGGTTGGTTTTCCTTTTTGCTGATGGTTTGGTGTATCTAATTGAATTAGTTGCCTAAGGTATTTTTGGTTGCAAACTCCTTTTCATTTTTCATACAGTATTGGCCTTGTGGAATACATTTGATTATGTGGTCTTGTTAGATCTACAACATTTGTAGTTGTTTAGTATTATGGCCGAGGTGCACTTTTATTATGGAAATAGTTGATGCAATATTGTCATTTAATCCTTACTGCAGGGTAGCATGTTGAGAAGTTTCTTGTGAAACATTTGGTATTCAAAATGACACTCGATCCTATACAACATCATGCACTTGACTTCAAAATTAATATTCAAAGTGTGCCAGACAATTCTTGCAAAATTTCAAATATTTATGTTGTTTTAAACCATTATCTTTTTCATGTATTGGATGCTGAAAATGAGAAAAAGACTTTGGTATGAAACCAACCGGTGAATAATTTCCAGCAAAACAACCACTTCCAAGACATGATTTAGAAGTAGAACATATGTAATTATGAAGCATAGAAAGATATCCTTGATGCATTGTCAATGTTTGGCTAGGGTTATTTTTGGAGAAAATAAATCCTTATTCCTAGAATAGTGATCTTCAATACAAGCAAATGCCAGAGAAGAGAGATCATCGTGTGACATAAACCTATTAACAAAATTGAACAGGGAATGATTATTAATTATGACATACTAAGTTGTCAGTGATTTTGACTATTTGTCTTTAACATGTAAAAATGTTAAATTCCAAACTTACATCATCATGGTTTAGCATCATGAGCTTGACTAATTGTCCACCATGCTCATAATTTCATTGTTGTCTTCATATCTATAAACAACGTTTCAAATAATAATAAAAAATTTCTATAAGAAAAATCCATACCTCCATGCTGCTGCTCCTTGTGAGACAAAGTCAAAATTGCATTACACAATCTGACACATAAGAATCTCCTATATCCCGGTGGTATGTATCCAAATTCTTATAATAGTGTCTTCAAGACTTATGTTGACATTGCCAATGAGATATTTAAGAAATGAAAGATGGAGCCTTCTTCATTGTTGTATATGTAACAGTCTTTTATTAATATAAAGATTGATGGTTTTGTCTTTATGAAAATGAAATGTAAAAATAATTTATTGTGGTCAATTGAAAAGTTTTTTTTAAAGCTTTTCATTATGAAAGGGCGACATAGATATATTCCCTTCTAATTGAAATTCGGACATGCCCTTCAAATTTGATCATTGTGTGGGACCTTAACAAACAATAAAACTAGTCCGCCACTCGTTATATAAAACATATAACAAAACCTTTGTCAAAACTTCAAACGAACCCTTTAGCCGTGGGTATTTCATCACGAATTGATCATTTTACCATGTACCTTCTTCTAGAGGAATATTCTTCCACTTGATTAGGTACTTCATACTGGTTATATGTCAAAGAGATACAAAATGTTTATCTATAACTTTTTGTGGTTCAAGAATCAACTTTCATTCTTCATCTAATTTTGGAAGTTCTATTTACATTGGCATATTTTTTCCCAAAACCTTTTTTAGGCAAGATACATGAAAAACCTTATGAATTCAAGAAGAAGGAAAATATAACTTCTATACCACTTGTGCAATCCTATGAATAATTATTTAGGGCCATAACATTTTTGAGCTAATTATTTATTCTTCTTTTTCTTGAATGAAGATTGCTTATAATGCTATAATCTAAAAAATACCCAATTACCCTCCTCAAATTATCTTTCACTTCAATGTTGTTCCCCCTGTTGTTTTATCATGTTTCATGTCATTTGAAGGTTTTCCATAATAATTTTCAAAGTTTCTTTAGTATTTTCCATATGTGACTCTGTTTCCTATACTTTTGACTTATCTTGCAAAAAGTATGAGATACTAGGAGTTGGATATCCATAAAGGGCCTTAAATGGGAAAATTTTAGTAGATGTGTGATAGGTAGTATCATATTACCATTCTTCCTTTACGAACCCACTTCATCCATTAAGATTGATTTTCTAAAGAGTAACATTGTAGATAACCTTAAAAACATTTGTTAACTATTTTTGTTTGACCATTTGATTGAGTTTGATATGTAGAACTCATGGCAGCTAGTGTTTCTCCACTCATATTAAATAATTATTTCCAAAAGTTTCTTGTTACTATTACTTTAGGAAAACCATGAAGACTATAAATTTCTTTCACGGACACTTCTGCCACTTGGCTTGTTGTTTATGTACTTTGAGCTCTACAAAAAAAATCTACAAAATTTGTCTATATAAATGACCACAAAAATGTAATACTTACCTTTATATTTCAGTAACCCCGTAATAAAGTCTATTGATATATCTTCTAGTCTTTGAATATGTATGTGGAATGGTTGAAGTAACCCTAGAGATTTTACTATCTCTCTTTTATTTATTATGCAAACCTGACCTTCTTTTACAAAATTTTGAATATCTTTCTTCATTACTTCCAAAAATATATTTTTTGATCCTTTGAGATGTTTTAAGGAACCCTGCGTCCTACCATCAGAGAGACATGGGACTCCCTTAATATTTGTTTATTCAAATATGCTTGCATGCATAAAAATATTCTACATTTGCACCAATGTATATCTCTCTTTCACTCCCAATGCTCCATAGAGTTCATCCCATCCTTTATAAATTTTAGTTTTTGTTTAGTACTATTGTCATTTTTCCATTATGGCAAGCTTCTTCTAGCCACCTAGGAATAGAAAATGTAATTGGATATAAATTTGAGGCCTCTTCTATTTTAGAAAGAGCATCATATACTAATTTTTCCTTACCCTTTTTGCAGATTATCTCAAAATTAAAAATTTTCATTTTTTCTCCTCATTTTTGTTAATCTTCCAATGAAATCCATAGCTTCAAAAAATAATTTATGCTATCATGGTATATCTTGACTTTAAAGTACCTCCCAGTGATATACTATCCCCATTTTTTATTACATGTAATATTGCTTCCATTTATTTTTCATACGTAGATTTCACCAAATATTTTCTTTGAATTCCTTGCTTTTAAAAGCCAATGATATCCCTTATTGTGTTAATGTTACGTAAATTCCTTGTCCTAGTGTCTCACACTCTACTATGAATTTTTTACCAAAAGTAGGTGCAACCGATGTTGGTGTAGAAGACATGGCATCCATTAAAAGAGAGAATGCCAAAGTAGCCTCATCATTCCATATAAATGATATTTTCTTCAAGAGATATGTGAGTGGACTTGAAATGCATGCATAATTCTTAACAAATGATCAATAATATCATGTAAGTCTAAAAAATCTTCTAAGAACCTTGATTTTCTTAGGAATAGGTCATTTTGGAATAGCTTGCATCTTTTGAGGCTCCAACTTCACTCCTTCCTTTAAAACAATATGAACCAAATACTCGAATTCTTATTTCCCAAAAGCACATTTGGATATTTTTACATAAAAATGATTGTTCTCAATAATTTATATAACTTTTCCACATGTTTAGTGTGGTATTCCCATGATTTATTATAAATATGTGTATTGTAGTAGAGAGGAATAATCTGTTTCTGAGTTTTTCTAATAACCCAATGTTTCAGACTGTCTAAGTGAGTCCATCATCAAGGGTATACGTCAAAAGTTCTTTGAAAAGATGAAGGAATAGGGCAAATGAGTGGAGGAATAAATAGTGGATAATGAGGATTTCCTATAGGTCGGCTAATGATGAGAGAAAACAAGGAATTATTTAAATAATTTATTTGATTTATAGATAATTAAAATTAAGTTATAATATGAAATAGTTTTCAAATGGTTGACTACTATTTCCTTTAGATTTTAGAATAATTTAATTAATGCATGTAAAGTAACTTATATGGTTAAATGAACTAATATTTTATTTTGTTTATTAAATTATGTTGTTTATTCCTTTGACTAAAAATTAATAGTTTAAAAATTATTTTATTAATTTATAACAGTTAACCTAGTATCTTCTTTAGTTAATGAGTTTAAGATAACCTATGTGGTTAAATAATCTATTATAATATTTGTTTGATATAATTTGTTTTAACAAAATTGTTTAATTATTTAAACCATAATGTTATTTCTTTGATTAAAAATTAACAATATATCTTATTAATTAATTATTTATTATATTAGTTAACTAATTTATTTGTTTATTAATTTATTAATTAGTTTTAATTAATAAATAAATATTAATTAATAAATTTAAATTTATTAATTAATATTATTAATTAATAAATTTAAAATTAAGTTTAAATTTATTAATTATTTTACTTGAATGTTAAATATTGATTAATAAATTTAAATTTATTAATTAAAATATAAATAAATTAATATTTTAACTAATAAATTTGTTTTAATTAATTAATTAATTAATTTATTAATATTAATAAATTAAATATTAATTTATTAATTTGTTTTAATTAATAATTTATTAAATATTAATTTGTATTAATTTATTTAAATATTCTTACTTGTTTAATTATTTAATTATTTATTTTTATTTATTTTATTTTATTTTTATTTTTATTTTTTTTGTCATGTTGCATTTATATGAGGATTTTATTTTATTTGTGTTGGTTTTCTTTGATAATATGTGTATTATCAAAGAAAACCAACACAAATTTTATAAGATGGGATCAAACAAAATTGTTCTTAAGTCGAGCCCGCCAGACTTCAAATGGCGATAAACCATAATTCAAACCAAATTCGCGTTCCAAAATAGCCTGCTGACGTCGGCCAATTTTGTGACGCGAAAACCAATTGAATTATGCCCTAATATTTTTCGGGTCCGAAGTTAGGCTAGCGTACGGAGGGAGAGTTGTGACGCGAATTTCTGATCAAATTCACCCTAATATTTTTCGGGTCCGGATTTCCACTGCGCGAGTGGCCCAAACAAAGATCCGCTCCAATCAATTTCTGCCATGTGTCCTCAATCAAATGTTGCCCTGAACCCGGATGCGAGTGCATTCGATGGCGTTTAAGGCGATGGGACATGGATGTGGCGATTTCATATCAATCGCATTAAGTTTTAACGTTGTTCAATTAAGTTCCAAGGTTTTCACATCAAATTGCATTAAGTTTTAAAACTGTTCAAGATCGGACCTCCACTCCTATTAACGATTCCGCATGCTCCAATATGATCCGGCCTTCGGCTCTCATTAATGATCAGAGATTAATTATGACGGGCATTCTTCGATTGCATTGTAGTCGGGTCGATAAAATGGCGTTTCGCTATGGTTTTTCAGACGAGCAGTTGCTGGGTTACACTGCCTGCTCACTGTGACGAGAAGGAGAAGTGGCCAGCTGAACTGCTGCTTAGACCTTTGTGCATATTTGCATTTCTCTCAGTCTGGTCTGTGTCTGTCTTCCTCTGTTTCTTGGAATTCTGCTTCTCCGTCTCGTCTTCTGCCCACTGCTGAGACTGCGCCCATGCCTCGCCTGCGTCAAAGGATGCGTTGCCGCAGGGGGAGCACTAGAGGTCAACCCCTGCGTGTTCCCTCCAGCCCCTCAACCGAGTCGTTTTCCCAGTCCAGTGATTATCACGCAGGTCGCTATCCAGATACTAGAAGTGGGCGGGGTCAGGTTCTAGGATCTGGCCACCGTATGGGCTCCCCTGCTCCTCATTTCCCCACCGCTTCACCTTCTCCCACGACGCACACTGCACTTTTTTCCTTTAATTTCTCTCTGAACCGCCCACGAATCACAACTTCTATTACTGTGGTTTTCCATGAGGAGGCCCAAATGGAAGAACAATGCACCCGTCTGACGGGTCTGAGCTCAGAAAAAGCCAGCCATCATTCGGGCCTTCAAGAGGGGAGCAGTGGCATGAATGTGGAGATAGAACCTAGCGATCCTGGACCTTCTGAAGGATGGTGCCGAATCGTCGAGGAACCACCGGAGGAGTATTTTGGCTAATTTGTTTTTCTTGCTTCGCGGCCCACTTAATTGGGCTGCTTTTAGATTATATTACTGTGTTGGACCTCTGTAATATTTTTGAATTCTGTAAACGTTCAAGACTGGTTTCCCCATATGAGGGCAGTCTTCTTTTTTGATTTTTTGATGACAAATTTTCCATGAGTCTGGGCAATGTTTTTGACTTCGGTGTAATTTTATTCCCACTGTTAATAGATTAACTTTACTTAGAAAAAAAAATGTTTCCCTATTTCTATTTTAAACCTGTTTTTTGAAATACAGAGCCATGTTTATATGATTGTTTATAGTCGAAGCGCTGCGGGGTGGTTTATTATATTAATATTTCACGGTCGAATTATGTTCATAACAATTGGAAAAAAAAAATGTTTCCCTGTTTCTATTTTAAACCTGTTTTTTGAAATACAGAGCCATGTTTATATGGTCTACGTATTATACTCTTTCGCTGTATATCTATAGGAACCTTTTTGCTATGAACAGGTTGGATGCTGTAGCGGGCTACTAATGGAAACAAGCGAGCCTGAATCTTACATCTCGAATGCAACAGATGGTTTCAATTTTGGAATCAAGCGAGCCTGGGTTTCTGCAGATGGTTTTTATTTCTGGGAACAAGCGAGCCAGAACATACAATCGACCCTGGGTTTATACATATTTTTTCTCTATCATGGATGCTTTTTGTGTGAGGTGTATATCAACAGTACATGTCTCTACACATTTCCTATATCTGCTTTATGATACTATTTTATGTGTTGATAGGTTATCACTCTGCCTTCAAAGCTAGCGATGCTAGTTTATTGATATGGTCTGATGGTCTCTATATTTTGGACATATCACACTCCTCACATGATTAGCGTTTTTCTCTGTTCAAGGATTTTGGGTACTTTAATTTGTATTTGGAACAATGGACGTCGGTACTCTATCTGTTGCTTTACTATTCTACATACTGCTATTTCACTTTCTTATAGATGCCTCGGACATATTTGGATGCTTTCTCAGATTGTCGATAATCTCCATGTGGACCGTTACTGGGTTTTATATCAAGTCCCTGTATGTGACATGGGGTATTTTTGTATCATTGTCTGGGGTGGGACTTCCACTTTTCTGGATGGATATTTGGGTTCCAATCTTCAGATGTGAAAATGTAATGACTTCATGGACTGTTTTACTTCATATAATATATTCAAAACAGCGTTTTTTCTCTTGTGAGAAAAAAATGATTAATGTTTATCACTCTGCCTTCAAAACTAGCGATGCTGGTCTATGTTGCTGGTTTATTGATATGGTCTGATGGTCTTTTTATATTTTGGACATATCACAATCCTCACATGATTAGCGTTTTTCTCTGTTGTAAGATTTTGGGTACTTTAATTTGCATTTGGAACAATGGACGTCGGTACTCTATCTGTTGCTTTACTATTCTACATACTGCTATTTCACTTTCTTATAGATGCCTCGGGCATATTTGGATGCTTTCTCAGATTGTCGATAATCTCCATGTGGACCGTTATTGGGTTTTATATCATGTCCTTGTATGTGACATGGGGTATTTTTCTATCATTGTTTGGGGTGGGACTTCCACTTTTCTGGATGGATATTTGGGTTCCAATCTTCAGATGTGAAAATGTAATGACTTCATGGACTGTTTTACTTCATATAATATATTCAAAACAACGTTTTTTCTCTTGTGAAAAGAAATGATTTTTTATAGTCGAAGCGCTGCGGGGTGGTTTATTATATTAATATTTCACGGTCGAATTATGTTCATAACAACTGGAAAAAAAAAATGTTGCCCTGTTTCTATTTTAAACCTGTTTTTGAAATACATAGCCATGTTTATATGATTGTTTATAGTCGAAGCGCTGCGGGGTGGTTTATTATAATAATATTTCACGGTCATTGGAGCGCCCACAATTCATAACAAATATTGGAGATTTACTATCCTGTTTTAAAGTTTCATTTTTTTTTTTATAAATTGAACCCGTCGTCGGTATACCGACGCCTTGTAAGCGTCGGAATTGCGACAGCTTAAAACGTCAGAAGAGCGACAGTATAAAAATGTCGGATGAGGGACGTTCAAAATGTCGGACCACATTTCGTCAGAATTGCGACAATTTACAAATGTCAGAAGAGCAACGTCCAAAACATCGGACAACATTGTGTCAGAATTGCGACAGTTTACAAACGTCGGACCACATTTTGTCGGAATTGCGACAGTTTACAAACGTCGGAAGAGCGACGTTCAAAACGTCAGACCACATTTTGTCGGAAGTGTGACAGTTTACAAACGTTGGAAGCGTGACGGTTTGGGAAACGTCGGAAGAGCGACGCTTGTTTGGAAGCGACGGAAAAAGTGTCGGTAGTGCGACACTTTGTAAGTGCATCGGAATTGCGATGGTATGGAAAACCACGTTTTTCCCGTCCTCGAACTGTCGCTCTTGCGACGACTATGTGTCGGAATAGCGACGAATTGGCCGTCGGAAATTGGGCCAAATTTTCTAGTGAATAGTGGATAGAAATTCTAGATAGCTAGGAGATCCTACAAGTTCTTCTTATTTGGACACCTGGTCCCTTTTCTCCCAAAATTTAAGATTTTGGATGATTCTTTTGAACATACCTAGATGGAGATTTTTTAGATAGATCATCTTTTGTTGCTTCATAGGGTTCCCCTTCCATGTTTTTTATATTTGATGTAGCGGGATATATATCATCATCATCTTCATTTGTTGTTGGTATTTCCCTTTTAGGAGCTGAGAGAGACTCATCAATTACAACATCAATGCATTCAAAAATCTTCCGAAGTCTTTTATTGTAACATTTATATGCTTTACTTCTAGAAGAATAGCCAAGAAATATTCCTTCATCTGCTTTAGGTTCAAACTTACCAAGTTTTTCATCATTTTTTTTGACAAAACATTTGATTACAAAAACTCTAAAATGCTTTACGGTTGGAAGATTACCATACCAGAGCTCATAATGAGTTTTATCACTGTTCACATGAACATGAACCTTGTTAAGAATATTTACTGCGGTATGTGTTGCTTCTCCCCAAAAGGTGTCAGGTGTTCCAGAATCATCAAGCATAGCACAAGCCATTTTTTGAACTGTTCTATTCATTCTTTCTACCACGCCATTTTGTTGTGGGGTTCGAGCTACATAAAACTGTCTTTTTATGCCATGTTGTTCACAGAAATCAAAGAATTCATCTGATATATATTGCCCTCCACGGTCAAATATAAGACATTTGATTTTTAGATCTAATTCATTTTCAACCAAGTGTTTGAAGATTTGAAATTTTTTAAAAGTTTCATCTTTGTGTTTTAGTAACCCAATCCAACACATTCTAGAGAAGTCATCAATAAATAGAATATAGTATTTTTCTCCACGAGGTGAATTTTTCCTCATAGATCCACATAAGTCAGTATGTATGAGTTCAAGAGGCTTATTTGCTGATCCTTCTTTGGCATTGAATTGCACTTTGGTTTTCTTACCGAATTGGCAAGATTTGTATATGGTATTTTTAGGCAGAGTGATGCTGGGAAGATCATGAACAACTTTGAGTCTGCTATATTTGCTGATTTGAGAGAAGCTCAAGTGCCCCAATCTTTTGTGCCATAACCAATTTTCTGAAGATTTACCCAAGTAACATTGTTCTTTGAAACCTTTCAATACATACATATTGCTTGGTGTTCTAGTTCCTTTTATTACTGTTTTTCCTATGTCAAGTTCACCTACCACACATTCTTTTGAACTAAAAACAACTTCATTTCCTTGATCACGCATTTGACTCACACTTAATAGGTTATTTTTTAATCCATCCACATACATAACATTGTTAGCTTTTACCTTTTCTTTTAGAAAAACATAACCTTTTCCTTTAATGACAATAGGATTATCATTTCCAAAAGTAACATTCTTTTCTCTTTCTAGAGCATTGTATGCAAGGAGTTTATTTCTATCACCTGTCATGTGTTTTGAGCATCCACTATCAATGTACCATTGATTTTCTTCCCCTTTTGCAAATAAGGCTATGCCACAGTTCTCAACCTGTAAGTCCTTCTTTCTCCATACCTTGGAATTTGAAGGTATATGATCTCTTGGTTGAATTTTTCTCCTGCATTCAGATTCTCCATGACCAAATTTATTGCAATAAGCACATTCAATTTCATTTTCAAGAGGAGAAAATTTGTTATAAGTATTCTTCTTCATTCCAGTCTCATTTCTTTGCTTTATTTCTTCTCTAGTCATGATGGTTTTGTATGCAACACATTGAAAAAATTTATGATCAAAATTATGACATGAGAAACATTGCCCATTAAAGAAGAAATTTATGCGATCATGAAACCTTATATTTGTGTTTACTTGTTGATTGGTATTTATCTGATTGATATTTCTGCTATTGTTCTTTGTATTAAAGTGATCATGCTTTACCTATGAAGTTTCTATGTTCTCTTGCTGAGTGACGGAATGTTGTAGGCTGACTTTAGCTGCATTTAGATAGCTTGGTGCTAAAGACTGAGAGGATTCTCGGATATATCCAAAACCTGTCTTTACAAAAGGAGAGCGTTGAACCTTGATAATTTCATCTAAGGTTTCAGTTCCTTTAGCAAATCTAAGATTTAAAGTTTTCTCTTTCTCAATTTCCTTTCTTAGACTTACTATTTCACATTCTAATTTCTCATTGTGCTTCTCCTTTTCTATAAGCGGATTCTTTAGAGTATCTATGACAATTTTGTTTTCTTCCAAACGTATTTTGAGCTGATTAATTTCTTCAAGAAAATCATTTTCTTCTAGTGCATCCATAAATGTATCTTTAGCCTCGCTAGAGTCTTTTTCAAAAGCCATGAGTAGTCTAACATCTTGATTAGATTATCCTTCTTCACTATTTGATAGCCCATCACTATCTTCATGAGTATAATAACTTTTTCTATTGATAAACTGATTCTTATTTCCTTTTGCCACTTCCTTTCCTTTTTCATGTTTTTCTTTATGGGGACACTTAAGAGCATAATGACCAACTCTTCCATAAGAAAAACATTTAAAAGGAAGTTTACCTCTGAACCTTCTAGTGCCAAGTTGTAGCTTATTTACAAAATTTATCTCTTCTTCTTCTAAAACATACCCTGATCCTTCTCGTTCTTCTACTTCTTTTCCTTTTGCAGCAGCCATAAAGATAACTTCTTTGACTTCAGATGGACCTCCTTTTCTCATTTCACAAGAAGTTAAAATATCATGAAGTTGAAAAATATTAAGAGTTTGTAGATCCTGCTTCTCTTCAATAGCAGACACTTTTGACTCGAATTTGGGAGTTAGAGATCTTAAAACCTTTTATACCAAAGTAGTGTCAGTTATGGTTTCACCCAGATTTCTCATACGATTTACAATATCATCTAGACGTAAAAATAAACTGGCAATGCTTTCCTCATTATGCATCCTGAGATATTCATATTGAATTACGAGAGTTTGGAGTTTAGCACTTTTTACCTTGGTATCACCTTCATAAATTAGAATAATTTTGTCCAATATCTCCTTTGTTGTATTCAACTGCATGACTTTGACAAATTCTGATTCATTCAGACTTCCTAATAATGCATTGACCGACTTTGACAATAATTAATTAATGAATAAGCTTGATTAATGAATAACTACGATTAACCTTAACTTGTATATTCATAAAGCTTATGGATTCTTTAAGATTGCTTAATAATTAAGCTCGATTAGTTCTTACTTAACCCTTAATTTTGCCTTATAATTTAAAAACTATATTTAAACATTTATTATTTAATATTTAATTGATTGGAATTTTGAAAATCCATAAGGTTCATTGACATGATTAGTTATTAATATTTTATTATTTTTCTATTTATTCCTCAGTTTGAGAAAAGGAGTTAATGACTTAGTTTGGGCCTCAAAATTGGAATTTCATTCCGGAGAAACTTGAAGGCAAATCAGGCAAAAATAAGGCATGATCATTTGGAGACCACATTTCACATTTGATTGAATAAAAAAGAGAAACTACCTATTGTTGATAGGGTAATAATTCATAGATAGCAACTCACCATGGACAAATAATGGTTGAAGGCTCTCTAATAATGGTGAAACTTTTCAATATTAAGGGCCCATAAAGCTTTGGGACAAATTGAAGTTGGCTAAGCATAGGTTTTTTCTTAGTATTTTCAAATATTATATTTGTTGAGATTGTCAAGGCCTTTGATGAAGTTTCTTCCAAACTAGTTGCTAAGGATTTTGGTAGTTCAAGGTTTATCATAAGAAAGTTGTTAATATTGTTGCATCTATAAGGTTCCTAATGCGGTTAATGTTAGCAAGTTGCACATAACCTTGTTGCATCTAACCTTGTCTTGTACAAGTCCTTCAAGCTGCACTAGTAGCCATTGAAACCCTTGTTTCCTTCTATTCTGGGTACAAACCTTTTTCCATATAGTGGTGGCCTTAAACTTACTCCCCTGTAGAAGGTTTGAGAGGCCTTCCCCTAAAAACTCGATTGTTGTGGAAAAACTAAATTCCCCCCTTTCCAGTCCAAGTGATCTTCTACATAGTGAGCATGTTCAACAACATTTGCAACTAAGAATGGTTTCCATATATGAACCATTTCCATAATATTAGGGGTTGATCCATAAATGAAGTGATATGCCCAGTGCTAATTAGTATTAATGTAGGATACATACGTAACCAATTCCATGAATCTTATCTCATATTCTTCTATCGTGTGGTTTCCCTGCACCAAAGCATTTAAGATCCTACTTGTTGTTCTTCATAATATGTTGGCAGTTACTTCTTCCTTAATATTTCCTCAAATAACTTGCAGGTAACTATGTTAGGAGTGAGGGGTATTTGTTTCTCCAAGTTACCCCACTAATTTAGGCCATTGTCTTTGAATTGAGATATCATGATCTTAGCCTTAAAATTGGAAGTATACTCTCTTAGTGAAAAACATCTTGTCATTCCCTCCAACCATGCTTCTACTCATTCACTAGCATGAACTCCATCTAATTTTTGGATAAATGTTTCTGGAGATCTCTAGTAATGTCCTTAGTTGGAAGTCCTTTATAAGAGTCTCTCAATCTCTCGAGGTTTCCAACCCTTGAAGGAGGGTCCTCTACTTCCGCCTTAGTTTTTTTTCCCTCATAATGTCTCATTAATTTCCTCTAGGGAGCACAAAATGAGAGACAAATTTGATGATGGCAATGGGTTATCTGGAGGAGTTGGTCCTTGTGTCAACCCTCCTTGACCTCGATTTCCTCGCATACTCACCATTTTGAACCATTTAATGACCTACAGGACACACAAGACCTATTAAAAAAACTTAGAACTCATTAGCTCTTATTTGTATCACACATGTTTAAAAAATGATAGGTGTAAGTTTTCTTGTCGATATGTTTGAAAAAAACCATTACTGATACTAAGAAAATCCCCATGGATACACTAAATCCTCTCCCATCACTAGTGCTATGATGTATTCCCCAATGCCCTCTGTATTAGTCATATAACATTGATAAAAAAATTAACCAAAATTATTTGATTATCCCTATTTGTAATTTATTAACTTTAATTAGTAAATCTCCTTGGTTAATTAATTAACATGTTTTAAGGAAATTTTTTTTGTATTTAATTAACTTTAATAAGTTTGTTATCTATTTATTAATTCAAATTTTATTTTATAATATATTTTTTTTTATAAATTAAGGTTAGTTAACAATTAGTATTTAACTAATCCTATTAAGTAGTGAATTGGAAATTAATTAATAAATTTATAACTCATTTATGTATTATATATCTAGTATAGTTAAGTTTTTCATAGGGCCAAAGACAAAAGGTGTAATAATGATGAACTAGGAGAAAATTTACATCATGGAAAGAAAAAACAAGATGGGAAAATATCTTGATCAAGAGATAATAGTGCATGAAAAAACAATTAAATATTGGTAGTGAAATAATTTGTTAATGCACACCCTTCACCAAAGCCACATAACAATTATCAAAGCCCACTGATCAGTAGTGTGACAAAATTTGTATCAACAACACATTGTGAATTGTATTAGTTATTGTAGGATCATTTCAAATAATGATGTGGCAATGGGAGATAATAGGGAGGATGGGTTCTCTATGTTTACTCGAAAATCCTGTAGTCTCGAAGGATTTTGTGTAAGGTGCTATGTAGCTACATGGTAGGTGTTGAGAAGATATTCTAAAATGATGGATGTTGATGGTCATCTCTTTAGGTTGGTTTGGAGCGAGATATTGTGGATTATGAGGTTGATCCTAAATATTTTTCCGTACTTGGTCTTCGTTGGTGCCAGAAATGGAAACTTGGCAAACAAATGGTGCAAAGTGGAATATTGATGTGGCTGCTCCACATTATGGTTTGTCGTTTCCACCAGAAAGGAAGCTGATGTTGGAAATAGGGTTACTCCATGAAGAAACCAAAGTATATTGAGACCTTGATACCACTCTTCTTTAATCAGAAACTGGAATCGAGGGTTTTCAGAATCTTGAAAGGTTTGACATTAAAACTGCTCAGTTTTTGCAAGAACCAAAGGGTGGTGAAGTGGTGTGGGAAGAACAAGGAAACGAAAGGAGCAGGATGAAATTGAAAAGGATGATGAGGGGAGTAATTCGTTGGTCCTTGTCAAAGAATAAACAGAGCCTCAAAATGATGGTGAGGTAATCAAGTTGAAAATTTCCTCTGGGCTTGCTTTCCCTAAAATTTCCCCACATGATTAGGGTTTGTCTATTGTCATTCAAAAAGCCCACAGAGAAGAATCCAAATTTGATGGGGATCTAAACTATTCAAAAAATATGAAAAAGAGTAAAACCTCTAAAATTATATATGGAGATAAGAACTTCGTACTAGGAGGGGATTTTCCTTTAGAAAAAGCTATGGAAATTACAAAGAGAATTTAATTCGGAAGCACCAAGGGGTCGAAAAATCCCTAAAGTAGAACTGCAGAAATGGGCACAAATGACTTGGAGAGGGACGAATTTTGAGGACACTACAATTATTTCTCTCTCACATGGTAAAATCCATCCCCATTGTATTAAAACATTGGCATCATTTGTTCGACACAAGTAGGGAAAAGCTTTATTATGTTTAAGTCTGGCTTCGAATGTTGGGTATCCTCCCTCATTTGAGGACACTGGAGGTTTTCAGATGTATCAGGAATAAGTTGGGAACCTTATTGGATGTGGATGTATCATTCCAAGAATCTGGCAACCACATTATGGTGTGAGTTCTTGTGAATATCAACCCTAAGGAGAGCTTCTTGGATGGACTTAATATCAGTTTCAGGGATTATATTATCTACCAAATTTTGGATTACGAGGGACACAATTTTTGATGTCGATGATGCCATAAGATGGGACATCTCATTAGAGATTTTCCCCTCCCCTATAGGGCTAAGCTGAGTTATAGAGGTAACAAGGGGGAGATGGAAGTGGAAGGTCACCACAAGGAGAAAGGAAGCCAACCATAAGAGAGTGCACCTATGGATGAGATGGAGGGTAGAAAGAAGTAGGAAAATTTCTCTCCTATTCATATGACTCAAAATATTGGCACAACGACCGATCCCATGGACGTGGAGGATGTAGAAGATGATCTGAAAGGAATGGGACACAAAGGACATTCAACACTAGGGAATGGAATTTCTCGAGGTAATTTCTCAACTCTACTTCTGGTTAATAATTAATTCAATTTATGGATGTGATTGATATGGATGTTGGTTTCTCCCACATAAATTTAAATGAATCCACCAAATCTCCTCGCCCTCCCTCTAACCATTCTGCCCCCGCTATCCCTCTCTCTTCACCTTGTATCCCTCTTGCTGGAATAAATTTTGTGAGAGATAGAGGAGTTTCATTTGGATCCCATTCTCCTTATAATTTGTGTTCAAACCCCAGAAAAGGGGATACCCTGGAGAATATTGTAGGACTGGGTAAGATTTATCCTAAAATATTAGGCAAGAAAACTAGAGGTCGTAAATCACATATGACCTAGGAAAATCATAAGGAAAGCCTAGAAATTATAGAGGGTAAATAGAAATCATTAGACGGGGGTACTTAGAGCACATAACATCCTGAACCCTTTGATCTCATGATTTTCTTATCATTCAATTGTAGGGTCATGTCCAACCCGTTTAAAAAGTTGGCCCTAAAGAGTCTAGTTTCATAGCATAAGTTGGATGTTATTTTTTCCCAAGACTTTAGGTGAAGGGGAAGTGATAAGGAAGGCTTTGGAATCAATCCTCCTAGGTTGTTGGATCAAAACATCGGATATTAAAGGGAGACCATGTGGGCTGGATCTAGGCCTAGATCCAAAATCCATCAAGCTATTGGGTTCCTTGGGTGTTGATCTAATTCTATGTTCTAATGTTTTTTCCAGTGAATTGGATAAAGAATTAAAAACCATTAATATATGTGGCCCATATTAGGACAAGATACAATTTTGGGATGGTTTGATGGCTAAATATTTTATGAAAGTTAATAATCTTGTTGTGGGAGGGGATATAATTTTTTTTTTGGGATTATCGTAAGTCTAGGGTCCTCACCCGTGCCCATACTCATAGGTGGGTTTCTTTAGACATTTATTAGACTCAAAATATTAGTGATGTGGACATGATAAAAAATCATCCCACTTGGAGGAATCAAATAATAGGTGATAATAGGGTTGTCAAAATTATTGGCCATTTCTTGGTGGAAGAATCCCTCATTTAGAGAATCCCCCTCTTCAGGCAATACATAATTAGTTATCGTGGGAATATCACAACCACCCTATTTTCCTTGAACTTATTTAGGATAACAACAAGCCCGAAATTCCATTCAAGTTCAATCCCTCATGGATTAAAGATGAATATTTGCAGGAATTTTTTTGTGAAACTTGGTCAGCTTATGATCTGGATGGGGAGGGGTTGAGAGACAATCAATTTTCCCTAAAACTTAAGAAAATAAAAAAGGAAACTATACTATGGGAAAACCATAAGAAGTAGAGAGAGGATGAAGCTTAGGAATATCGAAACAGAGCTAGAATTTTTGGATGATTTGATTGATTGGGGATATGAGTTTGAAGAAGAAAAGTAGAGGATCATATCCCTGGAAAAAGAGAAATGTCACATTTTAAAAAATAAAGAAGAAATATGGAGGAAATAAAGCTTCGCAATTTGGTTGCAGAGTGAAGACGATAACACAAATTTTTTTTAAAATTTTTCTAAAGGATGTAAGATACAAAATAAAATTTGGGAAATGGCATATGAAAATGGTAATAAGGTCTCTTCCTTTGAAGGATTTTTCATGATTAGGGGTTGAACACTTTGGAAACCTCTTCAAATCCCAACAAGAATGACCCAAGCATTTCCTCAATTTGTTGTTGATGAGGAAAATAGGTCACTTTTAGAATAGATGTTTTTTAGGACAAGGTTCAAAAGGTGCTCCATGGATTCCAAAAAGACAAAATCCTATGGTCAGATGGGTGGATTATGGATTTCTTCTTTGGGTTTTATGAGATTGGAAATGATTTCCTTGGAGTCACAGAGGAATATCGCTCTACTGGATTGATCCGTTCTTCTTTAATTTTACATTTATAACTCGTATTCCTACGTTGGACACCCCCCTCTCCTTCAATTAATTCAAACCTATCTCTCTTTGAAATTTAATATATAAGATAATTCCAAAATCATTACCAATATATTAAAACCTATCATATCTAACCATATCTCTAGTGCACAATTGTTTGTTTTGGAAGATATGAAAATTCAAAAATGGTGTCCCATGAGATCCTCCATGGTTTGAAGTCATGGAAGAAAAAATGTGTGGTCATAAGGATTGACTTATCTAAGGTTTTTGATTCTGTAAGTTGGAGCTACATCAGGTTATTGCTGACACATTTAGGTTTTGAAGTCCCTTTTATTAACTAGATTATGATTTGTTTGACATCGGTTTCTTTTGCACTTCATGTTAATGGCTTTGCCTGAAATTTCTTCCAAAGCCAAAGGGGTCTTAGGCAAGATTCTCTACTTTGCTATTGTTATTATTATTGGTTGCAGATAGTCTTAGCAGTATTTTAAAGGAGGCTAAGAGAAGGGGTGATCTCGACGATGTTTGTGTAGAAAATCCATGTATATTAAAATTGATAATTGTAATATGATAAAACAATATACTTGAATCTACTCTATCAATTGCGGAAACCAATTTAAATCGCAAAATAAAAAAAAAAATGAAAGAGAAAGAATTTCAATCACAAAATACACAAGTATTTCTTAGGGAAAGCCTTAGCTAAAAACCCTGCTATCTGTATATTACATAAGTCAGAAATATGAAAATATTATAATGCTTTTCTCCAAGATGATAAACCTCTACACTATCTCTATATATCGCATTGATTCCTAGACATGCTTGGTTCAATAATTAACCAATTTTCTGCCCTCCAGGATCCCTATTTCTCTGTGTTTTTTCCTTGGATAATTAGGCCATATTAATTAAAGATATTTCCAATTCATATTTCGCAATCCATTAGGGGCCTTCCTCTCACTGCATGCACTACCAGTACAATTTGGATGGTTATACAACTGATAGTACACTTCCGTTGAACTCCATTCTCAACTGGATCTTTCTCAGAACTGACATGCATGAGTTATTTATGAGTGAATCATCACTTATCTTATTGATTACTACATGTGGTTCAAGTCCAAGTTCCACTCTTTTACCTCTCACTAGTTCCTCCATCAGTTAGAATTAGTTAAAATTATTTTAACTCAGATAAACTAAGTTAATAAATTAAAACTCAAAATAAACTCAACCAGGGCTCATATTTTGTAGGAGACACTCTACATGACTCAAGTTAGACCCTCAACTCGAATTAACTAAACCAACTAAGTCATATTAACTTAATTAACTCGTACAAGTTATATTGTGATGTGGAATTACAATTTTAGTCTAATTTAATTCAAGGGAAAATTAAATTAGAATCATTTATTGGTTCCATTTTCAACACTCCCTCTCAGCAAGAAAGAGATTATATAATACCTCGATCATGCCTAAGTTAATTAATTAAAACTTAAAATAAACTCAACGAGGGCTCATATTTTGTAGGAGACACTCTACACGATTCAAGTTAGACCCTAAACTCAAATTAATTGAACCAAATAATTCCTACTAACTTAATTAACTCGTAAAAATTGTCTTGTGATGTGGAATTACATTTTTTTTCTAATTTAATTCAAGGGAAAATTAAATTAGAGCAAGAAATGGATTATATGATACCCCGATCCTACCTCTATGGAACTCGAATTTACCTCTTGACAATTCCTTGTCAAGATGTCTGCATCTTGTTCCTCTGTAGAAATGTACTCTAGCATCATGATCTGCATATACACATAATCTATGCGATGGTGATACGAGATGTTGATATGCTTGGACCTATCATGAAAAAATGGATTAACTAAGAGTTTGATGCAATTTCTATGGTTGTCACATTAAATCAATATAGGATACATCTGTTGACAAAACAACCAAACAAGGAACTTCCTCATCCAAATAGCCTCACAATTTGCTTGACTAGCAACCATGTAATCTGCTTATGTTGAATTGAGTGAAACTGATCTCTGCTTCTTGTTGTATCAAGAAATTGTTGTTGACCCAATACTAAAGATGCCCCCTGATGTGCTCTTCCTGTCAGATGAAATCCCTTCCCAGTCTGCATTTGTGAAGCCTTGAAGCTTCACTCCATCTATCTGTTTTTACCAAATACCAAAATGATTGGCCCCTCTGAGGTATATTAACACATGTTTGGATGCCTTACAATAGATCTTCATTGGCTCAACCATTTATTAACTAATTTGGTTAGCCTCATAACACATGTTTGTTCGTGTGTTCACCAAGTACCTAAGTGAACCCACATTCTGCCTGTAGATGGTAAATTCTACCACTTCAACTGAGGTAACATCTTCCTTCCTCCAGTTCCTTGCTAGAGGAGTCTCCATTGGTTTTTTTCTCTCCATGTGAAACTTCTTCAGTATCTCGTTGGCATACATGCCTTGAGAGACAAATAGTTCCCCATCTCTTTTTCCAAATTTCCAAACCAGGGAAATAATGAAAGAACCCATGTCTTTCATCTCAAATTCTCTTGCCAGATATTATTTGCAATAATTTATCAACTTCTCATCACCTGTTAGAATTAAATCATCAACATATAATACTATAATCAATAATTTAACATCAACCAGAATATGGTAAAGCTTCACATCTGCTTCACTTTTGGTGATGCCCAACCTAGTGAAATAGCTATTGATCCTGGTGTACCAAGAACGAGGTGATTATTTCAATCCATAAAGTGCTCGCTTAAGGTTTCACACATGTGACTCTCTGTCGAAGGTCTCAAATCATTCTGACTGCTCTATGTACACCTCTTCCTCAATCACTCTATTGAGGAAAGTTGTATATACATCCATCTGATGTATATTCCATCTGATCTGCGTTGAAAGTGAAAGAATAGATCTGATTGAAGAGTACCTTTCTACTGGAGCATAGGTCTCCTCATAATATATTCCCTCTACCCAGGAGAACCCCTTGGCTACAAATATGGCCTTCTGTTTCTCGACACTCCCATTTGTTGCTTTCTTCACCTTTTAGATCCACTTGGATCCTACAATGGACTTGTCCTCCAGTCTTGGGGCAGCTTCCCATGCATTTTTCCTGATAATGGAGTCATACCCCTCTACCATGGCATCAACCCATACTGGTTGTTGCAATTCTTCCTTGAATTAGGATGGATTAGTCTCTACACTCTCACTCATAAGTGAAGAAAAATTTACCACAGAAAATTAAATTTTTTACCCAGAGAAACATAAATAAATCATCAACAATAATAAAGAATAGACACACAATATTTAACTGGGAAAAACCCCAAATCCAAGGAAAACCCACCCTAATGAAATTTCATTAGCCTTGGCCAAAACCCTGGCCAACCCGCCCAAGTGAGCCTTCACTGCTCACCTCCCTTGCCTCCTTTTTACAATGAAGTCCTCCCATAATTTTATAGGCTCCATTACATGTAATATGACAGGTGAAAAACCGTGGGTGCACAATACCATGTGCCCCAAAACTACCTGATTTTTTTAACCTGGTCAACCTTGACTATAACCCCAAGTCAATTTACCTAACATTAGCCCCGTAAACATGACTTGGTGTTCTTTGACTAAATCTAGCTAAACTTTCCAAGTGAGTTGGTATCACTCACTTTGGCGCCTTACCCTCCTCAAAGTTTTATACCCGAGGTATTTGTTAAAAAATCACGCCCCCTATCACCTAGGTCCAACCAAGAATTTACCAGTGATTACCCAGGGGTACGCATGCCTTACCAGGTCTTACAACAGTATGCCCATTTACATGAAAATTTTTTACTCCATCATAATATATATATATATATATATATATATATATATTGTTAATTCATTATTTCTATCTTTTAAAACATCTTCTCTTGCACATTTCTTTGACTTCAATTGAATATAACAAATGCTTGAATCTACTCTCCCTTGGTCATATATAAGGTGAATTATTGCATTGTTGTATTCATTTCTGAAGTCTTGTAAGACACACATGACTCTCCTCTAATGCTCGATATTTTCCCAATGATTGTTGATATGTTCTACTCTTCTTGGTCTGCCTTTGTGGCTTCTTCTCAAAAATCCTTTGAACTTTCACACTTTCACACTTTAACTGGAGCTCTTCTCACACAAAAATATTTTGTCTTGGAAGTGACCTCATCACCATAAACGCTTAATAGGGAACCAAAGGTAGGTCTTGACACCATCGTCCCCCACAGCGCTTGAATGACACTACCATAAAACCCAGACCCGCTCTTGATCCATATCTTGAACCCATCGAACCCCGCGAGTGTCGTATTAGTCCTCAGGTTCCTGTTGCGATTCCAGATTTTGTAAGTGTCCAAGGGCATGATGAAGCCCATGAAGGGGATAACAGAGCTATTGAACTGGAAATTGATCTCCATGTAAAAGTTCTGAATCCGCCTCATGCATTTTCCTTCTATGCAAGTTCCCACACCTTCGCCTCAACTTTCATTTCCTATTCCTCACAATCCTCACTCACAAGTCTAGGTGTGGAAGATGTAGGCACCAATATTGGCATATATTGGTTCCCACCTATGATTCACCTCATAGGACGGGCACACCATTTCTCTTCGGTCTTGACGTTCCTCCAAATCCAGGCGTCAAGGGAAGCACTTCTGAAGGTTCCATAACGACCAAGGAATCACGTCAAAATGCTGCAAGGATGTCTAACTCATTCTGTTCGAGCTAATAATCTATGTGGTTAAGTGGTGACATGCTTCCCACTTCCCATTAGCTGGCCGATGGGCTCAACAATAATGTGTTGTGCTCATCTCTCCTCCTGACCCTGCTCGACAACAATGTCATGTCCCAAATGCATGTTGACTGTGCATCCTAATGATCTCCTCCGCTACTCCACTGTGAAGAACCATCAATGGCATATATATCCACCAATGACCGACCTAAACTCCATGTTTTAACATGGTTCCTTGCTTCATCATCAAACCAAATTCTCTATGTGTTCTCATGGCATTAAAATCGTCAAGCCCTTCGATCTCATTTCTAGCTCGACTCCCTGGTTTCTTAACATCATTGAGAAATAGATATATAGCTACCAAGTGAGGATTCATAGCCATTTTCTCTAGAGGATCAATAGTTGTGGCCTCTGTGTAAACCATCACCAACCAGGCTACCTTGTGCTACCCGATCAAACCATTCTATTGCAGTTTATCACTCGAGCACAAATCTTCCTTTATGTGGTACGCTACACTCACCACACCATCAAGGTCCTTGTGCCCAGAACTATGAACAGATTCTACAATCAAATAAACCCTTCAATCCATTGATTCAAATAAACCCTTGACAATAGAGGCGTCCTTCTGAAGCCAATATTTGGATCTGATACAAAATGAAGAAAAAATTACCAAATAACATTAGCTTATTTACTCAGAGAAACATAAATCAATGAGCAACAATAATTAAACAGAGACAAAAAATATTTAACCAGGAAAAACCCCAACTCCGGGGAAAACCACCCTAATGAAATTGCATTAGCCTTGGCCAAAACCCTGGCCAACCCTGCCATGTGAGCCTTCACCGCTCACCTCCCTGGCCCCCTTTTTACAATGAAGTCCTCCCAACCTTTTATTGGCTCCATTACATGTAATACCACAGGTGAAAAACCATGGGTGCACAATACTATGTGCCCCAAAACTACCTGATTGTTTAACCTAGTCAACCTTGACTCTAACCCCGAGTCAATTTACCTAAAAATAAGAGTCATGTAGCTAGTGTACATATTTGGGGACATTATCTTCTTGCGATGTGAAGTGGGTGCTCCCACATTATATCTAGCATCATGCATAAACCTGTCAACCTCTTTGGTTCACTTCCTTCCATCTTTGGATGTCTCTGCATGAGTGGGTGCTTCCACTCTCAGCTCCTCTTCTTGTGGTTGCTCCACATCTTTAGGTTCTTATTTTGGAGCTAAGAGCTCCTCATATGCATGCATTTGAAGCTCTTTCTCAAGGGAAATTTGCATGGCCTTTCCTTTATCGAATTTCACATCTCTACAAACCATTGTCATCCCGTGAGATGGAAGGTACACTGGATAGTTGTGAGGTGTATTAGTGTACCCAAAAAATATTCCCAACTTAGCTATTGGTTCTATATTTTTTCATGCATCCTTGGTAACATGACATTAAACTGATGAACCAAAAATTCTAAAGTGCACCGCATCTGGCTTCTTATCGGAAAAGGCTTCTTTTGGTGTACTCATCCTGAGAATCCTATGAGGACTTATGTTCTACACATGCACAACTGTGTTTCTCCCACAAGTGCAACGATAGGCCCTGATCATGTAACATCACCCGTGAAGATCCCACAATACTTATGTTCTTCCTTTATACAACCCCATTCCTTTGTGGGTTATGAAGTGCTATCAACTCTCATCAAATTCCTTCTAATGCAAAAAATTTCTTGAATTCGTTCTACACATATTATCCATTGTTGTCACTCCTGAGAGCCTTCACTTTCTTTCCTAAGTATTTTTCAACAAGTGATTTTAAATCACAAAAATTTGAGAACATTTGGTCTTTCTTCTACATGAATAATATCCAACACTTGCGTGAAAAATCAACTACAAAAATCACATTATACTTGTGCTTGGCCATGGAGGTTGTCGAGAACAGTCCACACACATCTGAGTGAACACTTTTAAGGATATCTTTCACTTGACTATCCTTATCATGAAATGTGGCCTTGACATACTTCCCCAATTTACACCCTTTGCATGTATCATGTTTCTCAAGTGCACCCTTGGGAATTCCTGTAGAAATTTGTTGCATGATCTTCAAAGCTTCATGGTGTAGATGGCCCAATATTCTATGCCATAACTCACCGATGTCTTGATTTTCCACTTTCTCTACTTTCATGCTCAAGGCAACACAATATTCTACATCCAATTTGTAGAGTTTATTTACCCAGACCTTGATCTTCTTCACCCATCCCGTGGCTATGTGACTAAGGAACGACTTTCATTTGCTAAATTTCACATCATATCCATGGTCATCCAACATAGCAATAGAAACTAATTTCTTCTTCAAACCATGAATATACATGACATCTTTTAATGTGAAAGGAGAACCAGACTCCCTCTTAAAGGTAACAATACCGATGCCGGTTGCTCTATACCTCCTATCATCTCACATCTCGATGTGCATCTGGAGGTCCTTCTCCTCCAAGTCACTGAAGAACTCTTTGTTGACAGTCAAATGGAATGAGGCTCCACTATCTAGGTACCACATAAAACCCATCGCTAATGACACCATGCATGCGATGAGGGTGAAATAAAACTTAAATTGTGAAGAAATATCTTCACATTCTGCTCCTCCTGATGACTCCTTGATAGCCTTCTTGTATGGACACTTCGTGGCATAGTGTCCCAACTCGTGATAGTGAAAACATTTAATCTTCGAAAAGTCCTTCTTTATTGCCTAACCTAAATATAATTTGGAATGGGATGACTTCCCTTTCCCTTTATTTTCCTTTCCATACAAGTCACAATTATCCTCATCTTCATTCTTTGATGAGGATCCATCTCTGGTGTTCCGTCGAATCTCCTATTGCACTAATTCGGACCACAATCACTCCCACTCTTGTAGTTTCTCCCTCCCATTCACCGAATCCTGGTAGTTGTGTCAGCTCTTGGGAAGGCTTAGAAGTACTAGCCTCACCATATCATCCTCGAAAATTGTATCACCAACACTTCCAATGAGAATATTACAATGATTTTCTCCAACTAGAGAAACCTTTGCACTATCTCTATCTATCTCATTGATTCCTAGACAAGCTTGGTTCAATACTTAACCATTGTTCTACCCTCCAGGATCCCTATTTCCTTGTGTTTTTTCCTTGGTTAATTAGACCCTATTAATTAGGTAAATTCCCCATCCACATTGCGCAATCCATTCGGGGCATTCCTCTGACTGCATGCACCACATGTACAATTTGGATGATTATAAAATTGATAGTACACTTCCCTTGAACTCAAATCTCAACTGGGTATTTCTCATAACTGACATGCATGAGTTATTTATGAGTGAATCATCAGTTATTTGATTGATCACTAGATGTGGTTCAAGTCCAAGTTCCACTCTTTGACCTCTCACTAGTTCCTCCATGAGTTAGAACTGGTTAAGCTGATTTTAACTTAGATAAACTGAGTTAATTACTCAAAATATGCTCAACCACAACTCGTATTTTGTTGGAGACACTCTACATGACTCAAGTTAGACCCTCAAATTGAACTAAACCAACTAAGTCCTACTAACTTAGTTAACTCATACAATTTATCTTGTGATGTGGAATTACAATTTTATTCTAATTAAATTCAAGGGAAAATTAAATTAGAATCCTTTCTTGGTGCCATTTTCAACAGTTTGGATAGTTTAAAACATGTCTTTCAACCACCTATTGTCTTTTGATGTCATCCTTGTTTTTAGTAATGGCTCACGCAGAGACATGGATTCAATTAATTCGGCATTGAATTTTTTTCATAAGGCCACATGTATGATGGTAAATGAACATAAGTCACCAATTACTATGCATGGAATATCTAGGGATGAATCAGATTAAGCTCGTACTCTTTTTCCTTTATTCTCACAATATTTGAAGGAGGGATTGAATTACCTAGGATTCTTCCTGAATCAAAATGATTATTGCAAAATGGAATGGCAATGGTTGGTAGCTAAAATAGAGAAAAGAAATATTCCTGAATTTTTATATGGTTCTCTAGAGCAAGGAGGCTCAATTTTAGAATTTATTATCGTATTCTGGATGTCACTGGCTTGGATTCCAACAAGCATTTTGTCAACAATTCAGAAACTTTGTAGCAGATTTATTTGGTTGGGTCACAAAGATGGAAGAATGTTTCCCTGGGTTGGATGGATCAAAATCTCATTTCCAAAGATTTGGGGAGGTTTGGATCTCAAGAACTTACCCTCCTTTGCAAATTCTCTTGCAATGTGGGTGGATAATTATCACAACAAAAATCTTATGGATGGGTGTTGCTTGCAGAAAGTATGTTTACCCCATATTTATTGAAGAATGGATCGAGTCCACTAATAATTAGAGACCTAAGATATCTATCAGCTAGAAGGTTTTCCTCTCTTCTTTTGTGGTTATGGAAGAGGGTCTAGCATGGAAGGTTAGATGCGGGAAGAAGGTTCATATTGGGAAGGACCTATGGGTTGGGAGTGAGGTCAATTTTCGTCTTCCAAAGGATATGATTTAGTCACTTCATCATCAAGGCATGTATACTCTTAACCAAGTTATATATCCTTTGAGAACATCAATTTGGGCCCACGATTGGTGTTCAACATAAAAATTAAATTTATGTGTAAACTTCATGAAGGAATGGAAAAATTATACACTTTCCCTTAATAATTCCCACGTTTTAATAAATGAGGAAGAGGAAGATAAAATTTGTTGGTTCCACTCACCTTGGGGGAAATATACTCCAAATTATGGTTTTCTATATATTAATAGACATAGAGAACCTAATGTGCGAGCTTGGTGGTGGAAAAATTTGTCAAAGCTGAAGAGTCCTCCAAAATATCACCTCTTTATGTGGTGTCTGATGGAAAATAAGGCCCCAAATTGGGATCATCTTCTTAAGTGAGGTTTGCAGGGCCTAGGTTGGTGTGAATTATGTAAGAATTCCTTGGAAACTCAAACTCATCTTTCATAAACTTCCATTTTGGAACCACTATCTGGAATCTGATTTAAGATCAAATGGGTGGAGTAAGGGATTGGGATGGGATATCAGTGCATGAAGCATGGATTTCATGGTGGGATCAATCCAACCCAAAACATATTATGAGTATTCCTCCTATGGTATGTTGGGGTATTTGGACAGTCAGGAATAGGGATATTTTTAATTATTAGTCATCAATTTCTAAGAGAGTGGCAACCAAATTTTGTGTTGACTTTGAGATTCTTGTGCCCTGAGTCATCAATGAAGAAGAGGTGGATATGTCATATCTATGGGCATATTTTGATAAGGTTGCAACTGAAGATGGTTCCTATGTGAAGGAGCAATCATTTATATGTATGAAAATCAACTTTTTAAGCTTCAAAGTGGATTGGGGAGGGGCACAAATAACTATGCAGAGCTTCTTAGCCTCAAACTTCTACAACCCATTTAAAATTGAAAAGGATATACATTATCTGAATATTTTTTTCATTTCAATGGTTATTGTTAATTAGTTCAATGGTTTGAAGTGGTCACATTCAAACACTGATACCCATGCTTGAGGAGGTTCTTTTTCTTAAACAATATTTTAATCAAACTAGTTTTCGCCATATTTACAGAGAGAGGAACAATGATGTAGAATCACTCTCCAAAGCAAGTTATTCTCAATATTTGGGAGTCTGGAAAGTCAACGAATAGATAGATGGTATCTCCATAGATTTGTTTCATCAACCCTTTATTGAGGGGCTTCGTATGAACGATCCAGAAGCAGCTCAAACACGATCTCTTTATTGTTGACTGATATATGTAGTTCCCTCTATTCTTGATATGTATAGTTTGCCCGCAACGAGTCTAGTATAAGTTCTTCTTATGTAAAGCATTGTGGGTTTATATTCCACATTTTGACACAAGATGTTACTAGTATTTAGTTTCGACTATGTTTTGCGGGTAAATCTCTCGACATGTTAGAGAGATTTAGTAAGTACAGTGAAAATTCTTGTTATTACAAAGTGCCATTGGCGCATATAGATGTAATTTTATTTACTTTTAATAGAAAAAACAATTCTATGTATCTATGACAATTTACTATAGGTTTTGTAATTAATTAATAATTTTTTAAACAATAAATCACAAAATATAATAAAATAATATATATATATATATATAAACCCAACGAACACTCTTTAGGTGTGAAATGTGGGAGCTCGGGAGAAGTTTTTGTGCTTCATTGGTCGAGATTAAACCCACAATTTCCGCAATGATGTTTACCCAAAAAAATGGTTTTACAAAACTCTCTCTGCGTTTGTCCCCAACAATGAACGATTTTGAATTTTTTTGCGCCGAGAGGCGCTTTACAGCCTAGTATATAGGGATGTGTAGATGTAACGTGTGTAATGTAAATGTCGGCCCAATATATAGAGATGTGCAGATGTAATGTGTGTAATGTAAACTTTTGATATGTCGGGCCCAATATATAGAGATGTGTAGATGTAATGTGTGTAATGTAAAATTTTGATATGTCGGAGTGTATATAGATGTGTAGATGTCATGTGAGTAATGTAAATTTTTTATATATTTACCACTTTAATACCAGAATACCATGGGCCAAAGACCATATTTATAAAAGAGGTATGGTAAATAAATAAAATATAAGTAAACCATATCTATGGTAAATAAATAAAAAGTCTTTTTATTTTTACTCCATAATCCTATTTATATTTATGAACACCAAAAGGTGGTTTTATTTAGGTGAATCCTGAGCTAAATACCATGGGCCAAATTATTATTAATACATGCCAAAAAAAACATTATTAACCCTAATATTAATATTAATATTATTATTAATTCTAATATTCACATTATTATATTATAATATTAATATTATTAAATTTAATTAATGTAAACTTTTTATATGTCCGAGTGTATAGAAATGTACCACTTTAATACCATGGGTTGAATACCATGGGCCAAATACCATATTTATAAAAGAGGTATGGTAAATAAATAGAATATAAATAAACCATAGGTATGGTAAATAAATAAAATGCCTTTTTATATTTACTCCATAATCCTATTTATATTTAGGAACACTCAAAAAGTGGTTTTATTTAGGTGAATCCTCAGCTAAATACCATGGGCCAAATAACAATAAACATGTAAATGTAAATGTAAAAATAATGTTTAATATTTAACATTTAAAATTAATCTAATTAATCTAATTTCGGCCCTATTGAAAAATCACTTCTCTCCCTACATATATAAATTTAACACAGTGGGCCAAATACCATATTTTTCTATTTCTCTTCCATTTTATATTGGAGGGAAAAGAGAGAGAGGGAGAGAGAAGAGAGATGGGGGAAGAGAGAGGGAGGTAGGAGAGGAAGGAAGAGAGAGAGGAGGAGAGAGGGAGGGAGATAGGAGGAGAGAGGGAGGGAAATAGAGATCGAATTGGAGGGTGAGAGAGGGAGGGAAGAAGAAATACACAGAGAGAGCGAGAAGTGGAGAGAGAGAGGGAGTGACAAGGGAGAAATAGAGAGAGTATGTGTATGTTTGGGGGTGAGATAAAGAGAAAAATAAGGAGAGATGGAGGGAATGGGGGGAGAAGGAGAGAGGCAGGGATATAGTAACATAGTTGGAGGGTGAAGAGAGGGAGCGAGAGGGAGATAGAGAGAGAGAGAGAGATAGATGTGGAAGAGAAAGGGATAGAGGGGAAGTAAGGGAGAGAGGATGTGAGAGAGTGGAGAGGGAGGGAAAGAGAGATGGACTTGGAGGGGGGAGAGAGGGAAGATGATTTCTTGCACTTATGCATTGATTTCAGTATGGATGGTGATTTCTAATGTAAAGTTTGATAGATCAAGAGTAATGTAAACTTTTTATATGGTGATTTCTAATCCTATTTGATTGCTTGCACTAGATGCATTGATATCAGTGTAAATGTTGGTTTCTAATCTTATTTTCTTACTTGCACTAGATGCATTGATTTCAGTGTAAATACAGATAATATCAAACTCTGGATCCAGAGTAATGTATTTACATAGGGAGCGAGAAGTGGAGAGAGAGAGGGAGTGACAAGGGAGAAATAGAGGAGTATGTGTATGTTTGGAGGTGAGATAAAGAGAAGAATAAGGAGAGATGTGGGGAATGGGGGGAGAATGAGAGAGGGAGGGATATACTAACATAGTTGGAGGGTGAAGAGAGGGAGAGAGAGAGAGATAGATGTGGGAGAGAGAGGGATAGAGGGGAAGTAAGTGAGAGAGGATGTGAGAGAGTGGAGGGAAAGGGATATGGAGTTGGAGGGGGGAGAGAAGGAAGATTATTTCTTGCACTCGATGCATTGATTTTAGTGTGGATGGTGATTTATAATCCTATTTTTCTTGCACTATATGCATTTATTTTAGTGTATATGTTGAGAGAGAGAGAGTGTGTGTGTGTGTGTTAGGGGGGGAAAGAGGATTGGAAGGCAAAGAGAGAGAGAGAGAGAGAGAGAGAGAGAGAGAGAGATAATTGGATTGCAAAGAGAGAGAGAGAGGAAAAGATAGAGGAAGGTAGGATAGGAAGGACAAGAGAGAGGACATGAGAGAGAGGAAGAGAGTTATGGGGGAAGAGAGAAAATTGGAGGGCAAAGAAAGAGAGAGAGAGAGAGGGGAGAGAGAGGAAGTGAGAGAGTGGAGAGAAGGAGGGAAAGAGAAAGGGATAGAGGGGAAGGAAGAGAGAGAGGATGTATGAAAGAGAGATGTAGTTTGAGGGGGGAGATAGGGAAGTAGATGGTGATTTATAATCCTATTTTATTGCTTGCACTAGATGCATTGATATCAGTGTAGATGTTGGTTTGTAATCTTATTTTATTACTTGCACTAGATCCATTGATTTCAATATAGATGTTGATTTCTAATCTTATTTGATTACCTGCATCAGATGCATTGATCTCAGTGTAGATGTTGTTTTGTAATCTTATTTGATTGTTTGCATTAGGTGCATTGATTTCAGTGTAGACGTTGATTTCTGATTTTATGTAATTGGATGTACATTTATGGTACATTAATTTTAAAGTGATTGGATTAAGATTGTGCATTGATTTCAGTGTAAGCACACAAAATTATTAACAATGTACATTGATATGGTGATTTCTAATCCTATTTTATTACTTGCACTAGATGCATTTATTTCAGTGTACATGTTGGTTTCTAATCTTATTTTCTTACTTGCACTAGATGCATTGATTTCAGTGTAAATACAAATAATATCAAACTATGGATCCAGAGTAATGTATTTACATAGGAGCGAGAAGTGGAGAGAGAGAGGGACTGACAAGGGAGAAATAGAGGAGTATGTGTATGTTTGGGGGTGAGATAAAGAGAAAAATAAGGAGAGATAGAGGGAATGGGGGGAGAATGAGAGAGGGAGGGATATAGTAACATATTTGGAGGGTGAAGAGAGAGAGAGAGAGAGAGAGGGAGATATAGAGAGAGATAGATGTGGGAGAGAAAGGGATAGAGGGGAAGGAAGAGAGAGGGAGGGAAAGAGAGATGGAGTTGGAGGGGGGAGAGAGGGAATATGTTTTCTTGCACTTGATGCATTGATTTCAGTGTGGATGGTGATTTCTAATCCTATTTTTCTTGCAATATATGCATTTATTTTAGTGTATATGTTGAGAGAGAGATAGAGTGTGTGTGTGTGTGTGTTGGGGGAGGAAAGAGGACTGGAAGGCAAAGAGAGAGAGAGAGAGAGAGAGAGATAACTGGATTGCAAAGAGAGAGAGAGAGGAAAAGATAGAGGAAGGTAGGAGAGGAAGGACAAGAGAGAGGACATGAGAGAGAGGAAGAGAGTTATGGGGGAAGAGAGAATATTGGAGGGCAAAGAAAGAGAGAGAGAGAGAGGGGAGAGGGAGGAAGGAAGAGAGAGAGGAGGAGAGAGGGAGGGAGATAGAAGGAGAGATGGAGTTGGAGGGGAAGAGAGGGAGGGAAGAAGGATTACATAGAGAGTAAGAAGTGGAGAGAGAGATGAAGTGTAAAGGGAGATATGGAGAGAGTGTGTAAATGTTTTGTGGTGAGATAAAGAGATAAAGAAGGAGATATGGAGAGAAGGAGAGAGGGAGGGATATAGTAACATAGTTGGAGGTTGAAGAGTTTGGGAGATATATATGTGGAAAATAAATGGAGAGAGAGGAAGGAAGAGGGAGGATGTGAGATAGTGGAGAGATGGAGAGAAAGGGAGATGTAGTTCGAGGGGGGAGATAGGGAAGTAGATGGTTATTTATAATCCTATTTGATTGCTTTCACTAGACGCATTAATTTCAGTGTAGATGTTGATTTCAGTGTAGAGGAGGAGAGATGGAGGGAAAGAGAGATGTAGTTGGAGGGGGGAGAGGGGGAAGTTGATTTCTTGCACTCGATGCATTGATTTCAGTGTGGATGGTGATTTCTAATCCTATTTTTCTTGCACTATATGCATTGATTTTAGTGTAGATGTTGTGTGTGAGAGAGAGAGAGAGTAACATAGTTGGAGGGTGAAGAGAGAGGGAAATATATATGTGGGAAAGAAATGGAGAGAGAAGAAGGAAGAGGGAGGATGTGAGAGAGTGGATAGATGGAGGAAAAGAGAGATGTAGTTCGAGGGGCGAGAGAGGGAAGTAGATGGAAATTTATAATCCTATTTAATTGCTTGGACTAGATGCATTGATATCATTGTAGATGTTGGTTTCTAATCTTATTTTATTACTTGCACTAGATCCATTGATTTCAATATAGATGTTGATTTCTAATCTTATTTGATTACCTGCATTAGATGCATTGATCTCAGTGTAGATGTTGTTTTGTAATCTTATTTGATTGTTTGCATTAGGTGCATTTATTTCAGTGTAGATGTTGATTTCTCATTTGATGTAATTGGATGTACATTGATGGTACATTAATTTTAAAGTGATTGGATTAAGATTGTGCATTGATTTCAGTGTAAGCACACAAAATTATTAACAATGTACATTAATATTTGTGTTATAGTAAATCAACCTATTAATATTGAAGAGCAAGAGAGACAATGTATGATTTTTAGTACAATAGTTCAAGCTAAATATTTAAATGGTTTATTATTTCAAATGTCCTTTTCATATAATCAATATGAAAAGATGACAAAACTAACAAGGGTGACAATAAGAATAGTAAAAGAAAATAATTTGAGATTGATCACAATGAAGACTTTTTGTAATTGACTACACTCTTATTATTTTCATTTTCTATCATTCAACACTATTACATTGTCACTTTGCATTCAAAAAAAATATTTCGTCATTAAAGTTATTAACAATATTTATCATCTCAAAAAACTGAGGTAACTAAGAAAATTTTAAAATTAAAACGACCAGATAAATACATATTTGGAATATATAAAATTATTATATTTATATTATCTGTATTTGCATATTATTGATAAAATTAATCATATTTTCGATAGATTTTCCCTTCCACACACGACTGAAACTAGCCTAGATCCATCTTAACTCTGGATCTATTAAGCGCCGAGAGGGATCAAATCTCTCGAGGTGCAAACCTTTTCTCAAGTTTTGCACTCAAAAAAAGAGGTTTGCACCTCGAGAGATTTGATCCCTCTCGGCGCTTAATAGATCCAGAGTTAAGATGGATCTAGGCTGGTTTAATAAAGAGGAACATGTCTTCAATTTTATTTTTTATTTTGTTATATATATATATATATAAACCCAACGACCACTCTCTAGGTGTGAAATGTGGGAGCTCGGGAGAAGTATTTGTGCTTCATTGGTCGAGATTAAACCCACAATTTCCACAATGATGTTTACCCAAAAAAATGGTTTTACAAAACTCTCTCTGCGTTTGTCCCCAACAATGAATGATTTTGAATTTTTTTTAATAAAGAGGAACATGTCTTCAATTTTATTTTTTATTTTGTGTAACCACAATTGAGGGAATTGAAGAAGATGGTGTGAAAAATTTGTTCTAGAACCTTGAAAATTTTTAGGGCTTATTTGGTTTCGTGTTTGCAAATCAAAGAAACTATCGTGTATGATAGGGGTCAAAAGTTGAAAGGCCCTTGTAGTGAAAGTAGACTACAATTTTCTTCTTTTCAGTGATGGGAGCATCATGATTTGTTAGTTTTTGTATCATCGGTGGTGTTCTACTATCAAAAATTTGTGGAGAGGATAAAGCATAGGAGTTCTCCATAACCCAAAAATCATTTTTGGAAATTCCACCTAGAAGCGTCTCAATTAGATTATTAGCCATTTTTTAAAATATTTCCTAAGTCTAAACTTTGAAATTTGGTTAATTAATCAGAATTAATTGACATGAGGTGTGAACCATCTACAAACTCACATGGATTGACTCTAATTTGATTAGGTATTAATCTTGATCGTTGGAGGTCCAACAGAGGATTATAAGAATAAGTCGATGGGTACATGGAGAATACAGACTTGAGATCGATTTCCTTGAGTAGATCGACTCTCTAGAGAGCAGAAGTAGTTGTCAAAAGAGTTTGAGATTTAGGAGGTAAGCGGAGATAAAGAGGGGTAGGGACAATGAGTCTGGAGGAATTTTTTCCAAATTTGGAGAGTCAGCTATAGTAGGTCGAGTTCCTCAATGAGGCTGCATAGTGTTGGCGTAAAAGCTTCAGAGGAAGAGTTCGATTTAGCCATGCAGAGGTTTGATTAAGTTGTTGGAGGCTGGGAAGATTTCTGGAAGGGGCCAGTGAGTCATTCTTAGAGGCTGGATTGGGCAGACATCTTGATAAGTTGAAGTTCTAGGAAAATTGTCCTAGTGCCTATGCAGACTTGATGGAAAGGTTGAAACAGGGGTTTTGTGGAGCCCATTCAAAGTCATTTTTGGTGCTGGATCAGTGTCGAGTGAGGCAAAATCTCTCTAGTTAATTTCTGACCAATTTTTTTATAGTCGATTGACAGTTTTCAGCATTAATATTATACTCATATTATTTTACTACTGCATAATAATAAAAACCCTCAGTTACAACAACGGTCTTCCAAGGTTGGGTTTTTTCGAGGAAATTTATCCAAAAATAATTGTGTCAATTTTTATATGTGTGTGCTAGATTATTTCTCAGTTTTCAACGCTATTATTTTACGCAATTTTAATTGTGAAGGTTGCAATGTGATTTATTTGATATTAGTCGTAACAAATAAATTTTTAATTAATTAACACTTAGAATAATTAATTTCCAGTTGTTGCAATAAGATCTCAAAAATGAAAATTTCACATGGTATGAGAGCGATGTTCGACAGAAGTGAAGCTCTAAGGCGAAAGAATAAAATTTGACTATTCATAGGGAACAACAAACTGAAATTTTCAGGGGTTGCATAGTGCCTAGCCAGGAAGTGCAAATTTCTAGGCAAGGGTTTGCTTTTCCAATTGCAGTTGCAGGAAAATTTGACTTGTCCAGAAAAGTGATTCCAATAGGCAAAGGGAGCAGGAAAATATCAGTATTTTTTCTGAGCATATTTCTTGTCTGAGAACAAAGAATTTTGCAGCAGTTTGCTAAAGCAGAATCTGTGTCGGGTGGAAGAGAAAAATAACACAAAGGGAAACTTTCTCTCGGGGGGTTTCGAGTTATAGAAATTTGATTCTCTAGTTGCATATTAGCAGAAGTTGTGAGAAAATTTTCTCGCTCTATGAAGGAGTGTGAGTAGAACTGCTAGTAGCCAAGAAGGAATGAGGATATTCTTGTTTATTTTCCTAGTTTTTGAGTTTCACATATTTTGTAGTGATGTTCATATGACATTTATAGACTAGGTCGTGTGAGTTAGCGAGAATATAGATCTAGGCAAAGGATTGACTTTGAGTTTCCAGAGACAGGTGTTAGAGGAAGTGATAGTTACAAAGAAAAGAAAGGTCCTAGTATGGGACAAGGCTTGAAAGGAGGTAGTGAGGCACTAGATCCAGGATGAGGAGGAGCTTGATACTCTAGTGTACCAGAATAGGAAGGTTCTAGAGTAGAATCAGTAAGGAGATCAGTTAGATCAGTTCCGATTTGTTGCAGTAGGACCATAACTTTTGCTATAGGGGCCCATAGTATATAGTAGCATATTCAGTATCAACAGGCGTTGCTATTCATTTAGTGACAATTATAGATCTATATGTAGTCAGTACACGTGAGACAATTGTACAGCTAGATGTAGTGACATAGCCAGTGTGAATTTCCCAATTGAGGTTTGCAGGTACAGATCCAACCAGAAGATTCTCAGCGCAAAGATATTCAGTCTAGTTTCCAATGCAAGAGGACAGTGTGAGCTTCCAAGTTGGAGCATAGGGATTTACCATAGATAGATCAAGACTCACAGGGAGTCTAATTTTAGAGGGAGAAACACTATGGAAGCTAATAATTTTGAATCTAGGGAGATCAGAGTCATTATTGTAGTAGTTGCAGTAACAATGTGGAAGCATAAATAGAGAAATAGTAGTAGCATTATGAGTAGATCACAATTCACCATGTTTGCAGTTATACCTCTAGGAGTGAGGTGGGGTGATATTCAGATATAGTCCCGTATTTGCAAATTTGGGTAGGAGAATTGAGGTGTCCTCCTCATGGATCATTACCTAGCTACGAGGACCCACAATATTCAGTAGTAGGATGGATTAGTGTCAGTGATGCATTCATATTCACGAGTGATAGTTGCAAACTAGTAGTATTCAAGTGATGAGGAGCACAATGTAGTGTTGGCAGTAGTGCAGGGTGGCACAGTGCAAAGTCAAAAGTAGTGCAAATTATTCAGTAGATAATGCAGTAGCCAGTAGCCGTCAAGAATTAGGAGACATATCTAGCATACATAGTTGATTAATTGTTTAGGATGCTTCTCAGTTGCAGTTGTTGTAGTTACAACAACAATAGATGAGAGGGAGTTGCATTATAGATGCAGGGTTGGAAGTAGTATAGTAATATTAGAAACAACATGGATGCACCATCATAGTTTTGCAGTTCTTGGTGGGAAGTGGCCAAACATAAACAACGTGATAAAAGGTGATACAAAGATAGGGTGTTGTAGCAGCAGTGTAGCACTAGAACACCTTCCTTGCGAAGAGGGAGTGCTAATTTTTATAGCATCTGTTACTATGAATCTTAATTCCAAGCGTCCAAAAAAAGACCACTTTAGCTACGCATAAAAAACAACCCTAACAACATAAATGACTTCTAATATCTTCAGATCTGCAGTTAGGTGATCAAGATAAATGCTGCAAAAATCTAGATCTATGCATTAGAAGACATTAAACAGTAGAAAATATAAGATTTACTCCATGCATCCAATAGACAAGACAAGAATATATCAAATAAATTTTGTATTGATGGCACCTGGGAGGAAAACACAAGAGGGTGTTCCCTGTTCTCCTCAATGGGATGGGTTCTTGTAAGTCCTCAACACTTCAGATTTAGAATTCCTCTCTCTTGATGGTGTAGAAAACCCAGACAAAAATGGAAAAGTATGGCTATGGTGGTGGATCAATAGCCAGACCAAGACTTGATATCCAGAGTGATCTTTAGGCAACAAAAGGTGTCAAATGAATGAGAAAACCCTTCTATTTATAACAAAACATTGAGTTAGTCTAGATATTGGTGCATAATTAAAATATTAGTAACCAAATCAAGATCCAACTTTTATGGATTATTTTATTATATTTGTTGGAGGGAAAAGGAATTTGACTTGAGTCAAATCCCTTTATTTGTAAATAATAAATAAATAAATTATTTATTTATTATTTTAAGGATGTGATTAAGAAATAATAAATAAATAAATGATTTATTTATCATTTTAAGGATGTGGTTGAGTAATAATCAAATAAATAATGATTTATTTAATTATCTAAGGGAGATTTAATCATATTTAACAAAGAATATTATTTAAGTAATGTTTAAATAATTATTCTTAGAAAATAATAAGATAAATAATGATTTATCTAATTAATTTCCTTGTTTTGGGTTAAATATAACCAGGAATATTAATTAAGCTGTTGTTTAACTAATTATTCCTTGAGGAAAACTAAACAAATATGAATTTATTTAATGTTTCCGCATGGGGTTTCCTGTTTAGACCATAAAAAACTTAATAAAAGTGGTTTTACTAAGTTATTTTCATAGTGAATGCAATTATACTTAGGGTAAAATTGGTCTTACATGTTGTACTTGGGTCCATCTAATACCAATGGGTTAGATGACAAAAAAATGGTGTAACATATTGCCCCCCAGCGTGTGAGCGTTAGGAGCTAATCGTATGACCGAAGTACGTTGTAAGAACTAAATCACTAGACGTCAAAGGGGAAGTCAAAGAGAGAGGAATGTAAGATAGACCAAAGTGCTGAAAGAACTAGACCCCGAGGAGGCAACTTGCAGGTGCGACAAGTCTTTTTGATGAGTGAGTACCTGCTATAGGCGGTGGGGGAGGCATACCTATGCTTGCCAAGGAAATATTACAAACAATAAGGCGTCTGGAAAACCACGGGACGAAATAATATAGGACATGCTGGCATAAACATGAGCCAGATAAATAACATGATAATGAATCCCACATACATATTGTGCCTGGGATAACAGCCAGGAATTGTACAATAATATCTGAGTACATGAGATATAAATGCAACCCAGATGCCCTTTAATACAGGAAAGGGCTCTGAAAATATGACTGATATATGCAATCAAGAAGGTCCTGCAAGTGGCTGAGGCCGACATCATCAAATGTATGGAGCTGCATCAAACTCTGTAATGAATATGTCATCCAAGTGTGTGGGGGGCTACCTGTAGGGCCACCCCCTCATGAGGGCTGAGACATCTCACACACACCCGGGAATCACCGATGTCAGCTACTGCATCACTGAACAGTCGAGTATACAGATCTCAATCATGCTGAAAGGATATGGAGCTGAGAAACAATCAAGTCAAAGGGCAATAAGGAGTCCCTTTTCCTGATCCGAGGCACCGAACAAGAGTGGAAGATGGAACCAAGGTACACTGCCCTCTAGACCTGTCTTCTGGAATGAATGAGTTGATGTCAACAGAAGGAGGTCCGCCATAGGTGAGGCAATAAGGGATCCTCAACTAAGGCACGAGAGAAAATAGAAGAGTGAATGACAAACTGAAACCAATGATGATGATGAAATGGGGGGGACTGAGTAGCGAATAGACGACTTCCCTTGTTAGAGCATAAATGGCATGGATGACTTGGTGGAAACTGACATAATATCATGAGGGATAGGGGACAGTGGGACTGAAGGCCATAATGTGTGTCATGAGAGAGGGACCAAGCAATGAAGAATGGAGGACTATGGCGGGATGCGAAGGGACTCGGGATAGACTCCATGAAAGAAATGCTGACTCAACTCAGATGCTCTAAACAAGGGTGAATCGATGGTGCTGCCACACAGGAGAAGGGTCTAATGGGGACCATAAAAGCATGAGGACAAGATGTTAAATCACGACAAAAGTTAACACAAGCGTGGACAAGTATTGAGGCAGCATGGTGCCCCCGGTACGAGTGTTGCAAGTGAAAAAATTTGATTTTGAGGAAGGGTGAAGTGGCGCTTCTTGGGAAAGTCTGTCCCAGTGAAGTATCAAATCACTAAAACTAATAGATACCCATTTGAGGGTTTGGTGAGATCTTTCCAATGGTATAGACGGTTCGTCAAACTGAACTGCGGTTTGGTCACAGTAAGCGAAAGAAAAATTGGGGGTTTTCTTTTAATAAGGATTTTTTCTTCCAGATTCACTCATTTTCCGATGGAGCTATGGTGAATGTCATGAGGAGAGGAGGCCTTAAACCTTTCGGTGGTTGTAGCAAATAAAGAGACCATTGGAATTTAAGATTCGACAGTTGTAGGTAAGATTCCTAATCCTACTCTTTCATATTAGTGGGTTGAAAGTTCAGCTTAGGTACCCAAAGCTCATGAACAGGTTAGGTCGCACTTTCTTGGGGTTTGTTCTGTGACCTGGGTAGTAGGTACTGGGTAGAAAACTGCTACCTGTCCCAGGGAATGACTTGGAAAGTGTGACCTGTCAGAGAAAGGGGGTTTCAGTGCTATTATGGGCTGAAATCTGGGATTTTATGGTTGAGGGGCATGGGTGCCCCCAGGCATGTTATGGACATGCCAAAATGTATTTAGAAAAAGGGAAATCTAAACACATTTTAATGATGTGGTGTGCCACTTTTTTTCGGTATGGTTATGCAGTTTGAGAAAGGAAATAGACGATTACCAATCTCTTTTGGTACTGCATATATGAATCAAATGGAATTTAAGTTTCTGGGTTGGAATACATGGTGTTACTATCCCAAAGATAGGATTGGGGGATAATGAACTGATGTTCTCCCAGAAAACCCATAGGTTGGTCAACCACAATGTCTATGAGACTGGATTGCTGATGAAATATGAAGGAATGATGAGGGGTATCATCCCTAGAGCGATCTTGAAGTGATATGGGACTCTAGTGGTTCTTCCAGATGTGGAAGAATAATGGGACTAGAGTCGACACGACTAGATTCACTAGGAGAGTGGTGGAGAACTGTTTCTCTTGGTCTCTCAAATATGGGTGCCCCCTTACCCAAACATTGGGTGTCAATGTAATGGCCACAAGGTGCATGCGGTTCGAATACATGAGTTCGATGTAAGGGGGGATAGATAAAGTCAGGAGTGGTGGCTACTTCCATAATTTTGTCATCATAATAGAATATGGGGTGACTGAAGGAAGAAAGACCCCCTGACGCGGCGAAGCTACCTTACTCCTCATTATGAGAGGAGAGGTTCGCATCCACATCATCACAAGGGGTGACAGAAGAGTAAGTATATAGAGGATCAACCGATGTTGAGACTAGTGAGGGTGTTGAAGGGAGGTCAGGTGAAACATCAGGGGAGGTCTCATCGGGGACTTCCGACCAAGGCCCTTTTATCTCGACATCATAAGGGGGAAAGTCAATGGGAGCATCTGTGTCCTCTGGTGTTGTTGAAGCAAGATGCGAAAATAAGGGAACGGTTGACTCATTGTGCTCGACCTCGAATTGGCGTAAGGATTCTAAAGAGGAACGATACTCTTCGAGGTGAGGAAAAAGGTGAGTGTGGTGGCCATGGAACTCACACAAAGCACAAAGGTGATTTGTGCATAATGGTTTGAGTTTTAGGATTGAATCGGGTATAGTGACATATACCTCTGGGATATCAGATTCTGGAAACATCTCATTGACCATAGAATTGAGGTGAGGAAAATCTGTACAAGTATGGGTGGTGTGGCCGACAACACCACACAAAGCACATTGGATGGTACGCTTTGGAGGCTGAGAAGGGGTAGGATTTTTCAGGATAGCCTTGTCCTTTGATGCCCCCTTGCGAGCTTTGCCCTTCTTACCCGAAGCGATCGCAATAGGAGGTGGTTCTTGTTGAGGTGAATGAGGCACTGTTGCAGCGGGAGAATTCATAGGGACCAGTTGAACCGGGGTCAAAGAAAGATAAGGTTTAGGTTGACCAGGCGGGGTAGCGGCTGGAGGATCGAGGTACCAGACGGGAATCCCAAGGATCAGGTTAGGAAGAGAGAGGGTGGCCATAACAGGTACTGTGTACACTCTTGGTGGGCGAGCTAGGAATGGTATCTGACCCGAGGGGTAATGACCAGGCGGGACGGCTCTAAGATGGTTGAGGCCTGGAGGAATTGTCCTAGGAGGGTAAAGGGGGTCATGAGTACCAACTGAAGGTGAAGGGCCAGGAGAAGAAGGTTCAGAAGGCTAATCAGAGGACATCATGAAAATCTGGTAATCGAGGGAACCATATGGAAGAGGTTGAGTGGCCACCTGTCCTTCAGGTGGTTGGGTAGCCACAAATCCCTGTTGAGGGAAAGGATCAGTAAGCACAGCCGGTTGACTAGGTGCAGGACTGGGAGGAACAGAAGGGATGGATTTTTTTCCTCTCAATGTTGCTTGAGACTCCCATAGCTGTCGCATCTATGGCAGAAGAGGACAATCATGCATCTAATGACCATAAACACCACAAAAAGAATAGGGCTTGTTCATACGAAGAGGCCTATCCTGTTTGGGCTGAGTGCCTTGTTGCTGGTTTTTAGTGTTAGGAGAATTACCTTGATTAGGTCCAGGATTACCAGGGGCAGCTTGATTTTGAGTGCCCTGTTGTGCATACACCTATCCCCGAGGGGGTGGTAGTTGTTGTTGCGGGGGTTGAGAAGGCAAGGGAGGAGGAGGTGCTAATTCTAGAGGAGCTGGAGCACCAAGATATGGATACAGATAAAAAGGAGGCTGTGTAGCATTGTGGTAAACAGGAGGTTGGGCAAAAAGAGGAGGCATGACGTATCCTAGATACGTGCTACCAGGAGGGGGAAAAGTGCAGGAGGTGCTGGCCCCGCCCTGAGAGAAACCATAGCTCATGAGAGGTTGAGCATACGGATTAAAGAGAGCTCCAACGATACCATCAGCGGCATGATATGCCCTTGGTGCATTGGCACCACCGGGTCTGGGAAGATAAGGTAGAACGGTATAAACATAACCTGACTGAGCATAGATCAGGTCATATTTTAACGCAATTTGGAGAGCGACTTCTTTGGTTTGAGGAAAGTGCGATGCGACGTCTTTCCTGATAGGTGGCAAGAGAGTCCTAAAGAACCAGTCCATGTAGACACGGTCTTTGAAGGTATGGGCTTGACAGAGGCTCCTTCTTCTCCGCCATTCCTGAACATGGTCGGATAGGCGGGTCATAGACGATTGACGGAAAGAGGTCAAGAGCTCGGTACCAGTGTCGTAACGAAGGGGAAGCTGGAAATAAGACAAAAAGGCTCGGGCAAGAGTTGCAAAGGTGGTATGAGAGGAAGGGGCCTGATCAACATACCACTTAGAATCTTCGCCAGTAAGCGTTCATTAGAACAACAGAAGACGGACATAGTCATCGGTAATGGAATTAGACGAACACCACATGTGGAAAGATCGAACATGATTTGAAGGATCTTGTCCAGTAAGACCTTCAAACTTTGGGATGTCTAAAGGGAGCTTTGTTGGCATAGCAGGCCAACTAGCATCATGGTGTATAGGGTTGTTTATCAACTGGTCGAAGTCGGGGAGGCTGAGGCCTGTCATGAAAGGGAGAAAGGGTGCAACCGGGGTAGTTTCCTTTACGGTCCCACTAGTGGTATTCCCGGTGGGAGGGTCGGGGTTACCACCAGTATGAGGTCCTACACCAGACATAGTGAAGGTGTCAGGGGGAGAAGCGAAGGCAGAACGAGAAGGAGAACCCAAAGGATTAGAAGAAGAATCAGTGTGCGGACTCGGTGAAGGACTAACTCGAACCCTACGCGGAGGAGTGAGTTTTCCTACCGGAAACTGAGGATGAAGGCCAAGAAGTCTCTGGGATAAACACCTTGGTGGCACAATGGTGTCGACACAAACACGGCACAAAGGAAAAAGAGACCGACAAGGGTAGGGAGGTACAAGATCAACTGACTACAATGTCGAAACAAGGGCAGAGAGGTGCAATATCAATTGATTTCAATGTTTTTTAGAGCCTTTTCTTGGTGGTGTTAACCAAGCCCTTTTTTTCTTAGGGTGTGTGTGTAAAAGTGTGTAGATTTTAATTTTTAAACCCAGACATTTGTAGAGTAAAACAAAAAGTGTTTTTGTATAGCTGTAAATAACCTGCAAATGACAGTATATAAGTCTGTAAAACAGAAAATAAATAGCTAATAATGAAATATCTAAACCCAAGGAGGCGGGCCTCTCAACAACTAGTCTATAGGTGAGTGAAAAAAATAATCAAAACACACTAAAATAGCCAATAGATCTAAGGTCAGAAGGGATAGGGATCTAAAGGACAAAATCTGCTGGAAAGTGGTGCAGAAACAACAACAGATTAGAGGAAAAATTGCTATAAAAAGAGGTGGCGAAAGGCTATCTCCAGGAGGGAAACAGAGTTCACCCTAAAGGAAAACCCAAAAAAAGCTAAATAAGGAGATTTGGATGGATAACAAGCCGATCTGAAGTGGATCTAAAGGTGAGGTATCAGATCTGAAAAAATGGCTGAAGACTTTGAAATTTCAGACAACCTGTAACAACAAAAACTCTTCCACAAAAAGTGGAGGGTATTGAAGCCCTAGGGGGCTATTTTCCCACTTATTTGAGTGAAACAGAACAAGTATAGGTCCAAAATGGGTGGAGATAGAGGTTAGACAACCCTGAACAGATGTACAAACAAACCCAGAAACTTTTCAGAAAAATCCTTGCAAAAAGTCCAGGTCATAGTTTCTGACCTGTTTTCAGCAGAGGTCGCACTTTTTGGGCTGTAAAGTGCACCTTGGAGGTCTAGGTCACAGATTTTGGGCTGAAAAGTGTGACCTGCACTTTCGGCACTCTCAGCGGCATATTTCAGAAAAATTTCCGTCTCAGTTGTGGCTGATGTTTTTCACCTGCGCAATAGGTTCGAAAACACACGGAAGTCAGAATTTTTATCGTTTTAGGGTTTTATGGGTTAAAAACAACATCAAGAAAATAAAAAACAAAGGGATGAAGAGAAATCCTAGGGTTTGAAGCGGCTGGATATGCAAGGATTAGAAAAAAGACAGCGGTCGTAATCCTAAACCCGTGTGGAGTCACCAGTTGTTAGTATGAATCTTAATTCCAAGCGTACGAAAAAATACCACTTTAGCTACACATAAAAAACAACCCTAACAACAGAAATGACTGCTAATATCTTCAGATCTGCAGTTAGGTGATCAATATAAATGCTGTAGAAATCTAGATCTATGCATTAGAAGACATTAAACAGTAGAAAAGTTAAGATTTACTCCATGCATCCAATAGACAAGACAAGAATATATCAAATAAATTTTGTATTGATGGCACCTGGGAGGAAAACACAAGAGGGTGTTCCCTGTTCTCCTCAATGGGATGGGTTCTTGTAAGTCCTTAACACTTCATATTTAGAATTCCTCTCTCTTGATGGTGTACAAAACCCAGACAAAAATGGAAAAGTATGGCTATGATGGTGGATCAATAGCCAGACCAAGAGTTGAGATCCAGAGTGATCTTTAGGCAACAAAAGGTGTCAAATGAATGAGAAAACCATTCTATTTATAACAAAACATTGAGTTAGTCTAGATATTGGTGAATAATTAAAATATTATTAACCAAATCAACGTCCAAATTTTATGGAATATTTTATTATATTTGTTGGAGGGAAAAGGAATTTGACTTGAGTCAAATCCCTTTATTTGTAAATAATAAATAAATAAATTATTTATTTATTATTTTAAGGATGTGATTAAGAAATAATAAATAAATAAATGATTTATTTATCATTTTAAGGATGTGGTTGAGTAATAATCAAATAAATAAAGATTTATTTAATTATCTAAGGGAGATTTAATCATATTTAACAAAGAATATTATTTAAGTAATGTTTAAATAATTATTCTTAGAAATTAATAAGATAAATAATGATTTATCTAATCAATTTCCTTGTTTTGGGTTAAATATAACGAGGAATATTAATTAAACTATTGTTTAACTAATTATTCCTTGAGGAAAACTAAACAAATATGAATTTATTTAATGTTTTCCCATGGGGTTTCCTGTTTAGTTCATAAACAACTTAATAAAAGTGGTCTTACTAAGTTATTTTCATAGTGAATGCAATTATACTTACGGTAAAATTGGTCTTACATGGTGTACTTGGGTCCATCTAATACCAATGGGTTAGATGACAAAAAAATGGTGTAACAACATCATCGGTGTTCTAGTCTCAAAAATTTATGGAGAGGCTAAAACTCAGGAGTTATCCATAACCCAGAAATAGTTTCTGGAATTCCCACCTAGAAGTGTCTTAATTAGAATATTAGCTTATTTTTTAATATTTTCTAAGTTTAGACTTAGGAAATATGGTTAATTAATCCAAATTAGTTAATATAAGGTGTGAATCATATAGAAACACACACAGACCAACTCTGATATGATCTTGGCACTTGATTAAGTTGTAGTATCCCCAAAGGGAAATAACCAAGAATAATGTAATACGCTGCATGCATACATAAACAAAATGCGGGTTCATCTTGGACATTGGGGTCCAACAAAGGATTATAAGAATAATTCGATGGTTATATGGAGAACACACATTTGATATTGATTTCCTTCAGCACATCAACTCTCTAGAGAGCAACAACAGTTGTTAGAAGAGTTCGAGCTTCGGGAGGGAAGAAGAGACACAGAAGGGTAGGGACAGTGAGTCTGAAGGAAATTTTTTCCAGGGCCAGAGAGTAAGTTATAGGAGTTTGAGTTCCTCAGTGAGGCTATGTAGTGCTATAACAAAAGCTTCAGAGGTGGAGTTTGATTTAGCCAGATAGAGGGTTGATTCAGTTTTTGGAGCCCAAGAATATTTTTGAAAGGGGCTAGTGAGTCATTCTCAGAGGCTAGATTGGGAAAATGGTTTGATAAAATATAGTTCTAGGCATAACATCCTAGTGTCTGCACAAACTTGATGAAGCAACTAACGCAAGGGTTTCATGGAGCCCATTTGTTGGGTCTCAGTCTAGTCTTTTAAACTGAGCTCATTTAATTGTCAACCAGGATTTGTAAACTGCTGAAGTGAAGTGTACCATATGTACCTAGGTGCTTGTTTCCTAATGCGTTGTGTGTAGTGTTTTGTGATTTTTTTGGTCTTTTGATGTTTTATGATGTTTTTGGTCTTTTGATGTTTTATGCTCACAATGAAAATGTCTAGAAAACTAATGGAAAGAAGTTGGTGGTCAAAAACAGAGTTAAGCCTAATGTATGGAATGGTAAATGCAATTGGAAACACTGAAGCAGAATCTAAACTATGACTAAATAAAAGCAAAAGTTTGATAATGACTTTTTAGGCAAATGACACAAACTAAACTTGAGAAATGATCACTAAATATGCAAATCCTCTAACTAAACAGTTAAACACTAATGATGCAATACTCTGTCCTAAGATCTTTTATTCTATGATTAATTCCTAGTTCTATTCTGCAATTTAATTGAATGTCACAGAACTTATACTCAAAAAGTTATTGGTTTCTTGTTCAAAATAGTTCTTTTGAGGAAGAGCTCTGTTTATAAAATGATGAGGAGATTGGAGAGAGATTTCAGACCTTATAGTGATGTTGTCTTCTATTCCTATGGCTATGGATCAGTTGTAGTTTTTAGAACAAGAAGATGTTTGTGAATAATGAAGGCTGTCTTGTTAATCCTAACAACTAAAGTAATTTATTGTGCAATGGATGACAATTTTGAATATGAGATGCAAGTGCAATGAGTTAATCTAAGAATGAACCTAAGATGCTACTAAACTAGAACAATGCTTGAACTATAAGTCATCATCAAACTTGAAATGAAGTAACTGATCATGAATTAAATGCAATGAAACTCCGGAGTTGTTCTAACTGTACTAACATGCATTAATCTACGAAGTTACACAATATGTTTGTTCATCATTAGTGATATTTTGGAAGAGTTCCTTATTTTGGAAGAGGTAGAACAATTCTGACTGTGTACTTGTATGCAATTGAAAGCAAATGAACTGAAAGCAAATGAAAAACTAAGTTATCACATCCATACCCTACTCGTCATTATGATGTCTTAGGCAAGCGTTTAAGAGTGAGATCAGAGATGATACTTAGTAAAAACACACAACTAAATCATCCATTATCACGGTCATGTCTTGAACTTCTTAAGGATGTATTGGAAGAATTTCTTCTTGTGGAAGAGTGATTAGAACAAGTGTAACTGTGATAGTGAATAGCAAAAACTATAACTAAATCCTACAGTACCATAGCTATTCTTCATTCATCATTATAATATGTTGGAAGAGTGCCTTCTTGTGGAAGAGCTGGAATGAATATAACTACAGTAGCTAGTTAAAACAACTATAAATTCAACTCCTAATTCTACAATACCATAGTCATTCAACATTCATCATTATAATCTGTTGGAAGAGTGTCCTCTTGTGGAAGAGCTAGAATGAATACGACTACAGTAGCTTAAAACAAAACAACTACCAATTCAAATGCAAAACATAAAGGCAGCTAGGAAAACTTATCTAATTTACGCAAAAGAAATCCGTGCAAGAGGCAGGGGCACTCTACCACTTGACGGCATTCAACTCCAAATTAAATCACGCCTTCAAAATAACTTTGTCTGCTCCATTAACGATGCAATAGTTTGAACATAACACTCTGTGTCTTCAAGGACGTAACACAGAGTTTTAAACAAAATCTAGCAGCAAATCTAACATAAATCTCTCTCTAACATAGCTCTCGGTCTCCCAAGAGTTTATAAAGCAAATGCACGTAACAATAATTACAACAATTTAGGAACAATGTCTTTCCTTATCCAAATCATATTAAAAGAGTCTTTGAGGTGGCTACGTGAAGAAGAAAAGACACCTGGACTGAGACAGTCCTAGTAGGAGTCTTTCTTCACAAATGTGTTCCCACGTACCTCGGCCTTTTGAGAATCATTCTTCCTCCCGCAGTGAACGCCGAACCATATGAACGAGTGAAGACCATGCCCATGTACGGTTTTAGCGTTTTACATGGAACATACTCAAACATGAAGGCAGCTGCAGAATCGCCGGTTAGCTACGGAATGTCTGCATTCTGCAGCTAGTTCCGGTCAAAATGCTTAATAATGGCAAAAATCACAAAATTCAACAAGTCAGTCATGTAAATCATTCTAGAAGTAATTTTAACTATATTTATTGATCAATTGGGTTTAAGATAGAAATGGACAAGGGAAAATGACGTAAATTGAGGTGAAGGAAAGCACAATTTTGAGGCTCAACACCATTCAGAGCCGTAATTGGAGCTAGATCAGTGTCGGTGAGATAAAAATTGTATCACTAATTTTTGTGGACAATTTTCCTATAGTGGATTTCCAGTAATCAACATCCAGATTGTACTCAAATTATTTGACTACTACATAATAATAAAAACCCTTAGCTGTTGCACTAGTTTTCCCGATTTGGGTTTTTCCAAGGACATTTGTCCAAAAATAATTGTGTCAATTTTTATGTGTGTGTGCTAGATTATATCTCAGTTTCCAACACTATTATTTTCCGCATTTTTATTTGTGAATGTTGGTGTGATTTATTCAATATTTGTCTTATTAAATATATTTTTAATTAATTAACAATTAGAAGAATTAATTCTGGTTGTTGCAATAAGATTTCAGACTTGAAATTTTGACATGATCAACTCCTAACCCCGGGCCTACTAGTTTCTCTAGAACCAGTTTCAAGACAACATTGTCTCCTCCATTATCTATAAGGATGACTAACAACCCTAGTTGCAAAACCAAGGTACGGACCAAGGTCTGCCAAATATTCACTTACTACTTCTACTTTAATTATGGAGTTGGTTTTCCCGTAGTTTTGTGAGAATATTGTAATAATATATGTATCTCTATTTATAGAAAATATTTATATAATACATTAAGAAATTTTGCATAGATTTTCAATGTTTTTTTAATCACTTAATCATTTTTTCTCACTTTTTAAACTATTGCACTATTTATTCTATATTTTCTATTTTTTTTCACTGTAATTCCTACTCATTTTCCATATTTACAAAAACTTGTCAAATACCTTCAATTCATTACAGTTATATTTATATAATCCTTCCAATTAGGTGGAGTTAGATGAACTTGTGGCTCTCACATTTTATGTAGTTACATAGTATTGACTCTCCATAAAGAGGAACAAATTGTACATAAAATTATAGTCATATCACATGCAAAGACAAGGAAAAAGTTTCAACATGATTTCTTCAAGAAATTTATGAAAAAAACTACTCTTTTGAAATTTAAGAAAAAAGTTACTCTTTCTAACTGTATGAAAAGAGCTACTCTTTTGTCTACTAGTTAAGAAAAATAATGAAAGAAATACTAGCTTTCAGTTTACATGGCATAAATTCTGAGACAATAGATAAAAAACTATGGCCTCAAGATACAATACTATAAGCAAATAGACCCCACTGCCAAACCACCCCCCCCCCCCCCCCCCCCCCCCCGCCTCCGCCTTTTTTTCCTCGCTCAAATAGCCTTCTCAAATGTGAATTCAAATAAATGGGTCTTTCTTTTAGTTTCTATTGTGTTATAATTTCCAATTATTATTTATTTATTTATTTTTCTCTTGGTTTATCAACAAAATAAATGAACGATATTTACAACTATGTGATTTTGAGGTATTTTCACCAAATAAGCAGAGCATCAAATTGGATAAATACCCCAATTATTCATTAGGGAAATCATATTTCAAATTGGTAGGTGGAATTTCAAAATTTTCTTCATTATCATGTTCAAGTTTAGTTCTCACCATATTTTGGTTTGACACTCCACTTATCATTATAATGGGTATTTCTAGAGTTGAGTGATCTCTTTGGATTTGACCAACTTATGGTTTTTTTAGGAAAGTATTAAGGGCAACCAGGTGACCTTGGTGGGTTTTAGGGTCCAAATTTGACAACAAAAAAAATTTCACGTGTGAGGACCCAACCGAGATACTATAAGAAAAACTAATTAAACAACAAAATTTCACAACAAAGAGAATGATTTGTTTCCAATCCAACAATTCAACTTAATTAACCATAACATATATAAAATAGAAATTTTTTTAAATGACATATTTGATTTACAACCATTCATATCAACTAAATCATAATAAAATACATACCCGGTTACGATACAATGGCTCAGTTGTGGTGCTCCTACTGGAATGACCTGATTAAATATGCCACCTTGCCAACTAGGAATGTCTATCCAACTTCCTAGCTGAGGTAACCTCCACAAGTTCAATATCCCTTTGATCCCAAGTCCAACTTCCATTGTAATGTGTCAAAGTTACATCCCACACTCTCTAACCACAACCAATTTGTCGAGGTTTTCCCTTCTCCACTTTCTCTCGGTTCTCTCCTCCTCTTCTCTCACTTCAAAATATAAACCCCCCCCCCTCCTAAAAAAAGGGGGAATTCCCCCCTTCCGTTCAATGTTTATGCCTTATGCTTCCCTCCGAAATGAATTCTAACCACCTGTCATAAATGCATGAATTTCCCCTATGCTTTCAAAATCTATGCCTTGAATCCCCCCCCCCCCCACCCACCCACCCACCCATATTTTCAACTTAAAGGCCCTTGAATTCCCCCCTTGATACCACATCAAGCCACACCCCTCCTTATCACTCCACCTACACCTTTTCCCTTAATTAACACTCAAGTGGTTCATTCCCCAACCAACCCTTATTAATTTAACAAAATATTACAATTCAATAAAATAACGGTATTCTTGAAATGTTAGTCAAACTTGAAGAATCTTATTAATTTAATAATTAAATTGGTCATGTTTAAAATATAATAATTAATATAAATCAAGTTTTTGTTGAAATTTGGGCAGCTTCGGGATGAATTTACCCATAGGGAAACCCTGTTTCCCCAAAGGAAATCCCACTGTGCCCTAGAGAGGATATATATTAACAAGAAAATTCATTTGATAAAAAGGAAATAATATTATTATTAGTTTGATAACAATTTGGGGAAGAAAGTTTTTGAATATATAATTAAAAGGAAGTTAAATTTTGATTTTCTCTCCAAAAATTCTGAGTCTACTCCACCTTTGAAGATCTATTTTTTCTCACGAAATGCCTGTATAATAAACACATTGTATGGCTCATTGGAAATATACTTAGAGATTCACACTATTGTGTCTTCTTTTGAAATTTGAATATACCCATGAATCTCCCATTTATACAAAGGGAATTGCATATCCTTTGTATTTTTGAGGTTTGATCATAGTTTGTAGATCGTTAGTCTAGACCGCATGTATTTGCTTATAGTTTTTTCACTCTATGGTTCAAATATTCTTTGCTCAAACTTGTAAGGTTATCGCTCTCTCATGTATCGAATGGAAAATATTAAAACCTAATTTGAAGTAGCTTTGTGGTTTTTATACATATTTGAAACGTGAATTTCATCTTCAATGGATTATATACTCGCATTCATTAGTGGCATCATTTTTCCTTACGACATCATACATTACAGTGGTTCATTTAACCTTGGATTGCACTCTATATTGTTGATGAAGTGGCTCAAACATCTATCTATATCTTCCTAAGGTTCTAAGTCATGTAGCTTGCAAAATATTTCTGTGTATCTATATAATGACATCGTCATTCTCTGTGGCATCGTTTTTTTCTACAATGGACCATGTTAGCACTCCACCAGTTCTCTGAAGGCTGAAAAGGAGACTGAAAAAAGTAACCACGTACCACTTTGACCTAGTAGCTAGCCCTATCAGGCTGAGAGAGCTCTCTCTATGAGATCACAGTTAAGGATTTACTATGATATGAAGGATATTAGGCTAGATATGATAGGCCCAGGTAGTTTTTGAGATATTTAGGGTTTGATGCTAGATCAGGGATGAAACCAAGTAGCTAGCTCTAGGTATTAAAGGGTTTACAACTACAAAAATATATAGGAGAAAGGTAGTAGTGGATCTATGATGGATTTAGGGTTTTGTAGTTATGGTGGTGAGTCTGAAAAGTAGAGGGATTGAATGATCATGTTCAGTCATGAATTCATTAAATTGGAAGCATGAAACAGAAAATGACATTTCCATATAAACAGAGCTAAATTAATAGAATTATGCCCATGAATTGTAAGGAAAGCCACTGAAGATAAAAGATATGAAGGAGGAGTTATAAATCATTCATTAAAGGCTATAATAGAGAAAATACATGATCATAAACTCACTGCACATGAATTCCTAGATAATAGTTTCAAATGCATCCTTTGATTTATGAATATGAAAGTGAAAGCACAAGCTACAAGATTACAATCCTCTAATATCCAACCAGTCAAATGACTCTAAAAATGATAGATATAGACCAAAAAAAAATCTCCCCTTTCTTAAGGGTTGAATACATCAATTATGGAGTTGATTATATGATATGCCCAACAAAACCCTAATGTCTAGTGTAGGTCAACCAATTCACCTCATCATAGGAAACTAGATACATTTGACCAAAATTACATTAACAAGCATGTATCTACCCTATTTCACTATGTACCAGCTCAATTACACCTCATGACATCACAAAATCATCATCCTTCATCAATTACATAGGTAAAAAGTCAAACTAGGTCAAACTTCTTGTGAAAAATACCTTCTGGAGAAAGCGCAGTGAATTCTGGAGAAAGCATAGTGAGCCTCAAGAAAGCATATCGAGCTCATGAAAAATGACTTTTGGAGGCCTTCCAGGTGTCCAAATACTGATCTAAAATTTTCTATGGAAATATCTAGATATTTTCTACATGATAGGCTCTTCAAGCACTCAAAAAGGTGTTTCTTATCCCTCTAAATCTTCATTATCCCAATAGTACTTAGAAAGCGTAGCGTGGCCTCCAAAAATAGGGCATAAATGTCATTTTTTGCATGTTTTTGGGCATTTTGACCCTCCAAAAGTGGTTGACATGGATCCATCGCTGACTAGGATGGATGTACTCATCAAGAGTAATCCACCAATGCTAAGTTTTCATCCAATGGACCCCCCCAACAAAGTGTAGCGTGGCCCACGTTGCGCTTTTGTGAGTGTGACTGGTTTTCAAAATTGTAAAATTTGACTAAAAATTCACAAAAACCAAAATTTACTCCAAAAGTCTTCAAATTGGTCCAAAGATGCCTGAAAAGGTATATTATGCTACTAAGGAAGCATCAACAAGTATCTCTAAGTTACCCTTCTCATTTTGACATTTTAGGGTTTCCTCCAGTTTTGCTTGCAATTGTTTGACTTTAACTTTGTAAATATGATTCCTGGCACAGTAGTGGTTACCCATGTGTTTTTTCATCTTATTATCTCTGTTGGCCTTGTCAAGGAGCTTCTCCAAGTGTATATTGACTTTTCTCAAGCCAAAACTCCCTACTTTCATTGATTTTCATGGCTATCTTTTCTTCAAATGTCAACTCTTCATCTAGTGGATTTTACTCTCTTTCTTTCTACAATTCTCTTCGGAGACCCATGGTCCTTGGCCTCCTCCTTGTCACCTACTCTTCATGCTTTTTTGAATCTTCACTATCAACCACTGATTTTCCTTTCACATCATGCACACTAGCTTCAAATTTATATTTCTCTAAAGACAATTGTTTTTCCTTCAATTGATTGTTCTCTTGTTCTAGGAAGGAAATTATGAAATTAGCTTTTGCCAAATTGTCTTTGAGTTATTTTATCTGAGCATCTTTTTCCTTTACGATCTGTTGTAGTTTTTCATGCTCTTCACTAGCCTCCAAGTCTAATATGTCAAATTTATGATGGATGAGCTCCTCATCATGCATATATGTCTCATGTTGTGATGGTAATCCCTACTCTGCTAATGTGGGCTTGGCCCCTTCCTCAATCTGAGGATAAAAAACAAGTCTTCTGCCTCTTTGGTATGTCTGAGTGACCTCAATATTCCTTCTCACTGAAACTATGCTAGGTGAGCCAACCTCCACATGTCTAGATGGTGTTGATGGTGCTGATGGTGTTAAAGGTGAACTAGGGCTACTAGGCTGGCTACTAGAAGACAAAAAGACATCTGCTTGCATGAATTTTTCCCAAGTGATGCTCTTATTTTCAAGTTGGTGTAAAAAAATGATTTTTATAAGAGCATGCTGAAAGAGGTTGCTTTCAAGACTACTCTGCTTATGTTGAACCTTTTCTGCCATCTTTTCCAAATATAATGTAATAGGGAAAATTGAGTGGCTTTACGCCTATGAAATGCATGAGAAGTATGAAATGATACCCATATAGTTTAGAAAATATTCCTTCATAGGTGACCTACATCATGATGATCTTCATTAGTGTTGTATACTTCTCAAGGAGGTGCCCAACAGGAAAAATATTATTCATGTTTTGTTGGTAATGTCTTCTGAGATAGGGATGAGAATTTTGAATGTATAGGTCTTGTTTTTTGAACCATTTTTCACCATGATTAGGTATGCTTGTGGCCTCAGCTACTACATCAATTGATATAGTGAAATTAACCCCTGCAATTATTACCTTGTCCTTTTTGAGTTGAGTGGAAAATAATTTGGTCAATGTGGCATGGTATTTGACCTTCTCAATTTGTTCACAAAAAGGAAGACATCCTACTCCTTGGAAACGGTGCTTCGATAGTGGTGAAGACATCATTTCAAGAGTGGTTAAGGGCTCATGGCTTATCACCTAGCCTCCCTTATTGTAAAACTTATTCTCCTCCATTTGATATTTTGTAAGGGCCAAAACCCTAATGGGACAAAATAGGGGAAAGGAGTAAAGGGATAGGATAGTAGAAAAATTTAGGGAGGTGGAAAATGGTCTTATGAAACTTTATGAAGTGAAATGGAGTGAAATGAGTAGGGGAATTGATCTAGGAAATGTTTACACAGTCCTAGCTAGCAAAAACTACCCAAAATTGCAGAATTATGTTAGGTTTTAGGGTTTTGGGGCTTAGGAATTATAAATGAGGGGATATAAAGGTTGTGGGAGATGGTCTTGGGTGTGAGGGAGGGTATAAAACTATGGGAAGATGTTTTTACCTTGTAAAACTTGAAAATATAGACCAGACACTAAAACACAACATAGGGGCCAATGTTGGGTTTACACACTAAAAAAATGAAATTGAGCTGCAAGGAGGGGTTGAATGAGTTGTAAATTACTTGTCCACTAATTATATACACCTTGATATCCTTCAAAAGCCTTCAGAAGTTGATTTGATGCCTGCAAGAGAGAAAACACAGCAAGTGGAAGAAAACGTAGCGTGGAGCCCAGAAAGTGCAGCGTGGCTACTTTGGCACCAAATTTTGGAATGTTTTTTGCTTGAATTTACTGATTTTGTCTTGGTAAATCAGAGAGAGCAATTCTTCAATGATGTGAATGATAAAATGATCTTTAATTGTCCTTTTATAGCTTATGGTGGTCACTTTTCTTCATAGTAGTGGGATGGTCCACTACATGTCCTTTCACTTTGCTTTGAAAACTTGTAGCTTTGACACTTTCTTATGAAACTTTAGGAAAATTAGGAACTTATTACATATTGAAACATATATTACATTTGAAACCAAATTTCATTGAAAAAATTTACCTATTACCACTCCTCCATTTGCCAGATTTTATGCATGAAATGACAGATCTTGGATGAATGAAACCCTAAGGACCTACTGGATACACTGAGATGAATGAAAACATGATGATGTTGATTGAATTAGTGATGATGATCTTCAGTGATGGTACACTCAACTAATTGATGACAAGGACCAACATGTAAAAATTTTGAAAGAAGTGGAAATAGCCCTAGACACACTATCTAGTGACCAAATTTTTATTTGAAAACCTAATTAAATGACCAAAATTTTACTTTGAGAACCTAACGAGATGTGGTAAGAACCTATTTGATCACTAGTGACAGGCTGAATAGAATGACACTAACATTGTCTCCAGCTGGGGATGACTGCTCCTCGGAGGTGTCAAGAACACCGTAGACCAAGTAGCCTTACCCTTGGGCATGGATTCAAAATCGAAAGACGAGACCAAATAATGAAAATTGACTCAAAAATAAAATGACTTGAATTTTACTAAACTTAGAAATCAACAACAAATCAAGGGAGTTTTATGGCCTTCACTTCGAGCTCTAAGATCCGATGATTTTGTCCTTCATATTTTGGCAGAAAAATTAAACTAATATGTACAATGAAATTAAGAAACTTCAAAAATATGCTCAGAAAAGGTAGTGCTTGAGAAGCCTACCATTGACTGGTCCTCCTATGAAATCTTATCCATTTCATCCAATATATAAGCATGTTTTCCTCTTGAAGCTGAATTTTTTTATGGTCCCTTCCATAAGTTATCAAATTTACCATGTTTCTCTTTCTCTTCATTTCTAGCATCCCAACAAAGGACCACATCACCAATTTTGAAATCATCTTCCTTTGTCTTGCGGTCATATACCTTCTTAATTATTTCTTGAAGCTTAGAGGTGTTTTGAAACACCTCATCCCTGGTTTGCTGAAGATGGATCATCTGATTGATCCGACGTTGCACATAATTCATTTCACTACCTGCTTCCTGTAATAGTTTCATAACTAGGATTGCAAGTGATGTAGGGAAAACTGTGTCGGCTCCATATACCAATTGAAAAGGAGACATACCTATTAACTTCTTGCTACTCGCTCTTTCCACCCACAAGACATTGATAAGTTTCTTATGCCAATTTTTCTTATTCGCCTCCAACATCTTCTTTATAATGTTGACCAAAGATTGGTTTGAAGATTCTACCAATCCATTACCTTGCAGATAATATGCGGTCGAGTGACCAAATTTGATGTATTTCTCGCAAAACTCAACCGGTTTCTTGGACTTGAATGCAACCGCATTATTTGTAATGATCTTGTGGGGACAACCAAATTGAGACAAAATATTAGTTTCCAAAAACTGAATAATGACTAAATTAGTAGCTTGCCTCGTTGGGATTGCGTCAATCCATTTAGTGAAGTATCTAGTAGCTGTCAAGATCCACTTAAGTTGGATGGAAGATGTAGGGTGGATTTCTCCAATGAAATCAAGGCCCCATTGCTGAATCAACGCTTGCACGGATATAGGTTGCAAAGGCAGCAGGACATTAGGGAAATTTTGAAGTCTAAAATGGGCATCCTAAGAAAAATTTACAACCAAAATAAAATTTATAAGAACCAATAGGATTCAAGATGATTATGTCAACCATGGGGGATGATTCACCATTTTTTAAGTACAAGGGTACAAATATTAAAAAATAATAAAATATTAAAACTACTTTTTCGACTTATCTCCCAAATTTTTTACTCAAATTTCAAGGAGTACTCATTGGATGCAAAATTTAATTCCTCATCCAAGGAGTACCCATGTTGCATACTTTTGATAGACCTTGCTACACGAAAAATTAGAAATACATGAAAAAGCGTGATTGCAATCAAAATTTTCATTTATCTCTCATTTTTCATGTAGCAGGATCCATTGAAAGTATGCAAGATGGGTACTCCTTGTATGAAAAATTAAATTTTGCATCCAACGAGTAGTACCGCTCGAAATTTGAGTAAAAACTTTGGGAGATAAGTTGAAAATACGTGTTGAAAAGGTAGTTTTTTCTTTTTTCCCTCTAAAATATGATGATGCAATCAAATCTTATTTTATTTTTTCTACTATTATTTTATAATTTTTTTAGGAGGCCCATTTTAGACCTAAAAATCCCACTAATAGCAACTTCCTCTTACCTCGAAATATCTTGCATTCGTGACAACTCGTCATGGTTTCATAAAATTATGAAAAGAGAGTAGGCCAATAATAACCAGCCCTCAACACTTTATTCGTTGTGGTTTTCAAAAACAAAATACCTCCACAATCTCCCTTGTGTAAATCACTCATTACCTCCTTGGCTTCACTTTCTACCAGACAATTTAGCAAGAGACGTCTCGGGTCTTTCCAATATAGAGCATTGTCTAAAATGCAGTACTTTGAAGCTTTCAATTTTAATGATCTATCCTTAATTTCAGACATGTCTGGCAGAGGATTAAGATGTTGAAGAACATAAATTATGTCAACATACCAAGGAGATGAGAGAAAAAAAATTATAGCTGTATGAGTGAGTCATCATCTTCTCCTTCGGACAAAACTAAAATGAGATTGATGTCAAGTGCATGTAAATTGGATTTAGCCATCAAATTGGCCAATCCCTGTCCTTTGATCAACTTTGTAGGCTTGATCTCGAGATCATACTCTAACATATATGCTATCCACTTTCCTCTTCTACCTTCTAGATTTTCTTGCATCAGGACATCCTTCACTATTGCAATATGAACATAGGCCAGAAGGTGTGAATGAAGGATATGTTATCACTCCACCGGATCTCTAAGGCTGAGAAATACTACAAACAGAGGTAACCACAAACCAATATTTTAGCTAATTGGTAGCTAGCCCTACCAAACTGGAGAGGGATCTCTCCACAAAGTCACGACCAAGAGGGCTGGATGAATTAGGGTTTTAGGCTAGGTATGAGTACAGGGGTTTGTTTTTTTGAATTGGGGTTGTTGGATGAGGATTAGGTAAAAGAGGCTAGGTCAGGGAAAATAAGATTAGGGTTGCAGATATTCAATGGGGCAAGGTGGGTAGAAAACCTAACACTTAGTGTTTGAGGGTGAGATGTATCATACATGTGAGGTGCTAGAAGAGCAATGCAAAGCATGGATTCTTTCTAAACTGAAGAAGATGAACAAAATATGAAGATTTTCCCAAAACAGAGCATGAGACATGTATTTTGTTTATTAACTTAAAAACCAGCATATCATAGAAATGAAATAGATCATGAAAAAAAACATTCACACATAATGACACATAAGAAGAACAATGCTAAATTTTCATACCATAGGTATCCCAAAGAATAGCTGCAACTCTTTCATTAATTTCCTGCCAAATATTAATTACACTAGAGTCTATGATCAATGCATCAACATCCAACCTGTGAAATGAGTAAAAAATTACATGATATAGACCTAAAACAACTCCTTCAATCCTCAGGGGTAGAATCCATGAGTGGAGGAGCATTTCCACCAAAAAATGAACTGACACCTAGAGTGCAGGGAGGTCAAACTGACTCATCCTTCACTTTTTGCAAACTGATTCATTACATGTCATCAAAAATTCTAATATAATGAATTTACCTTAGGTAATTCAACCACATCATAATTACTTTTAAATTCATGATTTACATTGGTAAAAATCCCATTTACCATGGTCAAACTAGAAAAATTTGAGAAAATTGAAAAATATCAACAAACTTAGAAAATGTGTCAAAAGTGCAGCGCCACTATCCTACGCGCATTGCGATATTCAGCTTCACTTTTAAGGGGGTTATAGGAGTCCAAATTGAGCTTAGGATAGCTCATTGGAAAGCCCATCCTGTCTAGTTTCTAGATATGTGCATAGTTTCCAAAATGGTCAAGGTTTGACCCTCCAAAATTCATTTTCCCAAGAATGGTCAAAAGTGCAGTCCCAGCCTCCAAAACAGGGTAGAAAGGTCATTGTTTGAGTGTTTTTTGACCTTTTTACTGCCTCTTTGACCCAAAAGAGTTTTGTAAAGTGGTTTTTCTAACTATACTTGGCCTTCTAAATGCAATGGTGGTTTCATTTTCTCCATTGGAGGTCCCTAGGAAAAGCGCAACGCCTAGGGCGCTATGATTTTTCTAGTGTCACTGTGCAAAATTGCCAAAAACTCAAAAAAATTCCAAAATTTTCAAAATTTGCCAAAATTTATTCAAATTTTTTGTTTTGGAATGATGATGAGGTTTACTAGGCTATGAGAAATTCCTCACCAGGAATTTCAAGCTTGTCCCCTTCATTTTCTTGGTTAGGCCTTTGCCTTTTTTTCTTCTCTTTTTTCCTTGAGAATCTGAATCTCCATGATGGTCTACATGGTCTTGAGTTGTTCATTTTATTTCTCATAGTATGAAATGAAAAACTTAGATCTCTCTAAGTTGAGTTGAAGCTCCCTGATTTGGGCATCCTTCTTCTTGATAATAATTTTGGAGGCCTCATCATCATTCTCATCATCTAAATCAACAAGGTCAAAATCAGTCTCTGTTTCATGGAGGTCATCCTCATCATGAATGGTTGCCTCATGTACATCTTCCTCTGCCAGATTTTCTTTGCCCTTTTGTACCTGCTTTGTTGGTGAAGAAGGCAGGGCCCCTCCCACAATTTGTGGGGAAAAAACCTACCTATGCCCTCTTTGATATGTCTTTTCCATTGTTCTCATTTCATCCTCTTTAGGCTTGTTGACCTCAACTCTACTAGGTGACTCATGTTGCTCATTAAATGGTGATGATGGAGTATGTGAAGTAGACTGAGGTGATGAAATGGTACACATTGTGGGGTGATATGGAGGCATAGATGTAGTAGGGTGAGATCAAGAAGGCACATCTTCAGCATGCGAAACTTGTGGAGCAGTGAAGATGTCATTTTCTAAGAATGTGTCCCATGAAATGTTCAACTACTTAAGCCGATGGAGGACACTGATTTTGATAAAGGAGTGGTGGAAAAGAATATTCATTTGCTGGTCAAAATCTCTCTTTTCCACACTGTATTCCATTTTTTCTATGCTCCTGAATAAAAAGTATGGGATATTGAGCAATTTAACTCTTTTGAAGTGCATGAGCAACCTAATATGATAAGTGTAAATTCTAGAGAACCTCCCTTCACAAGAGAAATACTTCATGATGATCTTCATCATGGGGGCATACCTATTAACTTAATATAGTTGAAAGGAAAGACCCTCTTCCTCCCATTTCTGTACAATGGTTTGATGAAAGGCTCATAGTACTGATCCTCCAAATCTTTGGATTTGAACCACCTCTCACCCATGTTTGGAATCCCTTTGGTAGCAGCAATCATGGATGTAGACACTATGAAAGTCACACCTGCTAGGGTTACTTGATTGTCTTTGAGGTTTACACTGAATATTCTGCTCAAAACAAGGTGATGATGTACCCTTTCAATCATGTTACAAAACTCAAGGAAACCAACATACTGTAAGCATGAAACTGTCATTGGTGATGATATCAGTTCTCTAGTGTTGGTGGGCTCCAGCCTTATGATTCTCCCTCCTTAGTGTGGCCTTCTCTGTTATCTGTCCTCCTCCTCCAGTCTATTTTCCTCCTCTTGCATATCTTTCTCCTCTTCCTGCATATAGTTTGTACCTTGGTCCATTGTGTCTTGGTATAGAAACCATAGGGGAGGAAATGGGAATGGGGATAAGTCTAGGGAGTAGGGATTAGGGTAGGAAAATGTAGGGAGATGAGGGAAGGGGTTAGGGAACTTTAGTGGGTTATAGAAGGTCAAAATACTTAGGGAGTTGGAAATGATAATTGGGTTACAAGTTTGTGGTAGTGGTTGCCTAACAATTTTAGTGGCCTAGGACTTAGGGTTTTCTAGGGAAGGGGTTTAGGGATTAGGAAATAGTATTGTAGGGGTAGGGATGGGTTTAATAGTGATGTAGGAAGGTGTTGTAAGGTTTATGAGCAACAAATTGATAGTGAGGGAGTGGTACTAGGGTTTTCCACTAGACACTTAGTTAGTTTTTCTCATGAAGAAAAACACCATAAAAATGTGATTTAGGAAAGCAAGGAGGAAAATATGTTTTTTTACTTACTTGATAAAGGAGGAAAGAAGCCTTTGTTAAAAGTTTGAGAAGGTTTAAGGGAATTTGGTAGCTTCTAGATCTTTCTAGGCATAACCGCAACTCACTAGGAAAAATCGCAGCGCCTTGCCCAAGCGTGCAATGCCTGAGGTAAAAAAGTCAGGGCCAAATGCTCTATGCGCAACACCTCTCTCCTATGCGCAGTGCCACTTGCTTATGCGCAACACCAAGAAAATTTTTCCTTTGACTCTACAAATTGACTTCTTCGGGCTGAGGGAGTGAAAACTCGACGTTTAGATGTGAAAATGTGTTTGAATGGGATGTTTTAGTGGTCTTTATACTTCATGAATTTGATGATTTGGGCCTTGGGACCCACTTTCTTCCTTTGTTATTCACTTTAAACTTTGAACCTTTACCTTTGTACTTGACTCTTTCCTTTGACAATTTGATCTTTTGATGACTTTGAGAACTCTTTGAATTTGAATTTTCGATGGTTTTGCATCTTTGTAACACTGAGTTAGCATATTTGGATGGTGAAATTATTACATTTTTAAAGACACAAAATTACATAATGAAAATTAAAAATTATATATGAAAATGAAAATTACATGCTGAAACAAGAAATTTTCTCTTTACAAATCATCTTTATATGGTGAAGAGATATTACTAGGTCACCCTTTACTTCTTGGTCTTGTGCAGTGGAATGAAATTTTATTGGACCTTGGAAACCCTAATGGCCTAATGGAAACCTTGAAAAACCCTAAAAGACCTAATGAGACCTTGAAGGACTGAATTTCAAGATGACATAACTGATATTGACTTTATGAATGGTGTACAGTTAGAAAGGTATGAAACTATGCCAGCAAGTAATAAAATTTGAGGAAGAGTGATGTTTTTGGACTAGGACTACCATTAGTGACGAATTTTTTGCTTGACCTAGTGGAATGAATACAAATTTATGAGTGGCACCCTTAAAATGATATGAAAAGAGGATTTTTGATCACTGATGGTAGGATGCAAATAATGACACTAAAATTGGCCTTATTGGGTATGATAGCTCTGAAAGAGGTGTCAAGAACCACAAAACACTGGATTTTGCAGATCAGTGCCTTATCCATTGGGCCAATACGGTCAAAACTCAAACTAATAAACATGATTGAAAACTGATAACTCAGAAGAAATAGACTGACTCAAGCCAAACTCAAATGACTGAAAATTGACTCAATACTGACTTACTTGATTGAAAATTGAACTTTTGAAAATGGTAGAAAATCATTGAAGCTCCATGGCCTTCACTTTGGGCTCCGAACTCCAATGATTCTCTACTTCACACTTGTAGAAAATGTAACTGATATTTACAATGAAATGGAAAAGTGTTTGAAAAATGTGCTTTAGAAAAGATAATGCTTGAGGAGCCTACCATTGACTGGTCCTCCTAAACACTCTTGTCCATTTATCTCTTTAAGAAAATAAGTATTTTTTCCTCGAAAAGAAAAAATTTGTTATGGACCTTTCCATAAATTCTCAAAATTTCCATGCTTATGATTATCCTCATTTCTGTCATCCCAGCTGAGCACTACATCTCCAACTTTGAAGTTTTCTTCCTTTGTTTTCCGATCAAAGATCTTCTTTATCCTGTCATGGAGTTTTGAAGTATTCTTAAATACTTCATCTCTCATCTGTTGAAGGTGTTTCACTTGATTAGTATGGTGATGTATGTCATTTTCCTCAGTCCCTGCTTCTTGCAACAATTTCATTACTAGGATTTCTAATGACGAAGGAAACACAATATCGACACCATATACGCCTTGAAAAGGAGACATGCCAATAGAATTCTTATTACTCACTCGGTCTACCCACAATGCATTAATAAGATTCTTATGCCAATTCTTTTTATTTTCCTCTAACATTTTCTTAATGATATTGATCAAGGATTTATTAGAGGACTCTTCCAATCTATTACCTTGTGGGTAGTAGGTTGTAGAGTGTCCCAAATTAATTTTATATCTGTCACAAAACTCAGTCATCTTCCTATATTTGAATGTTGCCGCATTATCTGTGATAATATTAGTAGGACAACCAAAATGGGACAAAATATTAGTTTCTAAAAACTGAATGATGACAGAATTTGTTGCTTGCCTGGTAGGGATCACTTTGATCCACTTTGTAAAGTAATTTGTGGCTATCAATATTCACTTGTGCTGTGTGGATGATGCTGGGTGAATCTCGCTTATGAAATATAGGCCCCACTACTGAAATGGTGCATGTACTAAAATATGTTGAAGAGGTAATGGGATAAGCTTTCTCTTACCCTGAAAAACTTGACATTCGTGGCAGCTCATTACTGTTTTGAAGAAATTTTCAGAAAGTTTCAGCCAATAATATCCCGCTCTCAATATTTTATTGGTCGTGGCTTTCCAATATAGGTGGCCCCCACAATGTCCTTTGTGGAAGTCATTCATCACTTAGATTCTTCTTTGACCAAACAATTCAGCAACACACCTCCAGGATCCTTCTAGTAAAGTGCATTGTCCAATATGAGTTTCAAAGATCTGCCTTGACTCTTAGTCATCCCTACAGGAGGGTTTAGGTGTTGCAAAACATAAACAATATCAAAATATCATGGAGATGACAAAAATATATCATCGATACTTGAACAAGATTCACTTCTTCTTCATTATTGGACAAGGTTGAAATCAATTTGATTCCTAAAGCATGGAGGTTTGACTCAGCCATGAGCTTGGCTAAGCCTTGACCTTTGATCAGCTTGGTGGGATTGATCTCTAGGTCATATTCTAGTAATGCCGCTATCCATATCCCTCTCCTACCTTCTGGGTCTGTCTGCATGAGAACTTCTTTAACAGCTACGTTAGGCACATAGGCAAGAGTATGTAAATGTAAAATGTAAAATCTGAAATCTTTCATCGCTTTTACCAAAGCCAAAGCCTGTTTCTCTATGATGTTGTAGCAAAGGGCTGCAACTTTGATATTGTGAATGAAAATGAAATTGGTAGCTATGTTTTATCCCTTTTATGCAACAAGAATGTTGCCATGGTGTGCTCAGAAGAAAATGAGAATATTATGAAATCAATAGTATAATCAGGACTTATCAAAACAAGGGCAGTATTCAAGGAAAAATTTACTGAGTTGAAGGACTTTCAGGCATCTTCAAACCATTTGACATCATTATATTTTTTCAACATATTTGTCAAATCCCTAAGATGCTCAGCCAAATTAGGAATAAATATACATAAGAAATTCATCTTACCATTTAATGCTTGTATTTCCTTTTTGTTGCGAGGGAAATCAATCTGTTGGATTGCTTCAACACGAGAAGGGTCAATCCAGATCCCATCCTTGGAGATGATTTGACCGAGAATTTTGACCTCCTCCATGGAAAAAAGGCTTTTCTTTGGGTTGAGAGATATTCCGAACTTCCTACATCTCTTGAAAACAATTCTTAAATGGTGAAAATGTTCATCATCAAAATGTAAAAACACTGTCAAGTCATCTAAATAAACAACCAAGAAAACATATTTTTCTTTGGCGAATGTTATGTCCATGGACTGTTGAAATGTGGACCCTGCATTTTTCAAACCAAATGGAATCTTTGCATATTTGAACATGCCCCAAGGTGTAGTAAATGTTGTCTTGTCATGATCATCCTTGTTGCACTGAAAATTGTCATATTGACATTTTGTTATCTGTATGAGCTCATTATCACTCATACTTTCCTCCTTTGCAAGTCTAAAAACATCAGTTCCTCATGTCAAGCCTTAAAAATAAGAGAAAAGCTTTCAAAAGTCTTTAAAAATCTGGTATCGCACTTTCTCTTTGTCTTACCTGCGGTCCCGCACCTAATGGTCATGTCTTCTGCATACCTGACCACAATTTCTCTGTGTTAAGGGTGCAGACCCCTGTAAAAGATTAAAAGGGCTCAATTAAACTCAAAAAACTCACTTTCAGTCATTTCTAGAAGCTTCTGGAAGGAATCTTGTAGTGGCAAATCCGCTCCTTTCTGGTTCATGTATCCCATGCCTTAAGGAGCTAACCCCTTGATGTGAGGAGCTTATCCCTTTGAAGGAAGATTCTATCCCTTCATAGTTGGAACTATAACCTCCTCTTTTGCACTATAAAAAGAGGCATTGGGTAGCCTCAAAGGGAGTTCAAGATTTAGTGTTATTTGAGGTAAAGTGTTGTTGGAATTTAGACTCCTTTAGTTGAGATTTTATGAGGAAAGATTACATACCTGTATGTATCTCGGTTAGAAGAGTGCAAGACCTGTCAGAGTATAGAAAATTCCTACTTTCGACCCTGGGAGGACCTGTTCAACATCAAGGCTGAAAAGGTTGTAAGGTTCTACTATTTCAAAGTTAATACAAATAAGTTTGTTTTTCTCAATAAGTTGTCATTTGATTGTTTATTTTATGGATTCCTTGATCACCATAATAGATATGATTTATGAATATATGCTATGCAGGTGCTATTTGATGTTTGTTTGTTTGTGATTGCAGATCCTCGAAGATAACTCTTTCGGGTAACTGAAGGACGATGACTACAAACAAGCGTTGGATCGAGGTATGATCGTAACACCTTTTGTAGCATTTACTTATAAATCGTGATATATCTAGAGAAAGATAGATTTAATTGTCTGTTTTTTGTTAGACTATCTTCTGATACTAGGGAGATCGATCTTGTCTACAAGATCGATTTATCCAGCCAACAAATTGGAAAATCCACTGGGGATTGATTTTTGATTTTTGGTTTTCCTTTGTTTTGACTTGAGAAAATGATTTTTTCTGGTTTTTGACTGATGTATACTCGCTTGGGTAGTTTAGGTTTACTTTGCTTTGAAAAGTTTTGAAGTATTTTGTGTTTTTATTGAAATTTTCTGGGGATCGCACTTTATCTTCACACACAGTGCAGGCATCTTCGCACTTTCCTTAAGTAACCAGTGCGAGACCGCACCTGTTGCCTCTGGAGCCTGCGGACCCTGTTAATTTTTTTGAAAAAATTTAGATTTCTTCTTTCAGTTTAAGTTTAGATTTGATTTAGGACTCTTAGGGTCTACCCAAATCTGTATTTTTCCTGTCAAAAATCTCTTGTGAGTGAGTTCCAATAGTATTTTTGTTTTGAGTGATTTTCTAGAAGTTTTTCATACTTGGAGTGGTTTTCACTTTGTCTCTGTAGTGACTCAAAGATTAGAAGCTCGAAATACCTTATATCACACTGGTGTATTTTTTGTCTTCTTGATGAGTCTGACTTGGTTGTGAAATCCATTATTTTTGAGGAATAGATCTAGTTTTCTCTTTGCAAATCTTTGAACAAACTTTGTTATAAGTTTTGAATTTTATTTTTACAAAAGAAAACATATCTGGATGTTTTTTGATTTGTTTGTTATTCTGTGCAAATGAATCCTTAGTTTACTGAACAACTAAGAAAAACATTATAAAAAAAATTGAAGCTTTTATTCAATTAGATTGTCGAAGTTTTTAGATTTCAAAATTAGTTTTTCATAGTTTTGAATGCTTTTCTAGAACTTGTAAATCTCTTTTGAAAGGAAAGTTTTTTTTTTTTAGTTTCGAGTTTTGAAACTGAAAGGGATTTATTGTGAGCATTGATTGTTTGTCTCGTTTTGAGTTCTTATTGAAAAACAAAATGATTTTCTTTTCATTTATTCTTCATGTTGAAAGAAAGAATTGTCTCTTAAGAAATTGCATTTCTCGAACTCTTTCTTTAGCTAGACTTCATTGAAAGAAAAACGAATTGATTATCATTTTAGGTGAATTTTTTAGTGTGTTTGGAGTCGAGTCTTCACACCATCAAAGTTTCATTTCCATACCTATTGACTTAAATAACAACCCATAAAAACGACGCCTAATTAAAATTGATCTAGTACTTTTTTCTATTTCTAAGGCTCTTATCACCAATATAGCTTAGGCTAGTATCTTGGAGTATGGAGTAATTAACTCTCAAAGATAGTAAAAACAAACAAGTAGATAAATCTTGCGGTAGGAAATAAATCCAATTGTAATTGTTACATTCTGGGAAGCTTCTCTTAAAGGAGTTAGTCACGAGATCATGTCCGAACCTTTGAGACAATCAATTTTGTTTCATTGGGAAAGATAAAAGATCTGCGTGCATTACAAACGATAAACCTCGGATTAACCATTGTCGAGGAGCCTGGGGTCACTTGTTGGTAAACCTTAGATTGACCATGTCGAGGAGCCTTCAAGGGGATTGAGCTTTGTTACTCTACCCTTGCATGTAGAATCGGATCGTAGACTATTCCCCCAGTTGTATTTGTTGTTGTTGGTAACCTTAGTGTCCATAAACTTAAGATTATTTCCTAAGGTGATGGTGAAGGAAAGATCTCACTGTACCTGGAGCAGACGTCGACTAGACTCACTTGGACTCTCTGGGGGGTTCTCTTCACTCGAGATGGTTTTGTGAAGAAACTTGTGCCAGTCTGTTTCATTAAGCAGGTTGTCAGGGTAACTGTTCCAACCGCTCTTTCTGTATTAAAATTCTACTAAGTTGGATTTCATCACCAACTAGTGTTTTTAGTACGGGAAGTTATTGTTTGTGAGTGGTTTGAACTCTTAGATTTTTTTTAGGCGTGTGATTCAGCTGTTTGTTCCTTTAGAGAATTTAGGTGTTTTTCTTGAAATTTTCTTTGTTTGCATGTAATTAATTAATATTCAATCGTGGCAGAATTACCGAGACAGTCCCGTAGACTTCAAGGGAAGCCCCCTGAGTATACACCAAGCCAAATTGAAGGGCTACGAGCTCTAGTATCACCTAGTGACAGTAGAATTAAATCAGAAAAAGCGGGATATTCATCTATAATTGTTCATCCTGATCATCAAATACCAACAATAGAGCATATTCAAGAGCCAATTTCAGTTTCTGAAGTTACTGGTAACATTTCTCTTTCCAGTGAATTCGCTGAAGAACCTGAAATTTCTGAGCCTGACACTGAACCTGCTATTTTGGAACCATCTTCAAGATTTGTTACTCCAACTTCTAGTGATCCTGGTTCACCTAGGGTAAGAATTATCATTACTAAAAATCTTCCTACTAACCTCATTTCTATTGAAGAACTTGTCAGTCCAGATGAAGAAGTAACTCTTCTCGAAACCCAACAGACTTTGAATCTTAGGGAGCGTGAATCCATATTCTACAGTCGTTTTAGAAGTGATGCTTGGTATTTATCATTGAATTTTTTTTTAGAAAACCCGGGTCTTAGTTTTTCACCACCTCGAATTCCTTTTCATCCTACACCAAGAGGTTATTATCCTTCATTGATCATGTCAGGAGAGTCATCTATGTTTTCCCAATCACTGGAAACATTTTTACACGGTGGTCCTTCTGTTCCTTTGGGGTACCAGGCACTCTCTGATACTTTCTCAGGAGCAACTCCTTTACCAATTGAACAAGTGTTATCATCTGGTATTAATGGAACTAAAATTGAAACGTTGAACGCAGAAAAAATCTTTATTATGTCTGGTAATATCCCAAATCCTCAACCTCAAGGTAGTCAGTTACCGCCTGGGGGGCAACCTCAAGGTAGTCAGTTACTGCCTGGGGGGCAACCTTAGGGTAGTCAGTTACCGCCTGGGGGGCAACCTCAAGGCAGTCAGTTACCGCCTGGGGGGCAACTTCAAGGTAATTTTTTACCAGGACAAACTATAGGACAATATTATTTTGGATAACAACCTCAAGGACAGTACATACCTCAAGGTTATCAACCTCAAGGACAATACATACCCCAAGGTCAACCCCAGACTCAGTATATTCCTCGGGGTAATTATCAACTCTAGATTCAGTACATGCCTCAGGGTTATCAACCTCAAGGTCAGTACCCAACTCAAGGTTTCCAACCACCTTCTGGTCAATCATTTGTACAAGGAGATGGAAATTTACCATTTAATTATCAACCCTACATTCAATCAGGCTATGGTCCTTCATATGTACAACCTTTTATGGGACAATACCTCGAAATGAACATGGTGTGGAATCCATCTCAAATTCAACAGACTATGCAACCTAATGTGCAGTTACCTAATCAACCTGGACAACCTTTGGTTTCTCGTCCAACCCAACAACCTGTCCAACCTACTGTTCAAATCCCTACACCTAGTTCTGTTCAGCAGGCTAGGCCTAGTACACCTCAGACTCTGCCTCAAACTGCTGCAACTACTGCAACATATGTTCAACCTAAAACACCTGTTTCTGGAGTATCTATAGCTCTGGTTTCTTATATCCCTACATCTGTGCAAATTCCTCAAGTCTCTGTACCCCATTCAAGACCTACAGTTCAGACTTCGGTCTAGATGCCTGCAGGAAAAGCTGGTACAAGTACGATTGCCACAAGTCAACCACAATTCACATATCAACCTTACCATGGACAATATCAATTCTGTCCCGATGCACAAAACCAAGTTTATCAGTATCAACTGTATCCTGGCTATACTTATCAACAGCCTCAACAACCCCAGTTTGGTCCGGTTAATCCTGGTTTTCCGGGAGGTTATACTATTCCTAATGCAAATTCGATTCCAGGTTATCCTGGATATCCTCCTCCCGGAACTGGTCTGATTACTCAATGTTTTCGTGACCCTAACCATTAGTTACCATTTATTACAACTTTGGATTTACCTGATTTGTCACGCCTTATGAACGATCCGATTTACTATCTTCCGTATTGGCCGCCAATGCCTAATAAGTTGCTCAGTGATATACCAAAATTAGAGGGTAAGTCAGGAGAGGATCTGTCAAATCACGTTATGACTTATCACCTCTGGTGTGCATCTAATTCGATAATTGATGATTCAATTCGGTTATGCCTTTTTCAACGAACTCTTATTGGTCTTACTGCCAAATGGTACATTGAGTTACCACGAGGCTCTTTTAATAATTTCAATCAGTTAGAAACTGCTTTCTTAACTCATTTTCAGTTGCCTTTTAGATACGACAATGGCACGGAACTACTAACTTCACTGAAACAATCCATGTCCACGTATATTTCTGATCATATTCACGAATGGCGACATAGAAGGTGTTTAGTGAAAGTTTTCATTCCGGATCAAATTTTGGCGGAATGGTTCATTAAATCATTATTACCCAAAATCACTGAAGATGTAGCTAAGGGAGGAGTTGTTACTGAAGAGAAAGTCATTGCTCAGGCTTAGTACCTTGACCTCGTTTATACACAGTCAGGTATTTTACATGAAAAAATCCCTAATCTTCCAAAACACGGTCAAATAACTGCAGCTCCTTCCGGGTCTCATGCCACTGATGGTATGATTGGTTCAGTTAGTACTAAAAGTAAGAAGAAATCTTCAAAGAATTCTTCTCCTATAATAACTTTACCTGATTCCCCGAAAGGAGATTCTTCCGCTGAAGTTTCTGCCGACATTCATGTCATAGAGTCATCTACGACCAAATCTAAATCTGGCAGTAAAAAGAAGGGGGAGAATAAAAACAAACAAAATTCAAAAGATAAAACAGATAAAAATGAATCTACTGACGAAAAACAAAAACCTCGCTATCCTTGTTTCATTTGTGACGAGGATTATTTTACCAAAGAATGCCCACATCGAGCAGAGGTTTCGAAATTCGTTAAAGGTTCTCAAACGCCTGCTGTCTTAAAGGATCATTTTCCTACTCAAGATAGTAAGATGATTGGTTCTTCCTCAAATGCCTCAGAAGAGCCCATTATCATGATGTCTCATGTTAGGATTGCGACGCGATCGCAAGATTATGGTAGTAAAAATCCTGTTGGTGGTAAGGAAGCAGAATCTTCTAATTCAAACACATCAACTACACCTCCTACTATTTCTGATCTACTACAGATCGAGAAACCCAACTCAGACTTAGTAATAAAACCGCCTGCTAAAGGTGTACTTCGTAAATCAGCTTTCAATCCACATGTGAGAGCTGCTCAGAATTACAACATTGTTGAGTACTTAGCTATTTCCCCTTGAGCAATGTCAGCTTTGGAAGTGCTGCAATCGTGCCCAACACAGCGTAAATTACTATTGTCTGCCATAGGAGCTGTCGATATTCAGGATTCAAACCTAATAATCTTCGATTTAGAGAATAGTACACCCCACCTACCTCATCAAATGGCTTTCCAGATTCCAGTGTTAGTAAAAAACAGACCTTGCTTTCGTACTGTGATTGATGAAGGGGCTTCTACGTGTATTATGTCGATCCAGTGTTGGAAATTGCTTGGTTCTCCCACACTCAATCAATCTTCGACAATTCTAAAAGATTTTGATGGCCAAGGGTTCCATCCTTTTGGTATTTTGTAAAATTTACCTATAGAGGTAGAAGGAAAACTGGTAAATCTCAAAGTGGAAGTGGTTGATGCCCCTCTAGATTACAACCTTCTCCTGGGTTGCAGTTGGTCTTATGCTATGCCTGTTGTTGTTTCATCGGTATTTCGGCTTATCAAGTTTCCACATAAAGGAAATATCGTTACAATAGACTAGCTGACTTATTTCTCATCCGATCCAGCCTCTACAGATAGTATTCAACACATCGGTAAAATGACTATCCCTTACAAGGATGTCGACGTAGGTTTGATTGAAGATTCTGGTTTACTGGGAACTTTTTCATTTCATCCTCCTAACGTATCACCTACTATCGCAAACATTCATATGATTTCATCGAATACTGCTACTTTTGATGATCCTTGGATCGTACCTTCCGATTCCGAGGTGGATTCATTTGATGGCGCGATGCCTTTGAGTCCCTTTGAAATTGCATATCAGGTTGTACAGTCGTTTTCTGATCCTTCCTCAACTGAAAATGATCCAATGAATGTGATCCATGAGGAATCACTTTCTATATCTAGCTCAGCTACAATGACATTTCCTGATCTTGTTCATTCCGATGAACAGATTTGTGAACTCTTGTCTGTTGATGATTTTCCATGGGAAGATCTACATCACCGATCTTCATTTTTACTTGAGCTTGATCATTTTGAAAATGATTTCTCTTCTATTTTTTCTACTGATTATGTCAAAGAACCACAAAATCCATTGCAACATTCTGATTTTGAGTTAAATTTGGAAAATATCTCTCGAACGGTTCCTATTGACATTTTAGTTAAGCCAGGAATTATTGAAAAAATTCATATAGGTGCTTCCTGTACGGACAATGAAATCCAAACTTATAAAACCCTATTTCAAGAATTCCGTGACATGTTTTCCTGGTCATATGAAGAAATGCTAGGAATCGATCTGTCAATTGTTGTCCATGAAATTAAGACTTACCCGGATGCTAAACCTGTCCGACAACGCTTACGTCAAATACATCCGAGAAAAGTTGATGCTATCAAAGCCGAAGTTGAGAAATTACTTCGTGCAAGTTTCATTTATCCAATTCCTTTAACTGATTGGGTATTGAATATTGTTCCTGTGAACAAAAAATAAGGAACGATAAGAGTATGTATCGACTATAGGGATATTAATCGAGCTTGTCCTAAATACAATTATCCAACCCCTTATATCGATCAAATTATTGATGATTGTGCCGGTAGTGAAATTTTCTCCTTTATGGATGGTTTTTCCCAGTTACAATCAAATCAACATACTCCCTGATGATCAACCTAAAAAAACTTTCATTTTTCCGTGGGGAACATTTTCTTATTGCAAACTACCCTTTGGATTGAAGAACGCTGGGGCAAATTTTCAAAGGGCTATGTCTTACGCATTTCATGACATCAAGCACATTGTGCAACCTTATCTTGATGATTTACCTCCCCATTCATCGCGTAGAGTTGATCATCTCACTCATTTACGAGCTATCTTTATGAGATGTAGGCATTATCAAATTTGGCTGAATCCACACAAATGTGTTTTCCGTTTAGAATCGGGTCGCTTACTGGGATTTTTCATTTCAAAAGAAAGCATTCATGTCGATCCCTCGAAGGTTGAAGCTATCGTCAATCTACCTCCTCCTTCGACTCTTCGCCAACTCCAAAGTTTGCAAGGGAAAGTAAAATTTTTACGTCGTTTCATTCCTAACTACGCCAAATTAACAAAGGGTTTTACCAGGTTGTTAAAACAAAATGTTCCATTCTTTTGGAATGAGATCGCTGATCGATCTTTTGATGCACTCAAACACGCGTTGACCCATGCACCATTACTGCATCCTCCCAATTACAACCAGGATTATTTTTTGTACCCCTCCGCTTCTCATTCCACCATTGGGATGGTTTTAGTTCAGGAAGATGAATTCAACAATGAAAATGTGATTTACTATCTTAGTCGAAATCTTCATCCGACTGAGATTAACTATTCGCATGTGGAGAAATTGGCCTTGGCAGCTGTCCAAGCTGTCCAAAGTTTTCGTTACTACATATTATTACGCAAAATCACAGTGATTTCTGATTGTAACCCCATGATGTATATCTTGACCAAAAAATTGCTAGGGGGAAAGTATTCCAAATTGATAGTTATCCTGCAGGAATTTGACTTGGAATTTGAAAAATCCAAGGCAAAGAAGTCTTTGGTTTTTGCTGAACTAATGTGTGATTTCCTGTGTACTGATACTGAAACTGTGGCGGAGCAGCCTATTGCTGACGAATCCTTGTTTTTTATCAATACTCTTGATCCTTGGTATGGGGATATTATTTTTTATCTGCAAACCCAGTCTTTTCAGCCTAAAATCTCACGATCTTAGCGACGGAAAATACGTTTCCAATCCCAACAATACAATATTATTGGTGATACACTCTATCATCGTGGAGCGGATTCTGTTTTCCAACGTTGTCTTACTCATGAAGAAGCTGAGAAGGTTCTGAATGATTGTCATTCTGGAGCATGTGGCGGTCATATGTCTGGGTATGCCACAACCAAAAATATATTGCGTGCTGGTTATTTCTGGCCGTCCTTATTCAAAGATTGTATCTATGCAATCCGGAAATGCCACAATTGTCAGATCTTTGATCGTAAAATGCGTGCACCACCCGCTCCTCTTCACCCTATAATTGTTGTTGGTCCTTTCACAAAGTGGGTATTGAATTTATTACATGTAACCCTCACTCGGCCGGGGGGCATGCGTATATTATCCTAGCGGTAGATTATTTTACTAAGTGGGCCGAGGCGATGCCTAAATTTTCGGCAGACGGAAAGACTGCTGCAACTTTTGTGTTCAATCATATAATTGCTAGATTCGGTGTTCCTCAAGCTATCATTATGGATCATGGAAGCCATTTTTGAAATATCATGATGACTGAACTGACAGATCAACTTGGCCTGTGCCACGATAGTTCTACTCCATATTACCCGTAGGCTAATGGTCTGGTTGAAGTTATCAGTAAAGTTTTAGTCACTATGATCAAATGAATCATTGGTATTCATAAGTCGAATTGGCATACCATGCTATTTTCAGGACTTTGGGCATATCGGACCTCAGTAAAAACATCAACTGGTTTCACTCCTTTTTAACTGGTTTACGGTTTGGAAGCTGTGTTACCTATTGAATGCGAAATTTCGTCATTAAAATTAGCCATAGAATTACTCCCAGCTACTTCTGAAGAAGAGAAACGTTTTTTGTACTTAGCTCAGCTAGATGAGAATCGACGTACTATTGCATTAGCAAATGAGACTCATGCAAAACGAATGAAAGCTCAGTACAACAGAAATGTTACACCTCACAACTTTTCAGAAGGAGACCTAGTTTTAGTATATGATCAAGCAAGCGATAAGCTAGGGGTTGGAAAATTTGTACTTATGTGGCATGGTCCTTACATTGTTAAACGAAAGTTGGCAAAAGGGGCCTATGAACTGATAGATTTTGACAGAGTCTCTTTAGATAAACCCAGAAATGGGCTTTATCTGAAGAGATATTATGCTTAAATTCTATGTGGAGATTTTTTTTATATTAGTTTCTTTACAGCTGGTGTGTCTTAGATTAGAAAAGCGTGCCTAGTTTAGAGTGTGCTCTTATCACTATTCCTTCTTATCTGGGTTTTCCTCTTGATATTGCAGATGTCGACGTCTCTTCAAACATACATTAGTTTTGCAGATGGTGCTTGTCGTAATACATGGAATATTTCTTCCGTAGCTTGGGTTATCTATTCACCCTCTGATGAGTTAGTATCTATGCATGGGGTAAGCCTCAGTCAAACAACGAATAACATTGCAGAGTATAGTGCAATGATTGAGTTATTATCTAAATCCATATCGTTTGGAATTTAGAGTTTGATTGTTAGGTTGGATTCTGAAATCCTTATATTACATATTAACAGGGTTTATGCCATTAGAAATCCAGTATTATTATGGTTATTTTTGAGAGTTCGTCTCTTGGAACGTGAATTTGATTACATTGAATATCAGCATATTCCAAGACATTTAAATACAATAGCAGATGCAGTTTCTTCTAGTATGATAAATAGACATTTTCAATAATCAAAATAGTAAATTACACAACATTTGATAACATGTTACACAAGATAGCCGATAATAATGATATATCATAGCATAGAAGTGTGTTTCAAAATATACATCGTCTTCGATCATAGGTTGAAAAACACCTTATGATCGCCAAAAATGATAATACAAAAAGTCAAAAATGTCACGAGTCTACAAAATCTATCATCCTATCCCTAGTGATGATCACGATAAGAAACTACTACTCGGGCCACCCTACACAAGAACTGTTGAAAATGCAACAAGATGATGGAGCTTAGTGAAATGAAGTCGTCTTCACTAAGTGGGCCCACAGGCTATTTTTGGCGCAAAGTCTATTTTTAGACATATGAAGCATGGTCTAGGAGTTGCAGTATGCTAGTCTTGGATGATTGGTCGAGTTGGTAAAAATAGATGGACCTCTATTTTTAGACATATAGGTCGAAGTCTATTTTTAGACTGCCTGTCTAAAAATAGGCCAGTCAAATATTATTAGCCCCTGTCCTCAATATTTGACCGAAACTTCCCGCCATTACTTTGCCAAAGACTTCATTGGAGCTACTGATGTGGACCATGTGCACTGACAAGGAATTACGCGCACTCCTAGGGGTTTGGTGTGAGTCTATGCATGGCATTGACTTCCAAGCAGAACTCAAGTGGCGGAGTTTGGTGGAGTTGATGAGATAGTTGGTGAAGTTGTGTTCGGTTTAACTTAGTTGAACTAGTTGTATTTAGTTTAACTGGCTAATACACTAGTGATGAGTGGAGTGAATTAAATATTATTTAATTCATTAATTATTAACTCATTATTCAACTCAAGAACATATCAGTTAACAACAGTGCATGAACAGTTCAGTGAAGACCAGTGGAAGAGGTAGATGAAAGGGTGAGTTTGCTATTAGTTGCGACATGAGTTGTGCATGAGATTTGCACAAGCATTGGAAGAGATTGCCAATGATGATTGCGCAGTTGAAGCCAAGGAGATTCGAACATGGATCTCTCATTCAACCAACTTGGATTGCGCAATAGAGGCAGGCAATTAGTGGATGAGTTTTGAACCTGTGACTTGTTCAAAACTGAGCTAGTTTGTGTGTAACTTTTGGAGACAGTACTGAGTACTTGTGAGGAGTATTGTAATGAGATTGTTACATGTTCTCTTCTATTATAATATACAAAATAGCTGGGGGTTTTCAGCTATAAGCTTTTCCCATTACATACTGTGTCAGATGTGTGTTTGATTATTGTGTTTATGTGCGCATGCGACTGTTGCTATTTCCGCATAGTGATGATCAATTGTAGAAGAGGTTATGTGTTATACATGAATTTTAATTAGTGTATGATCGGGATAATCTCAGTGGATAAATCTTCATTATTCAGCAAATTTCTACATGGTATCAGAGAGAATTGATCATCGAGATCTATTACAGTGATTACAATTTTATTTCGGTAGACAGAGTCTGTATCGGGCCAGGTAGCCTAGCCTCTTGGATCCATCCTTCTCCCAGCGTTATTACATCCCAAAGAGAATTCTACATGTACGATCTCTCAGAAGGTGAGTCACTGTTCTCGCTGCATCCAAGCAGCTTGAGTTTTGAGCTTGGAATTCGAATTTTACAAACAGTATTTGTTCTTCTGGTGCCGAGTTGAAAATGTCTTTCAATGGCTCATACCGAATATGCCCTTGGTTATGCCTTAATTGTTGCATGGAAAGATCGTATGGAGATATGGAGGCAAGATGGGGAAGATACAATGGGCGTTCCAGAGATATGATGTCCAAAAGCCTACCGATCCTATTGCTGGCTTCTGCTGGCAAAGCAAAGACAAGGGGAATGTCAAGGATTCTTCGTTGAGGAAGCTAGTGATCACATCAGATTCAAATTTCCCCGCATGGAAAAGCTTCTCCATATTTGATGTGGAAAGCATTGACAGATCTATTCCAGAGCAAGAGTGACCAAAGGAAGCTAGCGCTCAAGGACAAACTTAGAAACATTAAGATGGAGAAAGGCGACAGTATCGCCAAGTACCTCACGAAGTTCACTCAATGCAGAGATGAGCTGGGAAGTGTGGGGGTGACTGTCGAAGAAGAGGACATGGTAGACCTGGCTCTCCTTGGTCTTCCGAAGGCTTGGCATTCATATCAAGATAGTGTCAATGGTCGGGAGAAGTTGCCGGGATGGGAGCGCCTTTGGGCGGATCTCATGCAGGAGGAGATAAGGAGGAATACCAGGGACGGATCTTCATCAAAGGTATCCGATGAAGAAAATTGCGCTTTGGCTGCCAAAGCAAAGAAGGGGAAGAGCAAGAAGGCTTCTCAGTCTGGTGCGAAAGGCAAGAAGCAAGACATGTCCAAGGTGAAGTGTTTTCACTGTCACCAGCACGGACACTATGCCACAAATTGTCCGTAGAAGAAGAAAAATAAGAAGGCTGCTGGATCTGCAACGGGAGAGGCATTGGCCTCCCAGTTCGAACTGGATTTTTCACTGATCGCATGCTTGGTCTCAAGTGTGATGGGATCAGTATGGTTCTTGGACAGTGGTGCGTCATTTCACATGACAGGAGATCGGGATCTGTTTTCAGATCTAGAGGAAAAAGATCTTGGAGTGCACATCGAGATGGGCGATGATGGTAGATACAGTGCGACTGGTATCGGTACCATTTCCTTTGAGAGGGAGTCTGGTAAACCCTTTGTATTGAAGGAAGTTTTGCATGTTCCAGGATTGATGAAGAACCTGATCTCTATGGCGATGTTGGAAGACAAGGGGTATGATGTGGTCTTCAGCGAAGGAAAAGCCTTCCTGCGCAGTAAGACTACTGGTGAGACCCGGAAGATAGGGGTTCGAGTCAAGAACCTTTATTAGTTGCAAGTAGATGGCTGTGCAGCAATGGCATGCAAGGCGGGAGAAGTGGTGAGTCGGGATGATGAGGGCGAACTGTGGCACAGGAGATTGGGCCACCTTCACCATGGAGCTTTGAAGATCCTGCAGCAGATTTCTACTGGGCTTCCTAAGGGCACTCTTGCGCAGTCAGATCAGTGCAAGGGGTGTACTTTGGGAAAATATGTGAAAGCCACCTTTCACGAGAAGGATAGTCGCGCCACGACGATCCTTGAGAGAGTTCACACAGACGTGTGTGGTCCTTTCTCAGTAGCTTCGACAGCAAAGCACAAGTACTACGTGATCTTTGTTGATGATTTCTCTCGGAAGTGCTGGATCTTCTTCATGCAGAAGAAGAGCGAGACATTTTCAAAGTTCTGTGAATTCAAGGCGCTAGTTGAGAAGGAATCGGGGAAGCATGTGAAGGCTCTTAGGAGCGACAATGGTGGTGAATTCATCTCTACTGAATTAAAAGACTTTTGCAGCACAGAAGGGATTCGGAGAGAGCTCATCGCACCCCATAACCCACAGCAGAACGGGGTGGCTGAGTGGAAGAACAGAACGATCGTGGGTGCTGCACGGGCGATGTTGCATGATCAGGGCCTACCCCTTCACTTGTGGGATGAGGCATGCAATACAGCAGTGTATGTGCAGAACCGTTGTCCTCACAAGGTTCTTGGCATGAGTACACCAGAGGAGGCTTATTCTGGCAAGAGGCCTGATATTTCCCATTTGCGGATTTTCGGATCTCCTGTCTACATGCATGTGACGAAGGATGCAAGGAGGAAGCTGGATCCAACTGCTGAAGTTGGAATATTTGTGGGGTACACCGATACACCTCACAACTATCGGGTGTATGTGCCAGACAGTCGCAAGACTGTTGTGCGACGGGATATAAAATTTCAGGAGGAGAAAGCCATGCAGTGTTCGCTTGAGAGGGAGCTACACTTGCATGCAGATGAGGAGCTATTAGTTCCCAAGGAGGAGCTTCCCACGGCATCAACCACAAAGGAAGAGGAAGTTCAAGTGAGGTGGAAGAGACCGCCCCACCCGCGCCAACCACCGCGGCGGGCGCAAGCGCACTACAGAAGTTGAGCGACTGGCTCGAGATGCAGAGAAGGTTGTAGGACCACCTACAACACAGCGCAGACAGAGGCAGTCACCGGACCGGTACACTGGATACATGGCTCTTATGAGAAAATGTGTCGTGACAGAACCATCCTCTTTTGAGGAAGCTGTGGAGGAACCCGCATGGGTAGATGCCATGGTGGAAGAGTATGATTCTATTGTCAGAAACAATGCATGGGATCATCCCTTCAGTATAAGTTTACCCCTTTTACGGACTGAAATGGAATATTTACGAAAAAGGTATACGTTGACTAATTACGATCAATAGAGTTCTCTCCCGCATTATTTTATCCTTTTTCGGGCTCGAGAGACTAAATTTACGAAAAAGTACACCCATGGAGTTTTCTTAAGTTTTTCTTTTGACTCCCTAAAATTGAAAAACACCGAGTTTCTCCTATACTAGACTCGTTAAAATTTAATAGTAAAGGACTTGTTCAATTTTTAAGCAGGAACAAACCACTCCTTCTTAGGGTTCGAATCTTAAACTAAGTTGGACTCATCCGAAGGATGAGCTTATAAACAAGCAAATTTTATCCTCCTCAAGCTTGTCAAAAATAAAGAGGTACTTGCCAGAAATGGTGGGGGAAAAGAGAGAAAAACGAACTTGTTTGTAACATTTTTATTATTCGGAAAACCGTTAACCACTCTTGAACACGACACTTTTGTTCACCTGGGTTGGGAAAATCCTTTGCCTAACAGTTAATCAAACCATATTGAAAGTCTTCAGCCAATTTCTGGGTATTAGCTTTGGGTCAATTGTCACCAAACCATCTGCAGTGTTGTTATGTGTTCAAGAGGACAGTTCAAACAAACCATTCATCTACAAAATATTTGTCTTCCATTTTGACCATCCCTGAGTCAGTCCTTGCCAATATATTTCTTCAAAACTTGATCTATGATTTCGTGTTGTGGACTTGCCTACGATGGATCACTTTCTATCGACGACAACTCATTATCTAGGAAGTTAATCTAGAAATCATCAGTACCTTGAAATCTGCATGCCTCAATGGCAGGCTTCTCGCCTTTGATGACAGGTTGCATCATTGACCTTCGATTGAATGATTCTGTGACATGTTCGACTTCAGCTCATTCATTCACATTTCATGGATTATCATAGTGCTGAGGACCATTGTTTGTTGGAAATATGATGCGGAGTGTTGTCCTTGATGGCAACCCACTGAATGAAGATGAAGACATGCGACTGTTGACATGTGTTGTCCTTGATGGCAATCCACCTGATGAAGGTATTCTTGACTTGATGGACTTGGTAAATGATGTAAATATGATATGCAATGATGTTTGTTAGCAATGTGATGCTAAGTGTTGTCCTTGAATGGCAACCCACTTGATGAAGATGGTGGCAACTTACTTGATGAAGTTGCGCTTGATAGAATATGTTCTTGATGAAGTAAATCTGATGTATCTACAGTGTGTACAAAAGGCAATGAAGAAAGGAATTCAATATGTGCTAGATCTATGATGAAAAGAGTATGTCTCTAGGCATACGCGGATTTGCCTAAGGGAAGTCGCGTATGCACGCGGGAAATAACGTGCCAAGTCGCGTATGGGAAAAAGCGCTCAAAAAGTGCAAAACCAGGGGTAACCACCATGGTATTGACCCATTGTATTGAGTAATGATTCGTCTATGTGACCCCGACTACCATCGGAAGTAATGTTGTTTTGGCTCATGGTATTGAAAAAAAAAGGGGCCCGTGGTATTGAAGGCTCATGGTATTGAAAAAGGGGCCCGTGGTATTGAAGGCTCATGGTATTGAAAGAGGGGCCCGTGGTATTGGAAAAGGATAAACCTATATAAGGAGAAGAAATTCATTGTGCAAATCGTGAGTGTGGGTGCAAGATGTCTGAGCTTGAATGAATACTTCTCTCTGAAGTAGATCTGAATGGAAAGGGTTACACTTGAAGATAAATCTGAATGTATGATGCACCAATGATGAAGAAGGGGATCTAGATCTGAAATGTACTTGTATCTACTAGATCTGCTTATGGAAGGCTTAGATGAGGTGAACATCTGTCTGAAGTAAAAGGGTAAATCTGAACTGAATATCTGATCTGAAGAAGTATGCTGCTCTATAATGATTGAAGAGCTATACGCTACTTCGCTGCAGAGGAAGCGCGTATATACGCGTCTTCGATGAAGAGAAAGCGCGTATGCGCAATGAAATATATACATAGGTATACGCTAGTTTGTGTGGACGGAAGCGTGTATATACGCGACATCAGTGAAAGGAAAGCGCGTATGCAAACTAGGGTTTGCTGAAGCATGTGGTAAGAAATGAATGATCTATTCTTCTGTATTGTTGCTATCTGTATTCTACTGTTCTGAGTTGTCTGCATCAGTTTGGTTGTATGATTGAGCTTAAATGTATGAATAGGGTCCAGTCTGAAAATATGATGAAACATGGCCTACAAGTATTTTTCTATTGAAGTTGTTGGATCCAGTGTGAAAATTGATGAAACGTGGTCCATAGAGGTGCTGAGGGTTGTAGCCTTCAGTTAGGGGGTTGTAGCTCCCTTCCAGGTGAGGCTAGTAAACGAGATCAGGGGGTTGTAGCTCCCTTCCAGGAGAGGCTGGTAAACGAGTCAGGGGGTTGGAGCTCCCTTCCAGGAGAGGCTGGTAAACGAGCGCAGGTGGGTGCCTGCGTGCTGGTAGGAGTCTGTACCAGCACATATGTTGTAAGATGTTTTCTCTATAATAAAATATTGAAGGCTGAGTAACTGCAGCGGTGGTTTTCTCCCGACTTGGGTTTCCACCTAAAATTCCTGGTGTTCATGTGTGATGCTTTGTGTGATGGTTTATTCTGTTCTTACTGCACATGTTTACTGTTTATAGAACATCTAATGAATGAATGATGGAATGATATAAGTGAAGAACCATGGCATAATTAGGATCTCGGGTATACGCGAAATATGAAGAATATTCGCGTGTATACACTAGTGGTTTGCTTCAAAGAAGTAGCGTATGGGTTTTAAGGAATGAAAAAGTAAAAAGATTTGATTATGCAGTAAATACTGATTCACCCCCCCCTCTCAGTATTTTTCCCAACAATTGGTATCAGAGCAGGTTCTTCTGCAGAAGCTTGATCGCTTGAAGGAGATCCGTCGCTATGGGAAGTCAAGAAGGAGTAATGTCTATAAAGCCACCTCTTTTCAATGGAAGCAATCTGATATTCTGGAAGGTACGAACAAAATCATATCTGCAAAGTCTTGGTGCAAGTAGATGTACAAAAATCGTGAAGAAGAAGACAATATCCTGCAGCATCTCTATCGATGTAAAATTTTAAAGTATATATATGAACAATACAAAGCTGAATGTCTTGGTTGTTCATGTCAACAATACAAAGGATGCACAATGACATTTCCTATTAAAAAAAAAGAAATATGGGACAAAATCATTCTGAGCTATGAAGGAGACACAAAGGTAAAAAGTGCAAAACTCCAAACTCTTAAGAATTGAATATGAAAATTTTAAGATGCATAGTGATGAGAGTGTTGCCAGTTTCTTTCTTCGTCTGGATGATATTGTAAATCGAATGAGAAATTTGGGTGAAACCATAACTGATACTACTCTCGTGGAAAAGGTCTTAAGATCCTTGACTTCAAAATTTGACTCTAAAGTTTCAGCTATTGAAGAAAGGAAAGATCTGCAAACGCTTACTATTGTTCAATTACATGGTACTCTGACTGCTTTTGAAATGAGACAAGGAGGTCCTTCTCAAATAAGAGAAGTTGCTTTTAAGGCATCTACAAAAGGAAAGGAAAAGGAAGTTGTCAAAGAATCTAGCTATATATCCGATGAAGAAGAAGCGAATTTCGTGAGAAAGCTCCAACTAGGTACTGGAAGATTCAAAGGTAAGCTTCCCTTCAAATGTTTTGAGTGTGGAAAAGTTGGTCACTATGCTGCTAAATGTCCTTATAGAGAAAATCATGGTAAAGGGAAACAATTTGAAAGGAGAAAGAGTTATTATGCAAAAGAAGATGATGATGAAGTGTCCAGTGAAGATGAAGAAGATTCTGACCATGATCTGAAAGTGCTCATGGAAAAGAAGCAAAAGAAGAAGCATACTCGAAACAAGGAGATACCTCAGAAATCATGTATAGAAAAAATTGAAGAAGATGAACCAGGTATTAATCATTGTTCTTGTCTCTTACTTAATTGCATGTGCAAAGATTATGATAGTGAAAGTGACAGTATGGATCCAGAAGTTTCTGACGAAGCTATACAAATACTCATGGCAAAGAAGGAAAAGAAGAAGGCCACTTGTAATACTCTTCTTTGTGCAAACAATAGTGAAGATAGTAAAGTTGTGGAAGCTATCAAGATCAAAGTTGAAGAACAACAAAAGGAAATTGATACGAAAGATTCTATTTACAAAGAGATGACCTCTCAAATGAAATATCAAATAGAAATGTTGAATGGACAGGTGGACAAGTATCAAAGGTTTCATACTTATGCATCCAATCGAATTAAAGAACTAGAAGCAGATCTTGAAAAAACAAGCAAGAAGAATGAAGGACTTGAAGCTGCAATCATCTCTTTGCAGGCAGATCTAGAAGCATCAAGTAAGAAAAATGAGGAACCTCTACAATCATTTGAAAAGGAAGGCCTTGAAGCAGAAATCATATCTCTCAAAGAAGATCTGGAAAAATAAAATAAGAAGAATGAAGAGCTAGAACAAACATGTGAAGAAAATGAAAATTGGTTGAAAGAAGAGATCCTAAATCTGAAGGATCAAGTAGAAGATGGAAGAAGGAAAGAAGAAAGCATGACAAAGCAATGTCAAGCCTTGGAGATTGAGGTAAACATTCTCAAAGGTAAATTAGAAGAAAAGGTTAAACTTTTGAGGTTTCAAGATAGTACTAACACTTTGGACAATATTCTAAGTAATCAAAGGTCTCCCGCTATCAAACTTGGTCTTGGTTTCCATGAAACTGTTAAAGGTGAATCTAGCTCACAAGGAAGTGCTAAAAATTCAGAGGATGTCAATGCAAAACCTGAAGTGTTGAAAGAAATAAAAGATCGACCAACAATCATGAATTCTCAAAGAAATTCATTCAAGAACGTTGAATGTTTTAAATGTCATAATTATGGGCATGTTGCAGCAAATTGCAGGAGCAGATCATTTCAGCCACAAACAAATAGGTTCTACTCAGAAAGGTACTCTAGTTTCTTCAGGGGATATTGTTTCTCATGTAACATGTATGGACATAAAGCAGTTGATTGCAAAAGGAGAAAGATTAGAAATACTCATTATGATTCTTATGCTTATTTCTCTTGACACATGAGATGTTATTCTTGTAACAAGTATGGACATGTAGAAAAGGAATGCAGGTTGAACAGATCTGAGAAAGTGGACAATTTTCAGCACACAAATAGAAAGTTCAAACAAATCTGGAAAAGGATGGAGGACCGATCAGAAACGTAGGGAATTCTGACCCTATTGCAGTCATCCGCTTCTGAAGCTTACTTCTCTGATTGACTGCAGGAATGATGTGGGATACATTATCATATTTAGTAATGTATCGTCACAGGGGGAGCAATGAATGATGTCTCTCATGGTTGATTTGATTATTCTGGTTATATGTATTTCTGACAGTGCATCTGGTGTGAAGAAAAGACAGGAACAGAAGGTAAAATGGCAGGAGGAGATGAAAGTGTGAAATTTTCTATATTTCACTTTCCATACGCGGGTTCGATGAAACAAAGTCGCGTATACACGCGAGTTCCAGCAGACACAGCCGCGTATGCATTGATGATAAGAGAATTTATCTGATAGCTGAAGATCTGGAGCAGAGGTCAAGGGGGAGCATCAGTTTGACTGATAATAACTATAGTTTTGACTCTGTATCAGCTTAATTTATCAAGTTCTAAATGATGATGATATGATACTTGATGTCTTATGATGAAGTTTATGGATAAGTCCTGTTTGCTTGTTGAATGAAGAGTATTCGTTGCTGAGATGAAAGTTCTATAATTCAGAGATAAGGACAGATCATGTAGAGATTGTTGCTGATGGCTTGCTGATAAAAATATTCAGGTTGCACAAGTTAAGGAGAAGCACTGGTAAGGAGAAGCACTGGTTCAGGGGGAGCAGCAGGTTGAATACTAATGATTGCATTTCTTATTCTTTGATTATTGTGATACTCATGCTTAAATGATGATGACTTGGTATATGGTTCATTATGATGAGATTTTGATCCTTGATGCTCTCACATAGATGAGTTGGAAGTCATTTGATTCAGAGATAAGAATAGTTCATGCATAGTTTGTTACTATGGTTAAGATCTATTTCCTACATATGTGACTTCATGTCAACTCTTCAAGATCTTGATGATATTGGACCACATGGATGATTGCTTGACACTTTTTTTGAAGATGTTGCTCTGGTATGATAATCTCTCTTGGAAAGATTATATTGATGCTACAAAGAATCCGAAGGGTTGGTTCCTAATGGGCTTATGCAACAACCATTGGATGACGCTTGAAGAAACAACTATATTGTTTTATCTATCTGTATTCAAAGAAGCTGAACACTGTCTTTTTCTCACAGAGGATCAGATCTGGTTAAAATATAGAAGATGATATTGGATACGCGGGTTTCCTAAAACACAGTCGCGTATATACGCGAGTTCATGCACATAAAACCGCGTATGTCTGATTGCTGACAATTCTGCTTGGAGTCAGCTCTCTTCAGCACAGCTGCAGTGCTGTTTGGTATCTCTGATACTATTTGGTATCTTTGGTGGTGTTCCAGTTCTCATAATATTTTTTCGATCTCTGATGTTTTGATAAAGATGCCTTGATGATTTGTTGGTGAAAGTGTTCAGGATGCACAAACTAAGGGGGAGCCTTAGTCATATGGAAAGGTTGCTTGGCTGCACAGATTCAGGGGGAGCATTAGCTTTGCTGAGTATAATGAATTGTTGGCATTATGATGGTTCTGAAATATGTTCTCTTTCTTGAGGACTTTCTGGTGTTGGTCTTGAAGTTATATTTGTAGTTTGATGAAAAGGTCATGTAGCGATCCATGATGTAAAATTGTAATATTCAGTTTGATAAATTTGTAAACCCACTTGGTTGGGTAGCTGAGTCAAATTTTGTAAACCCACTTGGTTGGGTAGCTGAGTCAAATTTGTAAACCCACTTGGTTGGATATTTGATGTAAGTATGAGTCATTGGTGATAGGAAATTCATAGAGTCATGTACTCCATTGGAAAATATGTTTGAAGATTCAGCATGAACTCAGGGGGAGCTTGGTCACTTCAGTATATATCAGATCTGTAGAACGCTTCTTCCACATGAGGAGAAAAGGGGGAGAGTATGTTGGTTTTTGATCCGCCCTTTGCCCTTGATGTCAAAGGGGGAGAGTGACATGGTGTCAAAAATGGAGAGAGTGACATGGTGTCATTGCATTCTTAATGTACCTATCTGTTGTGGTAACCAAACACCATCGTGGTTGCCATCAAGTCCAAAGGGGGAGATTGTTGGCAATATGATGCAGAGTGTTGTCCTTGATGGCAACCCACTGAATGAAGATGAAGACATGAGACAGTTGACATGTGTTGTCCTTGATGGCAAACCACCTGATGAAGGTATTCTTGACTTGATTGACTTGGTAAATGATGTAAATCTGATATGCAATGATGTTTGTTAGCAATGTGATGCTAAGTGTTGTCCTTGAATGGCAACCCACTTGATGAAGATGGTGGCAACTTACTTGATGAAGTTGCGCTTGATAGAATATGTTCTTGATGAAGTAAATCTGATGTATCTACAGTGTGTACAAAAGGCAATGAAGAAAGGAATTCAATATGTGCTAGATCTATGATGAAAAGAGTATGTCTCTAGGCATACGTGGATTTGCCTAAGGGAAGTCGCGTATGCACGCGGGAAAGAACGTTCCAAGTCGCGTATGGGCAAAAGCGCTCATAAAGTGCAAAACCAGGGGTAACCACCATGGTATTGACCCATTGTATTGGGTAATGATTCGTCTAAATGACCCCGTCCAGGAATACCATCGGAAGTAATGTAGTTTTGGGCTCATGGTATTGAAAAAAAGGGGCCCGTGGTATTGAAGGCTCATGGTATTGGAAAAGGGGCCCATGCAGGCTCATGGTATTTTTTTGGCTCATGGTATTGAAAGAGGGCCTGTGGTATTGAAAAAGGATAAACCTATATAAGGAGAAGAAATTCATTGTGCAAATCGTGAGTGTGGGTGCAAGATGTCTCAGCTTGAATGAATACTTTCTCCTAAGTAGATCTCGAATGGAAAGGTTACACTAAAATAAGCAGAAATGTATGATGCACCAATGATGAAGAAGGGGATTCATTTGCTAAATGCAATTTCGTATCTTCTAGATCTCGCTATGGAAGGCTTAGATGAGGTGAACATTCTATTCAAGTAAAAGGGCAACTGAACTGAATATCCGATCCGAAGAAGTATGCTGGCTTCTATAATGATTGAAGATCTATACGCTACTTCTCCGCAGAGGAAGCGTATATACGCGTCTTCGATGAAGAGAAAGCGCGTATGCGCAATGAAATATATACGCAGGTATACGCTGTTCTCGTGGTGGGATTCGTTGTTAAAATATACGCGACACGTTGAAAGGAAAAGCGCGTATGCAAACTAGGTTTGGTCTTCCCTGTGGTAAGAAATGATCGATCTATTCTGGCTATATTGTTGCTATCTCGTATTCCCATCGTTCGAGTTGTCTCGTACCGCCTTGGTTGTATGGAATGGAGCTTAAATGTGTATGAAGAGGGTCTTAAATAAAATATGATGAAACATGGCCTACAAGTATTGTTCTATTGAAGTTGTTGGATCCAGTGTGAAAATTGATGAAACGTGGTCCAAGGTGGTGCTGAGGGTTGTAGCCTTCAGTCAGGGGGTTGTAGCTCCCTTCCAGGAGAGGCTAGTAAACGAGATCGGGGGGTCGTAGCTCCCTTCCAGGAGAGGCTGGTAAACGAGTCAGGGGGTTGGAGCTCCCTTCCAGGAGAGGCTGGTAAACGAGCGCAGGTGGGTGCCTGCGTGCTGGTAGAGTATGCACCAGCACATATGTTGTAAGATGTTTTCTCTATAATAAAATATTGAAGGCTGAGCAACTGCAGCGGTGGTTTTCTCCCGACTTGGGTTTCCACCTAAAAATCCTGGTGTCCATGTGTGATGCTATGTGTGATGGTTCATTCTATTCTTACTGCACATGTTTACTGTTTATAGAACATCTAATAAATGAATGATGGAATGATATAAGTGAAGAACTAATGGCATAATTAGATCTCTGGGTATACGCGAGTTTTATGAAGAATATCCGCGTGTATACACTAGTTTGCTTTAGCAAAGTAGCGTATGGGTTTTAGAAAGTGAAAAAGTAAAAAGTTTGAATATGCTGTAAATAATGATTCACCCCCCCCTCTCAGTATTTTTCCCAACATTGACATTACTAGTGGTTACTCTCACACTTGTTAACAATTCACATTATTAATTGGTAATCAAGCGGTTTATACCATGTTCAACTTCGACACATTCATTCACATGGATAGAATCGTACTAGTTCGGGAAGCGGAAATCAAGACCCTGGATCTAGTTTCTACCATCCAGGCTGCGAGGAATTTTGCTATTCATTTATATAGTGGAGTATTCATAAACAGATGGTTGCGTCCATACTGTGTCTACACATGTCTATACTATTGATGTATTGAAAAATCATTCCTGTATCAGAAAAGTTTAAGTCAGTTTTCTAGTTAGTTTTTGACCTGAGTATGGGAATTCCTACCTCAGCGATGATATGTCTAGATATATATATTTTGCATTGAATGTTTTTACAAGTTCCAACTGGGGTGTCCACAGGATGATCCTTGAAATGATAAAGTACTTCACTCTTCTTACATGACAAACTCTATCTTCATCTATTACAGGCTTCGTACTTTAGGGGAAAATCTGTTGCACTGAAAATTGTCATATTGAAATTTTGTTATCTGTATGAGCTCATTATCACTCATACTTTCCTCCTTTGCAAGTCTAAAAACATCAGTTCCTTATTTCAAGCCTTAAAAATAAGAGAAAATCTCTCAAAAGTCTTTAAAACTCTGGTATCGCACTTTCTCTTTGTCTTACCTGCGGTCCCACACCTAATGGTCATGTATCCTACGTACCTGACCGCACTTTCTCTGTGTTAAGGGTGCAGACTCCTGTAAAATATTAAATGGGCGCAAGTAAACTCAAAAATCTCACTTTCAGTCATTTCTAGAAGCTTCTGGAAGGAATCTTGCGGTGGAAAATCCGCTCCTTTCAAGTTCATGTATCCCATGCCTTAAGGAGCTAACCCCTTGATGTGAGGAGCTTATCCCTTTGAAGGAGGATTCTATCCCTTCATAGTTGGAACTGTAACCTCCTATTTTTCACTATAAAAAGAGGCATTAGGCAGCCTCAAAGGGAGTTCAAGCTTTAGTGTTATTTGAGGTAAAGTGTTGTTGGAATTTAGACTCCTTTAGCTGAGATTTTATGAGGAAAGATTACATACGTATATGTATTGTGGTTAGAAGAGTGCAAGACCTGTCAAAGTAGAGGAAATTCCTGCTTCAGACCCTGAGAGGACCTGTTCAACATCAAGGTTGAAAAGGTTGTAAGGTTCTTCTACTATTTCAAAGTTAATACAAATAAGTTTGTTTTTCTCAATAAGCTATCATTTGATTGTTTATTTTATGGATTCCTTGATCACCATAATAGATATGATTTATGAATATATGCTATGCAGGTTCTATTTGATGTTTGTTTGTTTGTGATTGCAGATCCTCGAATATAACTCTTTCGGGCGACTGAAGGATGATGACTATAAACAAGCATTGGATCGAGGTAGGATCATAACACCTTTTGTAGAATTTACTTATAAATCATGATATATCTAGAGAAAGATAGATTTAATTGTCTGTTTGTTGCTAGACTATCTTATGATACTAGGGAGATTGATCTTGTCCGCAAGATCGATTTATCCGACCAACAATCCTCGTGCACCAAAATCTGGTTGTACCCCGAATAGCCATCCAACAATGACATCCAGGAAGAACCGAAAACTCTTTGAAGTATATGGTCCATTTTGGGAAGTGGATAGTTGTCCTTGAGGGACACCTTTTTCAAGTTCCTGAAATCTATGCAAAGCCAAATTTCTCCAGTCTTCTTTCTTACTGGGACCAAATTTGAAATCCAATCAGATAATCTGATAGGGATAATAATACCGGACTTGAATTTTTTTTTTACCTCTTTTTCACTTGATGGCAGCAATCTAGGATTTATCCTTCTCAACTTTTGCTGAAAGGTTTTTTGGTTGGGCTTAATCAGAATAGTGTGTTGAATGATGTTCTTGTAATACACCTTTAAATCTACATATTTCCTTGTGAAAACATCAGAAAATTCAGAAATTAATTTAACGTATTCATAATTTACCTTGGGAGATAATGACTTGGATAGTTTAACCATATTTGGTTTGTCTGTTGTCCCAATTTTTACATCTTCAACACCATTTTCTGTAGGCACCAATGTAGGCTTCCTTGCTATGTCATCTTGGTCAAACAATTCTTCCAAAGGTATGAGACCTTTTGGAATATTGTTCACTTTTAGTTGTAGTATATCCATATGAGTTGCTTCTATATCCTGGTCATCATCACAAATTTCATCCATGGAACAATTCTCAAATTATTCCTCACCTTGGAGAAAGTTATTTACCTTCTTATCATCCCAGAATACTTGCCAATACCGCAAGTTATCAGGAACATTGGGCCGGTGTTTCACATGAATCTCAAACTTCCTGTTTGAAAAGATGGGGATCTTAAAATTGCTTGCAGCTTTAGCCAATGAATATTCCATGAGATTTTGATTCCTTGGCACAACTGTAAATATAAACTCCTGAAACATTTTCAAAATATCTAGTACAACAATCCTATGTTGTCTCATTCGAGGATGATTAGCTTGGTATTCACCTTTAACTTGCTTGATCACAAGTTCTGAATCACGATACACATCAATCCTTCTTGCACCCAGTTTCTTCAAGATCTTAAGGCTAGTAATCAATGCTTCATACTCCACTTCATTGTTAGTGCAATCAAAAGCTGATTTATAAGAGCACAATCTAAAATTTGTAGGGACCTTATTTTGCCGATGAAAAGGGTTGTGGACAAAAATTCCAATGCATGCCCCGTCTTTCCCCAAGACCATGGACCATAGAACATTTTCATCCTCCAAGTGTTGAAACTCTGATTTCTATTTTGGCTCAATTTTCTGTACTGTTTCTTCATGATTTTCCGGACTTTATTCCGCTTTATCTAATGTTTATTATGAATATTTCTCTGCTTCATCTAATGGTTGTTCTGATGAGCTCAAAAAATTTTATTTTTCCTTTGATATAACTTCTCTGATGTAATTATGAATCTCTGGAGCATATTTTACATCTACTAGTTGGATATCTACATCATTTAAGCCGCTATCATTAAATAAAATGAATGACTCTAAATATATATGTATAGCATTTATCAGATGATTGTTAGGATTTTCTTTGCTTGTGATCATATATTTCATCTTTGTTTCACAGTACAATTTTCTCAATTGCCCGAAAATAGGGATAGTTGCATAAGAAAAGTCTAATTGAAATGTGCCTCTCAAATTCCCCCCTCGGGATATTGACAGCAACATGCCAAACCGTGGTGATATGTTGGCTACCACCACATCCATTAGAACATTCTTTGTCAGAATCTACTCTAGAGAGACTACCAAATATTTAATAAGGCCAATACAACAGACTCTACCTGAATCGAAGGAGTATAAGTCACTGTAAGGATGAGTGATGTCAAGGCCCAGATTTTCCATTGTGGATTTTGGCATTAGATTATGGGAGGCTCTGGATTCTAACATGGAATTGTGTAAAATGCATTGGTGGATTCGTATACTCAAGTAAAAAGGAGGAACCTCGCTATCTTCTAATTGACCATTAATAGCAAGACCAAAAATGAGTTCAGGATGATCATCTTCGTCATTCACCATGTCGGAAAAAGGATCTACTTTAAGCATCTTATCAACATGGGACTTATACTGATTATTCTTAACAAGCCTGGTTAAAGGAATAGACACTTTTAATTTTAAAATTTCAATTTCTAAGCTGAAGGGAGTGGATTTGTCTACCTATTTAATGATGATGTCTCGTTGTCCAACATGGTCCTTTAATGGAACTTATTTCTTCTGAATATCCTTTTCCTTATTTGCTGAACTTTTGGATGATTGATTTACCTTGTTCTGATTTGTGACCACAGACTCTTTTCACTTACTCTGGTTACTCAGAGAATTCTGCCTTGTCCGAGTGTCTTTCTGCTGAGATGCTCTCTTCTAAATGGGATTAACCGGCACACCTATGCTTATTAATGACATCTTCCTATTTTTTGAACTAATTGCATTCAAGTACCCCCGCTGATAATCATATGATTCGGTCTCCAATTCATGATCATTGGAAAGGATGAAACAATTATCCTTAGGCTCATATTTATTTACAAAATACTCCTCATATTCGGTTAAAAACATGGGTAGATCATCAGCCTTGAAAATAATATTTTCCTCAACAATTGTGGCTTCATCTTCTTCTTCTCCTTGAGCATAGTTCTGCTGCAAGGGTGTCCTGATTTTTTGTTGCTGTGGTGCTGGTTTCTCAGGAGCTTGTTGTTCTCTCTACTTGATCCTTAAATGAGGCTGTTGTTGGCATATGTAGTTAGGATTTATGACCTCAGGCTATCTCTTAGTGATGGACATCCTGTCAACCATCCTTTCAATAGTCCTTATCATTGTATCCATCTTAGCATCGGAAGATGATGTGGATGCTTCATATTTAATGGTGACTCTTCTCTCGTTTCTAGCTCTAGCTCTTTTCATCATAATATTTACTTCAACGCTGACCCCGTTCTTTTTCATATCTTCCAATGTAGCTAGATTTCTTTCTCTTAGTTTATAGGCCAATTCAGGATCAAATACATCTAGATAACGTATGAGAGCTAATCCTGGAGGAGGCTTGATCTCAACGGGAATTACATTATAAGTTATATTGAAGCGAGTATTGAAATCTTAGATTGATTCATTTGGATTTAAATTTATGGTCTCATACTCAGAAAGCAAGTGTAAATGATTTTTATTAACCTCCCATAGGGCTATAAATGCATCAATGACCTGGTCTAGGGTGGCAACGAAATTAGCAGTTAAGGACCTAAACCAAAATTTGACATCTCCAAATAAGCTCTGGGCTATAATCCTCATTTTTGCATTGTCAACATCAAATTCCTCCAAATATATGAAGTCAGTGACCTTAATAATGTGTTGTCTTGCATATATGGTAGAATTTTTATCAAAAAAGGGGAGTCTTTGGCCATAACCCTTAGGTAAATCATTCAATTGAGCAGGTAAGATAAGTGGGGAAAATCTTGCCATGATTCCTACTGAGTGGAGTGCTGAATTAAAAATAGGAGGAATAGGTTGAATAGGTAGTGGAGCAGCAGTTGTAGGTATTGAAGTAGTACGTATAAATGATGAGGTCGAAGGTGTAGATGAAAAAACTACAATTGATTGAGGTTGAGTTTGAGTTGAGACAAGTATTGATTCTTAATGGTAGAATTGCACCCAGTCTCTGATGTCAAGGTCAGATTCAGGTTTAATCTCTTCAAAGAACCAATATTTCATAGGAATAAGATCTAATTCAAACAGTGACTTGACCTCATCTAGTCTTAAAGGATCAATGACTGTGTCGGATAAAGAGGTTTCAGACTTAGATATAAATAATGACAGTTCAAATTTCAGATCATATGGTATATCTTCAAGAGATAGTAGTTTAGAAGGCATTGAATTAGATCTTACCAATGGAACTGGTCCTGACTAAAGATTATTAGTTTGATATCCATGCCTCTGGAAAATATTCTCTGGATCTTCGACTGGATCTGCTGGATCAGGATCGGGATTTGCTCTGATATATCTTCTGGAAGCTAACTCTACAATCTTGGCACTGCAATTTTTGAATTAGCCTTTTTGAAACTTAACCTTATCATCCAAAGGACCAAATTCCAATGTTTCTTGTGTTACACCCAAGGAAATTAAATCTTTCGCTCCCCGGTAATGATGCCAGTATGTTATCACTCCACCAGATCTCTAAGGCTGAGAAAGAGTCCAAACAGAGGTAACCACAAACCAATATTTTAGCTTGGTAGCTATCCCTACCAAACTAGAGAGGGCTCTCTCCACAAATTCAAAGCCAAGAGGGCTAGATGAATTAGGGTTTTAGGCTAGGTATGAGTACAGGGGTTTGTTGTTTGAATTGGGGTTGTTGTATGAGGATTAGGTCAAAGCTAGGTTAGGGAAAATAATATTAGGGTTCCAGAGATTCAATGGGGCAAGGTAGGTAGAAAACCTAACACTTAGGGTTTGAGTGTGAGATGGATCAAACAAGTGAGTTGCTAGAAAGAGCAAGGCAAAGCATGAATTCTTTCCAAACTGAAGAAGATGAACAAACTATGAAGATTTTCCCAATACATAGCATGAGAGATGTATTTTGTTTATTAAATTAAAATCCAGCATATCATAGAAATGAAATGGATCATGAAACAAAAAATTCATAAATAATGAGACACAAGAAGAAAAATGTTAAATTTCCATACCATAGGTATCCCAAAGAAATAGATGCAACTCTTTCATTAATTTACTGCCAAATACTGATTACACTAGAGTCTCTTATCAATGCATCAATATCCAACCTATGAAAAGAGTCAAAAAGTACATGATATAGACCTCAAACAACTCCTCCGATCCTCAGGGGTCGAATCCATGATTGGAGGAGCAGTTCCACCAAAAATTGAATTGATACCTAGAGTGTAGGGAGGTCAAAATGACTCATCCCTCACTTTTTGCAAATAGATTCATTACATGTCATCAAAACTTTTCATCTAATGAATTTACCCTAGGTAAGTCAACCACATCATAATTACTTTTACATTCATGATTTTCATTTGTAAAAATCCCATTAACCATGGTCAAACTGGAAAAATTTAAGAAAATTGAAAAATATTAGCAAAATGAGAAAATGTGTCAAAAGAGCAGTGCCACTGTCCTATGCGCAGCGCCATTTTCAGCTTCACGTTTTAGGGGGTTCCAGGTGTCCAAATTGAGCTCAGGATAGCTCATCAGAAATCCTGTCATGTCTAGTTTCCAGATCTGTGCCTGGTTTCCAAAATGGCCAAGTTTTGAAACTCCAAAATTTCATTCTCCCAAGACTAGCCAAAAGCGCAGTGCCAACCTCCAAAATAGGGCTGAAAGGTCATTTTTTGAGTGTTTTTTTACCTTTTGACTACCTATTTGACCCAAAAACGTTTTTTAAAATGGTTTTTATGAATTTACTTGGCCTTATAAATCCAAATGTAGTTTATTTTCTCCAATTGAGGTCCATATGAAAATCGCAGCATGCTTTTTCCAGTGTCACTGTGCAAAATTGCCAAAAACTCAAAAAAATCCAAAATTTTCAAAATTTGCCCAAATTTCCTCATTTTTTTTGTTGTGGGATGATGATGAGGTGTAATACGCTATGAGATATTCCTAAGAAATAATATCAAGCTTGTCCCCTTCATTTTTCTTGGTTAGGTTTTCAAGTCTTGAATTAGACTTTTTGAGCTTTGAGCTTGCAATTTGGTTTTTCTTGAGGTAATGCTTGGCGCTCTTTCTCAATATGTAATTGTCCAAATTTTCCTTCTCCAGGAGCTTCTCAATATTATAATTGGCCCTATCAAGCCAATTCTCTTGGTTTTCATTAAAAATCATGGCAAACTGTTCATTCAATGTAAGTTCATTAGCAAGCTCAGCCTCCTTTTGCTTCACTAGTTCTAGAGTTGTTTTTAGCCCTCTAGTCCTAGGTCTTCTTCTTGGCACTTTTTCTTCTGCCTCATTGGCTTCACCATATCTTTCATAAGCCTCATCAAGCAAAGCCTTTGAATTTTTTTCTTCTCTTTTTTCCTTGAGAAGTTGAATCTCCATGATGGCTTGCTTGGTCTTGAGTTGTTCATTTTCTTGCTCATAATATGCAATGACAAACTTAGATCTTTCTAAGTTGAGCTGAAGCTCCCTGATTTGGGCATCCTTCTGCTTGATAATCATTTTGGAGGCCTCATAATCATGCACATCATCTACATCAACAAGGTCAAAATCAGTCTTTGTTTCATGGAGGTCATCCTCATCATGAATGGTTTCCTCTTGTACATCTTCCTCTGGCATATTTTATTTGCCCTTCTATACCTGCTTTGTTGGTGAAGAAGGCAAGGTCCCTCCCACAATCTGTGGGGAAAACACTTGCTTATTCCCTCTTATATTTCTTTTCCATTGTGCCCATTTCAGCCTCTTTAGTCTTGTTGACCTCAACTCTTCTAGGTGACTCATGATGCTCATTAAATGGTGATGATGGAGTATGTGAAGTAGAATAAGGTGATGAAATGGTAGGTACTGTGGGTTGAGATGGAGGCATATATGCAGTAGGGTGAGATGAATAAGGCACATCTTCAACATGTGGAACTTGTGGAGCAGTGGAGATGTCATTTTCTATGAATGTGTCCCATGAAATGTTCAACTGGTTAAGCTGATGGATGACAATGATTTTGATCAAGGAGTGGTGGAAAAGACTATTCATCTTCTGGTCAAAATCTCTCTTTTGCACAATGTATTCCATTTTTTCTATGCTCCTAAATTAAAAGATGGGATTTTGAGCAATTCAACTCTTCTAAAGTGCATGAGCAACCTAATGTGATAAGTGATAAGTATAGAGAACCTCCCTTCACAAGAGAAATACTTCATGATGATCTTCATCATCGGGCATACCTATTAAGAAAATAGTTGAAAGGAAAGACCCTATTCCTCTCATTTTTGTACATTGGTTTGATGAAATGTTCATAGTATTGATCATCCAAGTATTTGGATTTGAACCACCTCTCACCCATGTTTGGAATCCTTATGGAAGAAACAATGATGGATGTAGACATTATGAAAGTCACACCTACTAGGGTTACTTTATTTTCTTTGAATTTTACACTAAAGAGTATGCTCAAAATAGGGTGATGATGTACCCTTTCAATCATGTTACAAAACTCAAGGAAACCAACATACTAAAAGCATGAAACCATCATTGGTGAGGCTATCAGTTCTCTAGTGTTGGTGGGTTCCAACCTTATGATTCTCCCTCCTTTGTGTGGCCTTCTCTATTGTCTGTCGTCCTCCCCCAATCTATTTTCCTCCTCTTCCATATAGTCTTTATCTTGTTCCATGGTGTCTTGGTCTACAAACCCTATGGGAGGAAATGGGAATGGGAATAGGTCTAGGGAGTAGGGATTAGGGTAGGAAAATTTAGGGAGATGAGGGAAGGGGTTAGGGAACTTTAAAGGGTGTGTCAAAATACTTAGGGAGTTGGAAATAATAATTGGATTACAGGTTTGGGGTAGTGGTTGCCTAGGAATTTTAGTGGCCTGGGACTTAGGGTTTTATAGGGAAGGGATTTAGGGATTAGGAAAGAGTACTGTAGGGGTAGGGATGGGTTTAATAGTGATGTAAGAAGGTGTTGTAGGTTTTATGAGCATCAAATTGATAGTGAGGGAGTGATACTAGGGTTTTCCACTAGACACTTCGTTAATTTTTCTCATGAAGAAAACCACCATAAAAATGTGATTTAGGAAAGTAAGGAGGAAATGATTTTGTTTCACTTACTTGATAAAGGAGGAAAGAATCTTTTGTTGAAATTTTGAGAAGTTTTAAGGGCATTGTGTAGCTTCTATAGCTTACTGGGCATAAGTGCAACGCACTGGGAAAAAATGCATCACCTTGCCCAGGAGTGCAACACATGAGGTAAAAAAGGCAACGCCAAATGCCATATGCGCAACGCCTCTCTCCTATGCACAGGGCCACTTTCCTATGCACAACTCCAAGAAAATTTTGCCTCTGACTCTGCAAATTGACTTATTTGGGCTACGGGAGTGCAAATGAGTTTGAATGGGATGTTTTAGTGGTCTTTATACTTCATGAAATTGATGATTTGGGCCTTGGGACCCACTTTCTTCCTTTGTTATTCGATTTAAAATCTGAACCTTTACCTTTGTACTTGACTCTTTCCTTTGACAATTTGATCTTTTGATGACTTTGAGAACTCTTTGAATTTTACTTTTTGATGGTTTAGCATATTTGGAATACTAAGTTAGCAGCTTGGGATGGTGAAATTATTACATTTTGAAAGACATAAAATTACATAATGAAAATTAAAAATTATATATGAAAACCACAATTACATGTTGAAACAAGAAATTTTCTCTTTACAAATCATCTTCATATGGTGAAGAGATATTATTAGGTCACCCTTTACTTGCCAATCTTATGAAGTGGAATGAAATTGTATTATACCTTGGAAACCCCAATGACCTAATGGCAACCTTGAAAAACCCTAAAAGGCCTAATGAGACCTTGAAGGACTGAATTTCAAGATGACATGACTGATATTGACTTTATGAATGGTGTACAATCAACAAGGTATGAAATATGCCAGCAAGTAATCAAATTTGAGGAAGAGTGATGTTTTTGGACTAGGGATACCATCAATGACTAATTTTTTGCATGACCTAGTGGAATGAATAAATTTTTTTGAGTGGGACCCTTAAAATGATATGAAAAGAGCATTTTTTATCACTGATGGAAGGATGAAAATACTGACACTAAGAGAATATACACTCGAAATTCATGCAATGCCTTTACCAGGGTCAAGGCTTGTTTCTCAATGATGTTATATCTAAGGGAAACATATCTAATGGCACGTCTGAATAAAGCAACGGGTTGCTCGGCCTTATCCTCCTTTTGCATCAAAACAACAACCAAATTATGTTAAGAGGCAAATGAAAAGTTGATGAAATCAATTGTATAGTCGGGGCTGATCAAAATATGAGTTGTTGTTAAGGTAAAATTAACTGAATTAAATGAATTTTTAGCATCCTCCGACCACCTTACCTCGCTTTCCTTTTTTATCATATTGGTAATCTCTTGAAGCTGCTCGACAAGGGTTGGGATAAATATTCTCAAGAAATTCATCTTACCATTAAAGGCTTGGATCTCCTTCTTGCTACGTGAAAAATCTATTTGCTAAATAGCCTCAATCTGGGAGGGATCAATACGGATAACATATTTGGAGATGATATGACCAAGAAGTTTTCCCTCCTCCATGGAAAAAATACTCTTTTTGGGATTGAGTGAAATCCCAAACCTTCTGCACTTCTGAAATACAACTCTAAAATGATATAAATGTTCATCATCAGAATCAGAGAAAAATATCAAATCATCAAGGTACACTACTAGAAAAACATCCTTTTCATTTGCGAAAGAAATGTCCATCGCTCGTTGAAAAGTGGCCCCTGCATTCTTGAGCCCAAATGGAATTTTAGCATATTTGAAGGTTCCCTAAGGTGTCGTGAAATAATTTTTGTCTTGGTCATCCTTATGCACTGAGATTTGATTATATCTCGAATATCCATCAAGAAGTGACATTCGAGAGGACCCAACCACTTTCTGTATGATATGGTCCATCTTAGGAAGGGGGTAGTTATCTTTTACATACACCTTATTCAAGTTTCTGAAATAAATACAAAGACATATTTATCTCATTTTATTTCTCACCGAAACAAGATTTGACATCCATTCTGAAAATATAATGAGAATAATGATACTAGCTTTAAAAAGTCATTTTACCTCTTTCTCTATTGACGGTCACAATCTTGGATTAATTCTTCTCAACTTTTTTCGGAAGGGATTTTGATAAGGATTGACCGGAATTGTATGTTGGATGATATTTTTGTCATATACTTTCATATCTCCATAGTCCCAAGGAAATAGGTCAAAAAAATCAACTAACAAAGCTATGTATTTATCTTTCATCTCTGGAGATAAGGACTTGGACAACTTAACCATTTTGGGATTGTCTGATGTTCCAATATTCATGTCTTTAACACCTTTCTTGGTAGGAACCATGGTCGGCTTTCTGGAAACATCATCTTGATCAAACAACTCTTCCAAAGGTACAAGACCCCTTGGGATGTTATTATCTTTCAGCTGTAACACATCAACCTGAGTAGCCTCGATCACTTTATCATCTTTATCATATACTTCATCAATATAAGAATTTTCAAACTCACCTTCCATCTGCAGAAAATTATTCAATTTTTTGTCATATCAGAACACTTGAAAATACCTCAAGCTATCAGGAACAACTGGTAGGTTTTGACATGAATTTCAAACTTCCCATTAGAGAATATTGGAATCTAAAAGTTACTTGTTATTGTGGCAAGTGAATCTGCCATAAGATTATGATTTATTGGAATGAACAACAATGTATATTCATGAAAAATTGTGATAATTCAAGTACAACATTTCGATATGCTCTCATCCTTGGACGCTTTGCCTAGTATTCCCATTTTCCCTGCTTGATTACAAGCTCAGAGTCGCCATAAACAATGATTCTCTTTACACCTAACATTTTTCAGAACTTTGAGGCCGGTGATCAATGCCTCGTACTCAGCTTCACTATTGGAGAAATCAAAAGCTAACTTATAAGAACACAATCTCACATTTTTTGGAATTTTACTTGATTGATGAATTGGACTATGGATCAAAATTTTGATTCCTGCCCCATATTTTCCTAAGGCACCGTCAAAATCCATGGTCCAAAGACCATTTTCATCATCAGGAAGTTGGAATTCTACAGTCTGATTTGTTTCTTCCTTTTGGGCCACTCTTTTAACCTGTTCAGTTCCTTTTTCTAATTTTTCTGATATCTTCTCTAAAGTACTAGGTTGATTGCCTTGCCCCTCATCTAAAACTGCTCAGACACTATTTGAAATTTCTGTAATTTCCTCAACTTCTATAATCTAACTATATAAATCATTATAACCACTATCATTAAACAAAATAAATGACTCAAGATCAGTATGTACAGAATTGATAGGGTGATTATTTGGTTCCTCTTTACTGGTAACCATATACTTCATTTTTTTCTCACGGTAGAACTTCCTTAGTTGCCCAAAAATCGGGATGGTGGAATAAGAGAAATCTAATTGCAGAGTACCTCTTAAATTTTATCCCCATGACCTTGACAGCAGCATGCCATACCGCGGAGGTATATCAGCCACTACCACATCCATTAAGACATTTTTAGTAGGAATTTTCTCAAGTGAAACCACCAAGTCCTTTATAAGATCAAGACATCGTACTCTACCAGCATCATAAGATTAAAGATCATGTTAAGGTTGGGTTATGTCCAAGCCCAAATTTTCCATTATGGCATTTGGCATCACATTATGAGAAGCTCTAGAATCAAGCATGGAATTATGGAGGATACACTGATGAACCCTAAAACAGAGATAAAATTGGGTAACTTCACTATCTTATAGTTGACCATCTATGGCTAGACCAAAAAGGAGCTTGGGTTGATCATCTTCAACATTAAACATATCTAACATAGGGTCTACTTCTAGAATTTTAGCAACATGAGATTTGTATTGGTTATTTTTCAGAAGCTCGATCAAGGGGATAGAAACTTTCAACTTAGAGATTTCATTTTCTAAGCTAAACATATTGGATTGTTTATCTACCTCTTTTACAACGGTGTCCCTCTTGTCAGGCTGGTATTTTGTTGCATATTCCTTCTTTTGGCCTTATTTCTCTTTGTTTGGTGTACTTGTAGATGCCTGGTTGTTCTTGTTCTGATTTGTAGTTACAGGCTCCTTTCCATTTTTTTGACTAGCTTAGGGATTTTTCTTTGGGTTGAGTATATTTTTACTGAGTTGTCCTCTTCTAGTTAGGAGTGATAGGAAGATCTCAGTTTCTCAAATAATATTGTCTTTGTTGTGAACTAAGAGCATTGAGATAACCACGTTGATAGTCATCGGATTGGACCTCCAACTCATCATCATTTACAAGCATATAGTCCTCATCTTTCGGTAAATCTTTTTTTTCAATGTATTCTTCATCCTCTGTAATGAAGATATGATGTCCATATTCTATGAAGAAATGATTCTCATCTATAATATCATCTTAATCTTCCACCTGTTGATCATAATTCTACTCAAAAGGAGTTCGGATCTGTTTTTTTGCTGGTTATTCTGGAGCTCTTTGTTCCCTCTGTTTAATCCTAAAATGAGTCTACTGCCGCTGACCTCGGAAATTAGGATTCTGAAACTGAGTTTTTGGTTGCCTTTCAATGATAGACATTCTATCCACCATTCTCTCCATAACCCTGATCAAGGTATCCAATTTGGCATCAGAGGATGTGGATGGTTCCTCCTTAATTTTCACCTTTCTTTCACCTTTGGTCTTTGAATTTTTTATCATCAAATTTTCTTCAACACTAATTGTGTTTTTTAGCATCTCCTCAAGTGTTACAGGGCTTCTTTCTTGGAGCTGGTGTACCATATTAGGATCAAAATCATCCGGAAATTGCAATAGATCCAAACCTAGAGGAGGCTTGATATCATTAGGGATTGAGTTATATACTCAGGTAAAGCAAGCAGTAAAATCCTGAACAAACTCGTTAGGATTTATTTTTAAGTTATCATATTCAGAAAGAACCTAAAATGGATTCTTTTTCACTTCCCATATAGCTATAAATACATCAGTTAATGCTCCATATTTGCTATGGAATTGGAAGTTAAAGAACGAAACCATGTTTTAACATCCCCGGAGAAGCTTTGGGCAATGATCCTCATTTTTTCATCATCGGCATCAATCTCTTCTAGATCAATGAAATCAATGACCTTCACTAGGTGTTTTCGAGCACTAATCTCTGAGGTTTCATCAAAGAGGGGAAGCCTTTGACCATAGCCTTGTGGTAAGGCTACAAGTTGACCAAGTAAAACTAGAGATGAAAATCTTGCCATGAACCCTACTGAATGTGGTGCAGGAGTAACAATGGGAGGGGTAGAATGAGAAGTTTTATGAGGAAATGATGTAGAAGGGATGGAAGAAGTGGAAGAAACTGATTGAGATGGTGTTGGAGTGAACAAATATTCTTGCTGATATTGGATGATAGCTTTCTCAGATGTATGTTGGAGCTGGTTGGCTAATTTTTCAAGTCTATCAAACTAACTCCAAACTTTCCTATCAAAATCTGAATCATATTTGGATTATTTAGATAATGTGTTATCTTCAAGATTTATGGAATCAAATACTATTTTAGATCATTATTTAACTTCATACAACCTCAAGGGATCAAACACTATTTCAGACAAGGATGTTTCTAATTTTGATCTAAATAGAGATAATTCAAATTTCAGATCGAATGGAATATCTTCAAGGGAAAATATTTTTGCAGGAAATGTTGTAAACATTACTAATGTTGATGAACCCGAATGAATATCTGATTGTTGAGATCTCTTCTTTTTGATGAGTTTCTTCGGATCTTAGACTGGAGAGGATGGATGTGGATCAGGATTCGATCTTGTGTATCTTTTCAAAGCCATTGTATTCGTACTTTCTGCACCTCGGATCTCTACAATTTGAATCAGCCTTCACAAAGACTAAGGCCTATCATCCATAGTCATAGAATTTGATGAAAAGTAATAATACACACAAGGAAGATCTTTCACGTCGTTTCCCTGGCAATGGCGCTAGAATGTTAGCACTCTACCAGTTCTCCGAAGGCTGAAAAGGAGGCTGACAAAGGTAACCACATACCACTTTGACCTAGTAGCTAGCCTACCAAGCTGAGAGGGCTCTCTATATGAGATCACAGTCAAGGATTGGCTATGATATGAAGGATATTAGGCTAGATATGATAGGCTCGGTTAATTTTTGAGAGATTTAGGGTTTGATGCTATATCAGGGATGAAACCAAGTAGCTAGGTCTAGGTATCAAAGGGTTTACAATTGCAAAAATATAAAGGAGCAAGGTAGTAGTGGATATATTATGGCTTTAGGTTTTTGTAGGTATTTTGGTGAGTCTAAAAAGTAGAGGGATTTAATGAGCATGTTAAATATTGAATTCATTAAGCTGGAAGCATGAAACACAAAATGACATCTCCATATAAACAGAGCTAAATTAATATAAATTTTTATATGAATTGTAAGTAAAGATATTGAATATACAAGATATGAAGGAGGACCTATATATAATTCATTAAATACTATAACATAGAAAATACATGATCATAAACTCACTACACATGAATTCCTAGACAATAGTTGCAACTACATCCTTTGATTTATGAATATGAAAGTGAAAGTACAAGCTACAAGATTACAATACTCTAATATCCAACCAGTCAAATGACTCTGAAAATGATATCTATATACCAAAACAACATCTCACCTATCTCAAGGGTCGAATCCATCTAATGGAGGTCAACCAATTCACCTCATCATAGGAAACTAGATAAATTTGACCAAAATTACATTAACAAGCATGTATCTACCCTATTTAACAATTTACCAACTCAATTGCACCTCATGACATCACAAAATCATCATCATTCATAAATTGCATAGGTAAAAAGTTAAACTAGGTCAAAATTCCTGTGAAAAATTCCTTCTGGAGAAAGCACATCGAATTCTGGAGAAAGTGTAGCGAGCCTAGAGAAATCATAGTGAGTTGGGGAAAAATGACTTTTGGAGGCCTTCCAGGTGTCTAAATGTTGATCTGAAAGTTGCTATGGAAAGATTTGGATGTATTCTATATGATAGGCTCTTCAAGCACTCAAAAAGGTGTTTCCTATCCCTCCAAATCTTCATTCTCTGAAGAGTACTCAGAAAGCGTAGAGTTGCCTCCAAAAACCAGGTAGAAAAGTCACTTTTTGCATGTTTTTGGGCATTTTGACCCTCCAAAAGTGGCTGACATAGCTCCAGCGCTGATTGGGATTGATGTACTCATTAATAGGAATCCACCAATGCTGATTTTTCATCAAAAGTACCCCTCCAACAAAAGCTTAGTGTGGCCCACGTTGTGCTTTTTCCATTGTGACTGGTTTTCAAAATTGCCAAATTTGACCAAAATTTCACAAAAATCAAAACTTAGTCCAAAATTCTTCAAGATTGGTCCAAATATTCCTAAAAGGTATATTATTCTACTAATGAATCATCAACAAGTATCTCCAAGTTACCCTTCTCCTTTTGACTTTTTAGGGTTTCCTCTAGTTTTGCTAGCAATTGTTTGACGTTGACTTTGTAAATATGATTCCTGGCATAGTAGTGGTCATCCATGTGTTTTTGAATATTTTTGTCTCTATTTTCCTTGTAAATGATCTTCTCCAAGTGAATATTGACTTTCTCAAGCCAAAACTCCTTATTTTCATTGATTTCCATGGCTATCCTTTCTTCAAATGTCAAATCTTCATCTCATGGATTTTGTTCTCTTTCTTTCTGCAATGCTCTTCGAAGACCCAAGGTCCTTGGCCTCTTCCTTTTCACCTAATATTCATGATTTTCTGACTCTTCACTATCGGCCACTACTTTTCCTTCCACATCATGCATACTAGCTTCAAATTGATTTTTCTCTAAAGACAATTATTTTGGCTTCAACAAATTTTTCTCTTGTTCTAGGAATGAAAATATGAAATTATCCCTTGCCAAATAGTATTTGAGTGCTTTGATCTGAGCATATTTTTCCTTGATGATCTACTATGGGTTTTCATTTTCTTCAATGGCCTCCAAGTCTAATATTTCAAAGTCATGATGGATGAGCTCCTCATCATGCATATATGTCTCATGTTGTGATGGTAATCCTTGCTCTATTGATGTGGGCTTGGCCCCTTCCTCAGTCTGAGGAGAAAACACAATCCTTATGCCTCTCTGGTATGTCTGAATGACCTCAATCTTCCTCCTCACTGAAACTGTGCTAGGTGAGCCAACCTCCACATGTCTATATGGTGTTGATGGTGTTGATGGTGAACTAGGGCTAGTAGGCTAGCTACTAGAAGATAAAAAGACATCTACTTGCATGAAATTTTCCCAAGTGATGCTCTGCTTTTCAAGCTGGTGTAAAATAATGATTTTGATAAGAGCATGGTGAAAGAGGCTACTTTCAAGACTACTCTACTTGTGTTGAACCTTTTCTACCATCTTGCCAAACTTATGTAGAGGTAATAGGGCAAATCTTTACCCCTGTGAAATGCATGATAAGTCTAACATGATACCCATATAGTCTAGAAAATATTCCCTCACAGGTGAAGTACTTCATGATGATCTTCATTAGTGGTGTATACTTCTCAAGTAGGTGCCCTACTGGAAAAATCTTCTTCATGTTTTGTTGGTAATGTCTTCTGAGATAGGGCTGATAATTTTGAATGTATAGGTCTTTGTTTTTGAACCATTTTTCACCATGATTAGGTATGCATGTGGCCTAAACTACTACATCAGTTGATATAGTGAAAGTAACCCCCGCAATTATTACCTTGTCCTTTTTGAGTTGAGTGGCAAACAATTTGGTCAATGTGGCACGATATTTGACCTTCTCAATTTGTTCACAAAAAGGAAGACATCCTAATCCTTGGAAAGAGTGCTTGGATAGTGTTGAAGACATCATTTAAAGAGTGGTTAAGGGCTCATGTCTTATCACTTGGCCTCCCTTATCGTAATACTTCTTCTCCTCTCTTTAATAGTTGGCAAGGGGCAAAACCCTAATGGGACAAAATAGGGGAAAGGAGTAAAGGGATAGGATGAAGGGGTTAGGGAAGGGAGATGGGAGTAGGAAAATTTAGGCAGGTGGAAAGGGGTCTTAGGAAACTTCATGAAGTTAAATGGAGTTAAATGGGTAAGGGAATTGAGCTAGGAAATTTTTACACAGTCCTAGCTAGCGAAAACTACCCAAAATTGCAGAATTAGGCTAGGGTTTAGGGTTTTGGGGCTTAGGAATTGTAAATGAGGGGATATGAATGTTGTGGGAGTTGTTAATGGGTTTTAGGGAGGACAGAAAACTATGGGAATATTTTTTTTCCTTTCAAAACTTGAAAATATAGGCCAACCACTAAAACGTAGCCAAAGGGCCAATGGAGGGTTTACACACTAAAACAATGAAATTGAGATGCAAGGAGGGGTTGAATGAGGTGTAAATTCCTTGTCCATTGATGCTAGACACCTTGATATAATTTATAAGCCTTCAAAATTTGATTTTATTACTACAAGAGATAAAATGACGCAAGTGGAAGAAAGCGTAGCATGGAGCCCAGAAAGTGTAGTGTGGCTGCTTTGGCACCAAATTTTGGAATGTTTTTTACTTGAATTTTCTGATTTTGTCTTGTTAAATGAGAGAGAGCACTTCTTCAATGAGGTGAATGATAAAATGAGCTTGAATTGGCCTTTTATAACTTGTGGTGGTCACTTTTCTTCATAGTAGTGGGATGGCCCACTACCTGTCCTTTCACTTTTCTTTGAAAACTTGTAGCTTTGACACTTTCTTATGCAGCTTTAGGAACATTAGGAATTTATTACATATCGAAACATAAATTACATTTGAAACCAAAATTCATTTAAAAAATTTAGATATTACCATTCCTCCATTTGTCGTATTTTATGCATGAAATGGCAGATTTTGGATGAATGAAACCCTAATGACCTAATGGAGACATTGAGCTGAATGAAATCATGATGATGTTCACTGAAGTAGTGATAATGATCTTCAGTGATGGTACACTCAACTGAATGATGAAAAGGACCAACATGTAACAATTTTGAAAGGAGTGGAAATACCCCTAGACACACTATCCAGTGTCCAATTTTTTATTTGAAAACCTAATGAAATGAAAAAAATTTGACTTTGAGAACCTAACAAGACATGATAAGATCCAATTTGATCATTGGTGACAGGTTGAACAGATTGACACTAACATACCACATTACAATAATTTGATGGTTCATTGATTCGATGGCTAGTGGTTTTCATTTGTGGCTTGCTTCTCTTCATCTCACAATAGTTCACTTCTATTGACTCGTATCACATCTCTATAACTTGAAATGAAATTAATGTAGCTATCACTATTTCTTATGGTACATATTATACTCTTGTAGCTTGCATAATTATTTATGATGGATTTTTGACTACTCTATGAGATGTTCCACTAGCATATGGATCACCTACGATTCTTATGGTTCTCTCTATTTTTATGTCTCACATTACAAGAACTCTGAAGTTAATTTTTAGGCTCAAAACATATTGAATGGATGGATCACAATATCTCTAAACTTGCAATCTTATTTTATGTCTCACATTGTATCTATGAGGAAATTGTATAAACAATGATCTTAGAATTTGTACACTATATGGAAGTAAGGTAGTAATCCATAACATTGTATAACAGTAATCTTTGATATTTCAATAACAGTAACCCTATGTATATAAGTGCTTTGGATATATGGTAATAACCTTAATGATGACAATTGGATCTATGTTGACAAACTCTTATTATAAGTATGACAATGACTATAATGATTATAGTAGGATCTATGTTGACAGTGACTCCTATGATACATGTGATAGTGACCTTGTTTTTATAAGGTGGTGGTGACCTTGCTCTTATATGATGGCAATGACCTTGGTAATGCCAGTGACCTGTTATGGATACACGATGACAATGATTGATGATGGAAATTAATCTACATGGCAGTGATACTGTAGTGACCTTGCTCTATGATGACCTAGTATGTATGGTGGTGACTTTATATAGTCCAACATATATGAAAATTCTTGATGATGATATTGTTTCTTACAATAGTGATATGGTAGAAGATTTCTTGGACACATTGGTTATCAAAAGTTAGTTCAGAATCAAAGTTGTGAACTGACTTGGATTAGCCTTAGGAGGACTAATGTAATTATGTATATCTCTATGGATGTACTTTGTATCTTAGTTAAAAAATTGATGAATGTCTAATAGAAGAAGAATCTAGCTCTATTTTCCCTCTTGTGGGGTTTTTCCCTGGTCTCTGACCTAAATCATTGTGTCTTTATTTTTGCATCATTTTCTACTTTTTTTTTCTATTCTATTACATTTTTGTTCTCTCTACATAATTTCTAATGTTTATATGATTTTATGGGGTGAATTTGATATAAAATGTTAAAAATGAAATTATCTACAATAAATAAAAATCTAGCCCTAAAAATTTAACAATTTTAAGGTTAATTAATCATTAATCATGATTATCCATTAATCAAGCTTAAGGTTAACCATATGCTTGATCATCAATCAAGATTAATAATTAATTAGTCATATAATATATTAAGCCTTAGAATACTAGCGTATTTTTGTGTGGTCTGGGTATGTAGCTCGCATATGCATACCTCGTATGTATACTAATAATACTTATTGGAATCAAGTGTAACACCCTCCTCCCACATTTACACAAGTTAATCAGCTTACTAGGATAAAAATGTGACAAAGAGTTATTATGATATGAATCAACCTCCTATATCACCTTAAGGAAGTGGAATCAACAACCAAAACCTTACTGAATTCCCTCAGGTGCTACGGGATCCCCCAGGGCTAAACCACCATTATAGGTGCCCAGACCCTAAGCTAACTTTATTTTTCACTGACTTGACCTCCCAATTGCATACACAAGCCTGCATCCATGCAAATAAAATCCTCCAGATGTGTGAATAATCCTATAAGGGAGAGACTGCAGCATCAATTTCACAGTTTTGTTCCCGTGAAATTTGTGCCACATTTTAAGGGCTAGGCTCTAGGTCACTGCACATAACTTGATGAAAATTTATAAAAAAATTAATGACACAAACAAAAATCCTTCCATACAAAACTTATAGAATAAATTTACCTAGCAAGGCTTAATCATGACAGGCATTCTGTCAAACACATCAGAACATGTAATATACAGGTCATAATCAGACATCTGAAGATAGTGATTTAATACTTATCTGAGAATAATCAAGAAGGTTTGATTCCCTCTCAAAATAGATGCATTATCATCTATTATATCATGCATTCATTAATCATTACTTTACTAATCAAAACATGATGAGAACCGTAACTAAACTTTTTCATAGAACCATGCTTATAACAAACATATAACCATAATAATAAAAATGATAGAACAACCATCAAAGCCACATCATAACAAGTATAAATATTCATGAAATACAAGAGGGAAAAGAGCTCTTATTAACATATGCAAAGGAAAAATAATTCATGGACTTCCACGTACCACCCGACCATAGATTGAGTAGAACCAAATATTTCTTTCAGTGAATTACCCCCGTGCCATATTCCAAGCATGAATGTGGGACTCACAACAAAACAACCAGGGCTTCCTCAGGATTTAATGTGTATCCTGCCATTACTGGTCAAGGGGTTCCTAGGCCCAAAACCCTCATCTATACAACTAGGCTTTACTGTGTATCCTTCCATTACCAGCCAAGGGATTCCTAGGCCCAAACAACAAACATGCACTACCAAGATTTACTGCAGTCCTGCCAAACCCGTTCAAGGGATTACTAGTACCTAAACAAGCATGGATGCCTCCGGATTTAGTCACCAATACCTTGAGGAATTTTCATGTCTCCACACTCAGGATTTACCATGTATCCCTCAATTACCAATCAATGGATTCCTAGGCCCTTGGGAAATTTCCTGAGACCACTTCACCCAGTTCCAAAACCATCTAGAAATCTAGCTCCACCATATGAAAGAACCCCATCATATCATGGCTATCTAGAAATGGCAAGGCAGGGTTGAAGCCTATTGTCACACCTGGAAAAACCCATGTCAATGATAGAAAGGGAACCAAATACACACATGCATGCCAAAATTATCAAGGAAATCATACATGAAATTTGATACTTGCAAGTAATCCCACTGTATCCGCTTGATCCAACTATTCCTTTCTTGATGTTTTCTTCCCTTCTCTTTATTTTCCTCCCTTTGCCTTCCTTTCTCCAATGCTAGAGTGCTCCAAGAATGCTCTAAGTGTTCAAGAGTATGAGAGAATAAAGAGAATAGAGAGATATCCAAAACTAAACTATCAAAAAGCCATGAACTGATCCTCAGAAGCATTTTTATTAATGAGGCCTCTATTTCCTTCAATTTCCTTTATTTTTCGTTCAATTTCCTCCTCACATGTAACTTGTGAACTTTCACCTTCCTTCTCTCCTAATTTCCTTTATTTTCATCAATAAAATACCAATTAGTTCCTCTTTTCCTCTTCAAAGCCTTTTTCATTGCCTTTAGCCATAATAAACAAAATGAACACCCCTCTATGGTTTTTTTTCCCAACATTCAGCTTGGAATTCTTGTCCCATGACCTTCGTCTTAATTTTATTTTATTAACTTTATTACATGTATTTTTAACCAAAGTTGCTACATGAAGCACAAAAAGTCAATCACTCAATAGGTAGGCTAATAAAATAATGTAAGATAAGAAGATTAGGTAGGGTCATTACATGTATCAAGGTTTGTTTGGTGTGTAAGAGTAGGGGCTAAGCATGGTTTGAGCTAACATAAATGTGAAATTTAATATCTTTGCATGGTTAAATGCCATCATGGCATAATAGGTTTTGGATTGTTATCACATAATAAGATATGTATTATCTAGTAGTAGAACCCTCAGTTTTCACAGAGTTTCATATTAAAAATTCAATCCATGGTTTTTGCATCAAAATTTTGCAAACATTTGAGTTTTGAATGATAAGAAAATACAAATTCAAAACATTTCATTAGGTCGAAGCTAAATGTAACCTTGATTTTATGTGATTTTGTTTGCATATATCATTTGACAAATTCTAAGATCCCTTAGGAAATGGAAGGCCATGTCTTGGTGCATCGAGGTGTGTTTGGTGTATGGGAGTATATTTTGACAAATAAATGCATAATTTGAGCTAATATAGAGATAGAATTCAAAATTTTTGCACAATTAGACACTGCCATCCTATCACAAGAAATTTTTATATTATTATCACATAATAAGATACTTGTCGGTATTGAAATCATTATTTTTTCACTAAGTTGAATATTAGAAACACACATCCATAGTTTTTATAATGATTTCTTGTAAAATTTTGAGTTTTTAATGCCCAACAAAATTCACTTTAAAACACTTCATTAGATCAATGCCAAAAGTATCATTGAGTTTATGTGAGCTTGTTTTCCTATATAATTTTTTGTATTCTATGATCTCATTGGAAGTGGAATCCCATGTCTTGATGCATAAAGGTGTTTTTGTTTTACTTAAGGGAGTCCACTTAGTATGTGGAAATTTAAAAATTGTGCATGGTTAAATACCATTTCCCTATCACAAGTATGTTTTCAAATCTTATTGCAAATAAAATTTTAGTTTTTTGGTAATGGAATCCTTTTTCCTTGAGTTTCCATTAAATATTAAAATACACGGTTTGTGTGTCAATGTTTTGCAAACATTATAATTTTAAATGACCAATGAATACACATAAAAAACACTCCATTGGGTCAAAAAATGAGTGTCGTTGAGTTTTTGTAGGTTTGTTTGAATGTACACCTTCATGGATTTTGAGATCCATGGATTGCTCAAATTAAAATCTTTAAAACTCATTAGAATCATTTTAAAAATGTATCCTAGTATGATTTTGAGAGGATATGAGAATCCTTGAAAAAAATCTAGCCTTGAAATTCTAAAATAGAACTCAACTATACAAAAATGTAGGAATTTCAGGAAATTGTTGCTAAATGTTGGTTCTTGTATGGTTAAATTTCATATATTGTTTTTCCAAATCATCCTTATGCAAATTGAACAAGTATCCTTCAATCATAATTCATGGGATAGATGTAAGTGGTTGATTTCCTATAAGTGATTACTAACTCAGTATACTTATCATAAGTTGGAGCAGTTGAAAATAGATTTTTGATTTGACATAATAAGCAATGCACATTTGAGTTTACCGCACATTAAAAAAACTTATGGAGGTTGAAGGAATAGGTATTATTGAGTTTATTTGGGTTTGTTTACATGTATATTTTGACAAATTCTAAGGTTCCTTGGGTAATTGAATGCAATGTATTGGTGTATCAAGGTGTGTTTAGTGTGCAAGTGTAGAATATTGGGTCCAAGCATAGTTTGAGCTAACATAGATGTGAAATTTAAAATATTTGCATGGTTAAACACCGTCGCCTTAACATAAGTAGGTGTTATATTGTTATAACCTATGAATATATGTATTATCTTGATCCAGGTGGATATTTGTGGCCACCTTCCTATTCCACTTGGGGCCCCACCATTGTTTCTTTCCATTTTTAAGTTTCATTAATTACAACACAATTTACTATTTTTAGTAGTTTTTTGGGTCCTGAACTTCCAGAGCCGTTTTGAGGCCCTAAACGACGTTTTTTGGAAAAAGGGGAGCCATATGGAAGTTCCTTCAATGTTTCTCACTCAAAATTTGTATTCCTCAGATAGATATTCCATACAAGGTATGGTGCGTGTCAAACATAGATGGTATGCCAAATTTACGTCCCTGGGAAGTTGATGTACCAATTTACCTAAACGGGGCACATGGTTTTGGTGCTTCATCTCCTAGGGTTAGGTTTCCGGATGTTTAGGGATTCCCATTATTTCTAAATAATAAATAGGCCCTCGAGCCTCATTGTAACACAATTAAGACCTGTAGCTACCAGTGCCCTAGCTAGTTTATTTCCATTCTATCTGTAAACATATTTAAGTTCTTTGATATTAATGAATTGAAGTGTTATTTCCGCGACATTTTTTATTATGGTTATATATGTATTTTTTTGTGTTCTTGCATAAATATGGATTAGTGGTGTCAAAGAGGTTTTCTCTTTCTCGATCCTTCTTTGCATGTCCCCAATGAGGTCGGGGTATAAGGAGTTAGGGCTCGATCTGGTTGAACCTTTGCAAGATTAGCCTCACAAACCCCGACGGCCGCCCATGGGGGATGAAAAGAAAGATGAGGAAGTAGGAGATCCTATCAAAAAATTTATCGAGGAGGCCCTCGAAAAACAAAGGAACATGATGATGGATAACTTTGCCCATATCCTTCAACGACTGCCCACCGGCAGCACATCTGCATCCAGCAGCCACTCTAGAGGCGCAACTCCTTTTAAGGTACAAGTAACCTTTAACGTTCCCATATTTGAGGGAAAAATAGATGTAGACACTGTAGATAGATGGTTGAATCTATTAGAGAGATATTTCTCAGTTCATGACTTTTCCTACCGAGAGAATATTATTTTTGCACTCCTCAAAGTAACCCCCCATGTCAAGGACTGGTGGGAAACCTACTATGAGAAAAAGGAAGAGGGGTAATCCTCTCTGTTCTTGGCCGTATACACTTGGAATTATTTCTGAGATCCCATCAAGGAACAATATTGTCCCGTGGGGAGCTATGAGGACAAGTACATACAATGGACTATGTTGCGGCAGCAAAGGGATCAAGATGTGCATGAGTTGATGAATCTGTTCCATACCCTACACACAAATTTGGGTATCAAAGATTCAGAGAAACATTTAGTGTTGAAGTACCATAGTTGTCTACATAGATAAATTCAGGAGGAAATGGAGTTCCTCGACATCTCCTTGCTTGGTATGGCATACCAGTATGCTACCAAGATTGAGCATAAATTCAAACAGAAGAAGCAAGACTTTGGATCTACGAATCAAAAGCAAGGGAAAGGTACCCCCAAACCACAGAACAAAGGACAAAGCCAATGCATGGCGGCCCAAGACAACCTACCGAAGCTACAAGAAAATAATAACATTGCAAATCCAAAGAAGGACATGGGAAAGTGGCATAAGTTCCATAAGAGCTCCACTCACAACACAAGTGAGTGTCATGCCAAGCAATCACTAGTGGCCGAGATGAGGGCTTATGAATCAGATGCATGCTCCAACTCTGAATCAGAACCTGAAAAGGGGAATGACAAAGCTAAGCATATTATTGATGTTGAGCCCAACGCCATCGTTACCACTGCAAAGATCCAAAAGGAGGAACCCGAATATCCAGAGGAGGAGGAACATCTCTCCACTCCCAGATGTGGGTAAAGGGTTCTCCGCTACAGTTCATTGTTGACAGTGGGAGCGAAAAGAACCTCATTTCAATATAGTTCAGGAAGAAGTTGGGATTTCTGACCACAACACACCCACAACCGTACACCATCTTCACTAAGAATAGGATCTCTGCGTCAGCCATCAGTGTCGCCTTCCATACAACATCAAGCCCTTCACGAATGAGGTATTATGTGACATTGCTCCTATTGATGTTGTGATGTATTATTAGGACAATCATACTTGTGGGAGCGACATGTTGTGTATGAGTCCCGACCTCGCACTGTTATTGTTATTTTGGGCAATAATTTGTATAGGATATCAGAGGTACCACCACCTACCGCTATCTCTTTGGTTACCGAAAAATAATGCAGTAAGCTCATTTCCTAAACTGGGAAATTTTTTTTCCTGATGATCTGCCCCCAGGGCAAGAAGAAGACTTTAGCGATGACCTCCAGACAAGGCTCCTCCGCATGACAACAAAAAAAGTACAATGTCATGGAGGGGTATAGGGACATCTTCACCTCACCCATAGGGGTGTCTCTGCACTGTGAGTTCAAGCACCCCATAGATATGACCTGAGGTGCGCCACTTCCCAATGGACCGATCTATTGACGCTCTGTTCTGGAAAATGATGAAATCAAGAGGCAGATTCAGGAGCTGGCAGAAAGGTCACATCCGGTCGAGTTCATCGCCCTGTGAGAGCTCAATCATGTTGGTGCAGAAGAAGGATGGGACTTGGAGACTTTGTATTGACTATTGAGCATTGAACAAGATCATTGTTCGGAATAGGTACTCGATCCCATGGATTGATGACCTTTTGGATCAAGTCAAAGAAATATTTTAGCAATATCAACTTAAATTCTAGGTATCACCAAGTACCAATCGAACCCTCCGATGTGTGGAAGACTGGCTTCAAAGCCAAGGAGGGCCTTTTCGAATGGTTGGTCATGCATTTTAGGTTGACAAATTCTCACGCAACCTTCATGAGGTTAATGGGTGACATATTGCGGCCATTCAACAAATCATTTGTAGTAGTGTACTTGGATGACATCTTGATCTTCAGCCAGACTTGGGAAGAGCACCTCCACCACATCCAACATCTCCTCCAGCGACAACACAAGTCGTGTGCCAATTTAGAGAAGTTCACTTTTGGCATGACCAGGTTCAGTATCCGGGATAAATTATTGATGAACAGGGGGTGCATGTGGATCCAACTAAGATCCAAGTAATTTAGGATTTTCTAGTGATCAGGAGTTCATATTTTTTTCTCAAAATTCAAAGTTACAGGATTGGGTTGAAACTAGGATGGTTGTGTATATCTCTTCTTCTTGATTTTAGCGCCATGAACGATTTGAAAAATCGATGTCATATGAGCGAGATATCGCGTTCTGATCGAAACACCAAACAAGTAAATTGCGATAGTTTGGCCAAGTTTGACTAGGATTCATAGTCAGTAGGGTGGAGGTATAGTCAACAAAAAAGGAATATTCTCAGAATATTCCTCTCCTTAGAACTAATCACTATTTTACAAGTGTCACAATGCTATTCGTTGAAAGTATGGTTTGGAGGGCCAATCACAGGGTGCCACATGGCCAACCCCGAGGCTGCCACGTGTCCCTATAATAGAGTGTTAAAATTTAGTAGAGGCTGCGGGAATCGACCCCCAGACCTCCTGCCCAGCACATGCACAACTTACCACATGAGTTGCATATTATTTCATAACAACTATAGTTCACGGATTTATATTAAACTTTGTTGAAATCATATGTTTGGGGTTGGGAACCGCCAGCGGTCCCAACCTGTCAGCGGTTCCTCATATGTTTGGTCACATTGCAATGACAACCAACTGCACAGTCTACACGCATTATCCGCCAAATAACAGTTCCATAACGGTTTTCTCATGGCTACATTAACTTTAACCACCTCCGCACGGTCACCGCTAACAACACTTCAAACCAAAGTTACAACCACGGTTTATAACATGGGTTTCGCCCAACCGCCTACGGTTGTTAACCGCGGGTTTTGGGGGTCATGTTCCCAACCACTCACACTTAATGTTACAGTTAAATTTGGCAGCATTTTATGCAAGCACACCTTTTTTAGTGAAAAAGCTATTTTATCTCCAGTTAAGTGGAGTTCTCCACTTTTAGTGGAGATTTTTTAGGTGAAACTGGGAAAAAAGACTCAATTTTCGCCCATTTTGAGTGAATAAAGAGTCATTTTTTACTAATTGGAGCATTCTGGAGCCATTGGTGCAGAGAAAATAGCCATTGGAGCACTGTAACTGCATGTAATAGAAAAATTTTGAGCATAATGAAATATGGACATACCATTGGGAGATGGATGAGAAGATGTAGCCTAGGAGGGGTGAACTTCTTCATCATGCCTACTGTGTAAATTTCATGTGGTGACTTATTTCTCTATTTTACACTACTGTTCAGTGTTATTTAAGCTTGCTTTATGCTTCTAATTCACCTAAAATCATCTACAATTCATGGACAAACACCTCAATCCTTAAGCAAACTAATGAGACAAGTATGCACATGTTTATAAACTAAAAAGACACTTAGAAAAAAATAACTAATACAGTCATTTCATATTAGATTGGTATCAGATATAGATTTTATTCTCTGGTGTTGTTTAGTGAAATAATTGTTTAACTATTTGCAAGTTTTAGATGCTTACAAGGCTCAAGCTCAAGAGAGGAGAAGGAAAATTGGTGGAAGCAGAAGGGTCTCAAAATGAGCCACAACAAAGGAGAGAAATATTGCCACAATATCCACCACCTAGTTCACCTCCTAAAGATGCATAAGTTTCTTTAAGTATGCCTCATGAGGAAGGATAAATCCATGAAGAAGTTGATCCCAAGGAGGAAGAAAGAGTGTTCAGGATATCATTCCTTGACATGACTTAGATGATTAGAATCCTTTATCAAGAAAGGAATGAGAGACTGGAAGGAGAAGGATATAAACTTCACAAGGAAAGACAAGGATATTCAGGAGGTCACCATGATGAAGATAAGTCAAAGAAGGGAAATGTAGGAAATGGAGGCAATGGAGAGCCATCATCCTCACCTTCATCATCATCATGCTCTACTTCTTCTTCAGTACATCAGCCACACAAGTCACAGAACACTGGAAAAAGTCATTTTTTAAAACTTTATGTTAAGTTTGAATTGTCAATGTTTAATGGTGAATTCAATGCAGAAAATCATAATAATTGGATTAGGAAATTGGAGGTCTATTTTAGAATCTAGAACCTTCAAGATAATGATACCAAAATCCAATTAGCTTCATTGAGAATGGAAGGTGCAACACTTGTTTGGTGGGAAGCCAAGACAAAGGAGGAAATCAAGAAACATGGTAAGATTATTCTATCATGGTCAGATTTCATTACTGCTATTAAACAATAGTTTTATCCATTAGCTCATATGCAGAAAGCCATCATGAACTTGCAAAACTTTAGGCAATTAAAGGGAAAAAATGTGCAATAATACACCCAAGAACTTAGGAGAAGAGCTCTCTTATTAGGGGTAAATTTTCAGAGATATTAAACATGAGATTCAGTTGCAGCAAGATTTTCCTCTTCCAAACATCAGTATATATCGCATGTCGATAATGGATAATGTTGAAATAAAGAGGCAAATCAAAGAGATGTTGGATAAAGGAATCATAAGGCCAAGCACCTCTCCATGTGGTTCACCCATATTCTTGATACCAAAGAAAGATGGGACTTGGCGCATGTGTGTAGAGTTTAAAGATTTGAACAAGATTACGGTAAAAAATTGTTACCCACTCCCAAGAATAGATGATTTTTCTTGATCAGATGAAAGAACAAAAGTTTTTCACTAAGTTATATTTACAAAGTGGATATCATCAAGTAAGAATTTCAAAAAGTGATATATGGAAACTGCATTCAAAACCAAACAAGGACTCTGAGTGGTTAGTTATGCCTTTTGGTTTGTGTAATGCACTGACAACTTTCATGAGTGTTATGGATAGTGTTTTGCGTCCATTACTTGATGAATTTTTTACTGTCTACTTATATGACATTTTAATTTTCAGCAAAACAAGAGAAGAACATGTCTTGCATGTGAATAGAGTGCTTGATATTTTGAAGAAAGGGAAATTGTTTCTTAAGATGTCAAAGTGTGAGTTTGGAATGACTTATTTGGTCTATTTGGGACATATTGTAGGAGGAGGAGAATTGAGGATTTATCCTTCTAAAGTGGAAGCCATTTTGAATTGGCCCACACCCAAAATAGTAACCGAGGTAAGAAGTTTCTTAGGTGCAACTCAATATTGGAGAAAGTTTATTGCTAACTTTTCTTCTATCGCAACTCCTATGCATGCAGTGAAAAGTGTGAAGAAAGGCTTCCAATGGGAAGGAAAACAAGAAAACACTTTCAAAGCTCTAAAAGACAAGATCAGTTCAGATCCAATCCTTGCATTACCAAATTTGAGACAACCATTCGAGATTCAAACTGATGCTAGTGATTATGCCATGGGCGCAGTGCTTTTGCAGCATGGTAAGCCTATCACCTTTCGTTCTGAAACTTTTAATAGTGTTGTGACTAATTATCCTACATATGAAAAAGAACTATATAAGTTGGTACAAAGTTTCAAGAAGTGGAAACACTAATTAATGGGTAAAGATACTATTGTACATACCGATCACCAACCATTACAGTACTTGCAGTCGCAAACAAAATTGCAACAATCAAGACATTTCAGGTGAATGTGATTTCTTAAACAGTTTCACTTGGTTATAAGGTACAAGAAAGGTATTTTCAATAAAGTTGCAGATATTATTTCAAACCTAATCATTAGTGCTTCTACTTTACTAAAAAATTATTATGTTGTACATGAGAGTGACATAGAAAAATATGCACATGACATTGATTTTCAAATGATATGTATGCTAGTTTGAGTGAAGGGAATCAAGTTGAAGAAAAAGATTATCACATGCATAAAAATTTTCTGTTTCATTTGGGCAAGTTGTGTGTTAGCGCTCGAATCTGCCTCAGGCTGAAGAAGGCAACACTCGAGGCAACATCAAACCAACCTTAGCCTCGTAGCTAGCCCTACGAGGACAGGAGAGGGCTCTCTCCGGGTCTATCTCGATAAAATGAGCAATATGGTGCGAGATGACCTATAGTGAAATGCTGATCTTAGGCTAGTAAAGAGATATAAAAGGGTTTTTAACAAATGTTGGGGTTTTCTGGGAAGCATGGGATTAAGAACAGCTTGAACAGAGAAATATAATCAAAAACACAGATTATCTCCTGAGGCAAGGTAGGCAAGAAATTTAACAATTAAATTGAGATAAACGGAATGGCAAGACTGCTGAGAAGTCGACAAGGGCATAGAAGATGGATCCTTGTCAAACATAAGAAAACATTAACTATGAATACTTCCTCAAGACAGAGCAAATAAATTGAATTCTGCCTTTCTCACTTAAAAGTATTCAACAGAAATGATTTAGGAATGAAATGAAAAAACATTACAAGATACATATGAGACAGAGAAGAAACATATGTCAAATGTCATACCACAGGAATCTCAGGGGTAAGAGCTGTATTTTTCATTAAACTCTCTGTCAAAAACTGTACAAGAAAGCGCTCTGTTCTCCTCCACGCACCAGCTCTCAGAATTCTCTCCTCCCCTCTTACAAGTGATTTTACAATACATTAAATAAACTAAGAGAAATGCTAACTAATCGATGAAAATAAGGGGCAGTTACATCAATAATCATGAAAATAGGAAAACTCTGCTCTAAAAGGAATAGCGCTGTATTTGTTTGTTGATGACCAATGAATTGGTAGAACCTGTAGCTGAATTTTTTGAACTGCAACTGAAGACCCAAAATGGACTAACCAATTCGATTTGCTTTGCTGGAATAATTATCTGCGCTTCTGGCTTCTGACTTTGATTGCCATGTTACATTTACCATTTGAAGATCTATGCTAGCCAATGATTAAGAGACAAATATGGAGCGCAGATCCATCTGGATTGTTAACTGAAGTCATTAAATAGGGAACCTTATCGCTATGGTGGTCGAGCATCTTCTTTCTACCTATTTTGACTACGACATCTTACCGCTTTTGAATAAAATCAACAAAAATAAATTCCTTTAAACTAAATTTCCACGGTCTAAACCGCAATCACCAGCGAACACATATTAATGACAACAAGATTCGCAATATTTTGATTTTCCTGGATGCCCAAGGAAAAACAATCATTTGCTCTCCGAATGCCATCTTCTTATCTTCAGTTACAGGTATAAGCAGTTAAGATGCCCAACATAAAATAATAAGTCGAGAATAAACTTATAGCCTTTTGTTGTCAACTACTAAAATGACTAGGCGCATGATCAAACGTTGCATGCCATACAAACGCTCCTGAAAGTACCATCTTTCGAAAATCAAGCCTCTGCAACTTTCAGATCACGTTAACCATAAGCTGGCACGCATAAGGAAATCCCTTGCTCCTCCAATGTTTTTGAAAAAGGTCAAGCCGGAGCCGCTAAATATTGCAAGTACACAGATGTCACAATGTAGAGAACCAAAGAGAGGCTTGCATCTACACTCTTTGTATGAAATATGGGGGTGTTATCAAATTACATCGCCATGTTTACGCCTTACAGAATCTTGATTTGATGACGGAATTTACTCCTCGTGCCTGTATCTCAACATCAACATCATCACAACCATATTAAAAATCCATTGCACAATGATCAAAACCTGTTTGCAATTCGTTGGAGTCGTTTTGGATGAAGACTGGGCGCACAAATGAAATTTTGGGTGCTGTTGCTCTGTGGGTCGCATGCGTTCAAGTGGGTCGCATTTGAGCCAAGTGGGTCGCATGCGCCCAAGTGGGTCTCACACTGTATGTCTGTTTTACATTCTACTTCATTTTGATTTTTATTGGTTGTATTAGATCTTTTCACTGATTTTGAAGCCATATTCTCCACATTTCTGACAGAAAACAGTGAGGACTTTGGATTTGGTTCTTTTATTCCCACATTCTCTGAACTGCTAACTCACTTGCCGTCTATCCAATCCTGATGAAGCTGGAGCTGTGTTATATCGTACTCCAAGAAAGAATGGAAGAATGTGGTGGCACTGAAACGAAATCAGTGCTAATGTTGCGTTGAGGATTATTAAAATGGATCAGGGATGGAAATGATAGATATTCAGAAATCCAACGCAATGATCACAGATTTGATTGATCATAGGCCACTGCACACTACAGGATTTGGATGCTCATAGATAATAGACATGGCTTTGAAATTCCAATTTCATTAATCATGATAGAGCATAAAGGCAATTGCGAATGGTCTCAAAGCCAAAAGCTTGTGAACATAATCCTGGGATGAATTAGCCCGTCCAATTTTCAATCATATTTCTCAGTGTCACGTTACAAATGAGAATTTCAGCTTACCTTGAAGCAATAAAATTTTTTCTCTGCGAAGTGCATCTAAAGCCTCAGTTTGCTTACCTGCCTGTTTAAAATCAAGTGCCTTCAACTTCTCTGCTCTGATATTTTCTTCAAGGCGTATCCTTTCTTCCTTTGAACCTTCGGTTTTTTCCACATTTGCTCGTGCAGTGTCATTTCCCAAGTTACCATGAACATGGCTAAATGTAGAAACCAAACCTTTATTTCTTGGCACTGACTCCTTTGGTTGGCATCTGGCTAAAAATACCGTTTTCTTTCCAGCCAATCCCTTTCAAGGCAGATAACAACTGGGGATCAAAAATATCATCTACTGCCTCGCCATCATCATTGCTGATGCCATCAAGTGAAGTGTGAGCTTGTGAGTTCCCAGCAGCTGAAGCCATCACAAGAAATGTTTCTCCAACCCACTAATTCGTTCTTTCACTTGAATTTTCTGGATGCAAATGAATTGACAATTGTGGAAATATATTATGTATGATGGATTTTGATCTTCGATCTGGAACCCTCTTTGCAATATTTGAAACTTTGATATTTCTATTCAACTTTATTTTGCTTTGCCTCTGATTTCTGATGATGTTTTTTCTGTTTGTGCTTTTGCAGGGATAGGAGCTGGAGAAGCTGATGCCATTTGAAGAGCTGTAGAATTTGCAGCATTTTGACAAATTACATATTCATCATAAAAACATATTTGATGACTTCTTCTTCAAAACAGGGTTTTGAAGAAGAATCAATCTCGCCTTATTTACGATGACATTCCTGAAATGAAGACTTACTGAACTTTCCTATAGCCTACTTCTGAAGACTAAACCCTGAACTCCATAATTAAAATGACTCTTTTCTGGACCTGAGTAACATCAGTGACTGCAAATGACAAGAGATGAACCTTGGTGAATTTGACTATAGCGGGCTGACAAGACGGAGTCTAACATTGGCTCCAATGGGGATGGCAGCTGCCGCTTCTTGGAGGTGCCAAGAACCGCAGAGCTTTGGGAGAGCAGACAGTGCCTCCATCCATTGGGCAATGGAATCATCATTTCAACAACCAACACAGGCTTTGACACATTTATTGACTGAAACTGACCGAAAAGACTGAAAAACTGACTCAGCAAACTTCACACTAAAACTGTAATGAAACTCAGAACGAAATGCTGCCTTTTGGCTGCTTATTTATTTACAAAATCTACCCTACTTTGCTGTAAAAATAATAGATCAGGTAATACTGAAATGCCAGGTCAACCATTTAAGTAAACCTGAAAATGATGCTGCTTGAGAATGCTTCCACCAGATCACAGATGCAATTGCTGGCAGCCCTTCATGCACGTAATGAGCCTGGTCACGGAAAAGACAGCCTGATCTATCAATCAAACTGAAAAACGTTTCCATGTATGTTGCCATTGGATCGCGAAAGCCAGACTCTGTTGGCTGCCCCAACTCTGCAATACATACCTCCAGCTGCACACTGTCAATGCAAACATCTGTAGGCAAGCCTGTTATTTCTTGTTTCGATGGAGAAAGGATTTCCAAGAACTTTTTAGGGTCTTGGAAATCATATGACTGGATCTGCTCATCTAAACACTGAATCTCCTCCTCAACTCTTTCAACCACTAAGTCACAGACACTAGTTTTAGCTTGAAGAGGAAACTTTGGAGATTTCAAACATTGAAGCAAAGCACTGAAAAAATCTTCATTAATTTCAAAATCCACTAACCAATTTCTAACATCTTTTACAGCTTCACAAAGTGCAGGGTTTGCCACATACCCTACCATTGCATGAATGGATCAGTGAACACTGGAATGTCTGGATTGAGTTGGAGTCGCTGGGTGAATGTTTCAGCCTTCATATGTGTCCGACTGCTGTCCACCATCAGCAATCGGATCTGAACTTTGTCATCCTGTACAGGGGAGAACTTCCCCAGTATGGTCGCCACTATGTTAGCGCTCGAATCTGCCTCAGGCTGAAGAAGGCAACACTCGAGGCAACATCAAACCAACCTTAGCCTCGTAGCTAGCCCTACGAGGACAGGAGAGGGCTCTCTCCGGGTCTATCTCGATAAAATGAGCAATATGGTGCGAGATGACCTATAGTGAAATGCTGATCTTAGGCTAGTAAAGAGATATAAAAGGGTTTTTAATAAAATGTTACTCTTCAAAGTATGGGATTAAGAACAATAATGAGAACATAATCAAAAAACACGATTATCTCCTGAGGCAAGGTAAGCAAGAAATTTAACAATTAAATTGAGATAAACGGAATGGCAAGACTGCTGAGAAGTCGACAAGGTCATAGAAGATGGATCCTTGTCAAACAGAAGAAAACATTAACTATGAATACTTCCTCAAGACAGAGCAAATAAATTGAATTCTGCCTTTCTCACTTAAAAGTATTCAACAGAAATGATTTAGGAATGAAATGTAAACATAACAAGGAACGTATGAAACAGAGAAGAAACATATGTCAAATGTCATACCACAGGGATCTCAGGAACCAGAGCTGTATCTTTTCATTAAACTCTCTGTCAAAACTGTACAATAAAAGCTCTGTTTTACTCCTACACCAGCTTTCAGAATTCTCTCTCCCTACAAGTGATTTTACAATACATTAAATAAACTTAGAAAGGTGATAACTGATCGATAAAATAAGGAGCAGTTTCACCTAAAATCATAAAAATAGGGAAAACTCTAGCTTCTAAAAGGAATAGCGTCAGATTAATGTTGATGACCAATGAATTGTAGAACCTCAGAGTCAATTCAAAATCGCAACTGAAGACCCAAATAACCAAATCAGCAACTTGCTTTATTGATAACAGTCTGCATTCGCTTCCTTTACCTCATTTCCATGTTACATTTACCATTTGAAGATCTCTGCTAGCCAATGATTAAGAGACAAATATGGAGCGCAGATCCATCTGGATTGTTAACTGAAGTCATTAAATAGGAATCGAATCCTATTTTTCTGTTGTGGTCGATATCTTCTTTCTAATTTTGGCCTTTGACTATTTATTTCCCCTTACCGCTTTGAATAAAATCAACAAAAATAACCTTTAAACTAAAATTCTGCCGGTTCCAGCTGCAATCACCAGCAAATACATATTAATGACAACAAAATTCGCAATATTTCCATTATCCTGGATGCCCAAGGCAAAACAATCATTTGCTCTCCGAATGCCATCTTCTTATCTCCAGTTACAGGTATAGGCAGTCAAGATGCCTAACATAAAAGTAACAAGTCGAGAATAAACTTATAGCCTTCGTTGTCAACTACTAAAATGACTAGGCACATGGTCAAACGTTGCATGCCATACAAACGCTCCTGAAAGTACCATCTTTCGAAAATCAAGCCTTTGCAATTTCAAATCACGTTAACCATAAGCTAGCACGCACAAGGAAATCCCTTGCTCCTCCACGTGTTTTGAAAAGGCTGCTGGAGCCAGCGCTAACACCAGAAAAGTACACAGATGTCACAATGTAGAGAACCAAAGAGAGGCTTGCATCTGCACTCTTTGTATGAAATATGGGGGTGTTATCAAATTACATCGCCATGTTTACGCCTTACAGAATCTTGATTTGATGACGAAATTTACTCCTCGTGCCTGTATCTCAACATCAAAATCATCACAACCATATTAAAAATCCATTGCATAATGATCAAAACCTGTTTGCAATTCGTTGGAGTCGTTTTGGATGAAGACTGGGCGCACAAATGAAATTCTGGGTGCTGTTGCTCTGTGGGTCGCATGCGTTCAAGTGGGTCGCATTTGAGCCAAGTGGGTCGCATGCGCCCAAGTGGGTCTCACACTGTATGTCTGTTTTACATTCTACTTCATTTTGATTTTTATTGGTTGTATTAGATCTTTTCACTGATTTTGAAGCCATATTCTCCACATTTCTGACAGAAAACAGTGAGGACTTTGGATTTGGTTCTTTTATTCCCACATTCTCTGAACTGCTAACTCACTTGCCGTCTATCCAATCCTGATGAAGCTGGAGCTGTGTTATATCGTACTCCAAGAAAGAATGGAAGAATGTGGTGGCACTGAAACGAAATCAGTGCTAATGTTGCGTTGAGGATTATTAAAATGGATCAGGGATGGAAATGGTAGATATTCAGAAATCCAACGCAATGATCACAGATTTGATTGATCATAGGCCACTGCACACTGCAGGATTTGGATGCTCATAGATAATAGACATGGCTTTGAAATTCCAATTTCATTAATCATGATAGAGCATAAAGGCAATTGCGAATGGTCTCAAAGCCAAAAGCTTGTGAACATAATCCTGGGATGAATTAGCCCGTCCAATTTTCAATCATATTTCTCAGTGTCACGTTACAAATGAGAATTTCAGCTTACCTTGAAGCAATAAAATTTTTGCTCTGCGAAGTGCATCTAAAGCCTCAGTTTGCTTACCTGCCTGTTTAAAATCAAGTGCCTTCAACTTCTCTGCTCTGATATTTTCTTCAAGGCGTATCCTTTCTTCCTTTGAACCTTCGGTTTTGTCCACATTTGCTCGTGCAGTGTCATTTCCCAAGTTACCATGAACATGGCTAAATGTAGAAACCAAACTTTATTCTCAGCACCGACTTTGGTTATAACTGCCAAAAGGAAATGCTTTTCCGTACCCAATCCCTTCAAGGCAAAGATAACAACTGGGATCAAAAATATCATCTAATGCTTGCCCATCAATGGGCTGCTTATGCCATCAAGGAAGTGTGAGCTGTGAGTTCCTCACACTGTGGCCATCACAAGAAATGTTTCTCCCAACCCATCAATTGCTCTTTCACTTGAATTTTCCATGCAAATGAACTGACAATTGTGGGAATATATTATGTATGATGGATTTTGATCTTCGATCCGGAACCCTCTTGCAATATTTGAAACTCTTTACGCTTCGTTCAACCTATTTTGCTTTTGCCTCCCCATTTCCCACATTTTCTGTTTGTGCTTTTGCAGGGATAGGAGCTGGAGAAGCTGCTGCCATTTGAAGAGCTGTAGAATTTGCAGCATTTTGACAAATTACATATTCATCATAAAAACATATTTGATGACTTCTTCTTCAAAACATGGTTTTGAAGAAGAATCAATCTCGCCTTATTTACGATGACATTCCTGAAATGAAGACTTACTGAACTTTCCTCTAGCCTACTTCTGAAGACTAAACCCTGAACTCCATAATTAAAATGACTCTTTTCTGGACCTGAGTAACATCAGTGACTGCAAATGACAAGAGATGAACCTTGGTGAATTTGACTGCAGCGGGCTGACAAGACGGAGTCTAACATTGTGTATTCCACAAGGAGAGAGGCTAAGTGTCATGAGAGAAGCTCATTCATCTCTTATTGCTAGACACTTTGGGGTAAGCAAACCAATGGCGCATCTACAGAGGTATTGCTATTGGCCTCGTATTGTAGATAGTGTGTCGTGTTTTATAAGAGGGTGTTCTATGTGTGCAACAAGTAAGCCTAGTAATAGGAATATTGGGTTGTACACGCCACTACCGATACCATCAATGCCATGGAAGAGTGTCTCCATGGACTTTGTTGGAGGTCTACCTATGTCAAGAAAACAACATGATTATCTTTATGTAGTTGTGGATAGATTTAGTAAATGTGTATACTTATGCCATGTAAGAAAACCATTACTGCTGAATAAACTGTTGAACTTTATTTTCAACATGTTTGGGTTCATTTTTTATTTCCAAATTCTATTGTTAGTGACAGGGATTCCAGGTTCATTGGGAATTTTTGGTCAAATCTATGGAGAATGATGGACAACAAGTTGAAAAAAGTACTGCTTTTCATCCACAAATAGATAAACAAACTGAGGTGGTGAACATAACCGTTGTGCATATATTTAGAGGATATTCTAGCAAACATCCTAATTTGCGGGATGAACAATTGCATTCCATTCAACATGCTTACAACCGGGAAAAACACTCTTATTCACAAACCTCACCTTTTGAAGTATGCTTTGGGTATTTGCCAAAATCGTCATTAGACTTCATCTTTGGGAAGGATGTTGCAATTGATGGCCATAGTGACATTGATAAGGCTCGAAATTTCATTGAGAAACATCAACAAGTTTAAGAATGGCTTGAGAAAATTCAAAGAAAATACAAAGAGAGGCATGAAAAACATCGGGTTGATCACAAGTTTTAAGAGGGAGATGAGGTACGGTTGCACATTAGCAAAGAAAGGATGCCAGGGGAAGGTAAAAAAACTCAAACACATTCACTATGGTCCTTTGAAGATCATAAAACAAGTTAGTAACAATGCATTCCAACTTGACTTGCCTTCTTGTATGAAAATGTATTCAGTTGTTAATGTTGAAAACTTATGCTTGTATGAGCCACCTTTGATTGATGATCAAGGAAGTGATGTTCAACTAACTTCTATTGAATATTTCTTGCCATAATTTCTAGATGAGCTCAAAGAAGATACAATTCTTGACATAAGGACAAGAGCATCGAAGAGGGGAAGTGTTGACTACCTTTGAGTTTGGCTCAAAGGCACTAAACCAAGCAAGGAAAAATGGATGGATGTTGGAAAGGTGAGGGAGCTATACCCTCATCTACTGAACAGGTAATCAACTTTTGGGGTCCAAAAGCTTCCCAATGGGGAGGAGTTATCAGGAATTCACAAATTTTTCTCGCAATTCAAAGTTACAATATTGGGTTAAAACCAGGATGGTTGCGTAGATATCGTCTTCTTGATTTTGGTGCCGTAAACGGTTCGAAAAACCGATGTCGTATGAGGGAGATATCGCATTCTGATCAAAATTCCAAAGAGGTAAATTGCGACAGTTTGACCAGGTTTGACTAGGATGCATAGTCAGCAGGGTGGAGGTACAGTTAGGAATATATATATATATATATATATATATATATATATATATATATTCTCGAAATATACCTTTCCTTAGAACTAATCACTTTTTGGCAAGTGTCACAATGCTATTCGTTGAAAGTAAGGTTTGGAGGGCCAATCACAGGGTGCCACGTGGCCAGCCCTAAGGCTGCCATGTGTCCCTGTAATGGAGTGTTAAAATTTAGTGGAGGCCACAGGGATTGACCTCCGGACCTCTTGTTGAGCACACGCACAACTTACCACCTGAGATGCACGTTATTTCGTAGGTTTATGTTAAATTTTGTTGAAATCATATGTTTGGGGTTGGGAACCACTGGCGGTCCCAACCCGCGAGCAGTTCCCTGAAGGTTTGGTCACATTGCAACGACAACCAACTGCGTATTCTACCCACGTTACCCACCAACTAATGGTTCCATAACATTTTTCACATGACTACATTAGCTTTAACCACCTCCGCACGGTCAATGCTAACAACACTTCAAACCAAAGTTACAACCATGGTTTATAACATGGGTTCCGTCCAACTGCTGACAGTTGTTAACTGCGGGTTTTGGGGGTCATATTCCCAACCACTCACACTTGATGTTACAATTAAATTTGGTGGCAGTTTAGGCAAGCGTGCCTTTTTTAGCAGAAAAGCTATTTTATCTTCAGTTAAGTGGATTTCTCTACTTTTAGTGGAGCTTTTCTAGGTGAAACTGGGTAAAAGAGTAGGAGACTCAATTTTCGCCCATTTTGAGTGAATAAAGAATCTTTTTTTACTAATTGGAGCATTCTGGAGCCATCGGTGTAGAGAAAGCATCCATTGGAGCACTATAACTACATGTAATAGCAAAATTTTTAGCATAATGAAAGATGGACATGTCATTGGGAGCTAGACCAGCAGATGTAGCCTAGGAGGGGTGAAGTGCTTCATCATGTCTGATGTGTAAATTTCATGTGGTGAATTATTTCTCTTTTTTACACTATTGTATAGTTGTATTTAATATTTTTTTATGCTTCTAATTCACCTAAAATCATCTACAATTGATGGACAAACACCTCAATCCTTAAGAAAACTAAAGACAAGTATGCACGTGTTTATAAACTGAAAATACACTTAGCATAGCAAAACTAATACAATCATTTCAGATCAGCTGGCCCCAACCACTCTAACAGAGCTTTGCAGCTTTATGGTTTTTGCTAATTTGTATCATACGTTCGTGTTGGGATTCTTTCATATCACTTGGCCCTTGAGTCAAGTCACCAAGGGAGGAGTGAAAGAAAAATTATTTTGGTCGGAATCTGAACAGAAGGCATTCGTAGAATTGAAACATCACCTCTGCTCTGCCCCAGTGCTCACATTACCATACTTGAAACAACCATTTGAGGTAAAGATAGATGCCTCTGACTATGTTATTGGGGAAGTTCTTACTCAACAGGGGCACCCAGTGGCATATCACAGTGAGACACTATCCGACACAGTACACAAGTATCCCACTTATGACAAAGAAATGTATTACATTTTGCAGGCTTGCGGACAATGGAAGAATTGCATTTTGGGGAAGGAAACATTCATCCACACAAACCATCGAGCCCTTCAGTTCATACTGACATATAGGAAGCTGCAGAATGATCGCCATAAAAAATGGTCCACATATCTGTAAAAATTTCATTTTAATATCAAGTACAAGAAGGGAAGTAGCAATAATGTTGTAGAGTGCCTCAACCGACCACAAACATGATGCTAACCATAGTTCTCAACTCATGTAGGCATGAGACCTTTGATTGGCCGCTTCTCTACAAGAGCAATCCAGAATTTGGCCACACATACAAGACATCCTTGGAGGGTATGCAAGTTCTAAAATTTCACCTCTCGGATGCATTGCTATGTCACCTGGTACACCTTTGTGTTCCTTCAAGCGAGCGTGCCAAGATGATTTGGGAAGCACACCACAGTCGAGTCACTGGGAATTTCGGGGTCAAGAAAACAGTGGCAGTACTGTAGAATTATTTCTATTGGCCGAACCTTCGACAGGATGTTGGGAAGTACATTAGATCATGCACTGTTTGCACCATTTCCAAACCGACCATCAAGAGGTAAGGCCTCTATACTTCGCTACCTACCCCTAGTCGACCTTGGGAATCCATTTCCATGGATTACATGTCAAGCCATCCTTCTCCTAAGCATGGAAACAACTGTGTTTTCATGGTCATCGACATATTCCCGAAGGTGGCCATTATGTCGTTCTGCAAGAAGAATATCAGAGCAGAAACCACTACTAAACTCTTCTTTCAATGAGTGTGGGTGCACTTTGAGATCCCACTGTCTATCATCTCATATTGGGATAGCAGGTTCCTCAGCACATTTTGGTCGAGCCTCTGGCCAATGATGGACACTAAACTCACTAATTCCACAGCTTTCCATCCACAAACTGATGGCCAGACAGAGGTCGTCAAAAGGATGATTATACACATTTTACGAATGTACAATTCAAAGCATCTACACACATGGGATGAGAGCCTTCCCTATGTACAACACAGTTATAACTGAGCTCTCCACAGCTCAACTGGCCACAACCCGTTTCAGGTGGGCCTGGGGTTCCAACCACTATGTCCCATTGACATAGCCATGTAATTTGTGGCTACTCAGGCCGATTTGGCTCATGTCTAGTCTGAAGCTGACAAAGCGAACAACTTCATTGAGAAAAAATAGCACATCCACCAACAAGTTCATGACATATTGGACAGAGGCAATGCTAAGTACAAGCAATGACATGATCAACATCAGGTGCCAAACAACTTCCAGGTGGGTGAAAAAGTCTGGCTACATTTGTAGAAGGAGCACCTCACTGGACCCCACCGCAAGCTTCGCCCTCATACACCATCACCAAGGATGTAGGGAACAATGCCTTCGAGATCAGTATTCCACCATTCTTTGGTCTACACCCAATATTCAATGTGGACTGCCTTCGGCCCTACTTCCCACCTCTACTAGACACCTCCAACATTGCATAGCAACTCACACCAACAGAGTTAAACCCAAAATACATGGAACATGCCGCCACAGATTATATCATGGACATGCAAATCAAGAAAAATTTCCAACAAAATATCCAATTGTATTGGGTTGTCAAAGCTAGCCAACCCTTGCACCAAGGCAAGTTCATGAGGGACCAAGTTGAGCAGAAGTTTCCTCATCCCATGGAGGAACTCAACGCAATGGGGAAAATTGCTTCTTAAGAGGGGAGGAATGATCCAGGTGGATATTGGTGGCCACCTGCCTATTCCACTTGGGTCCCCACCATTTCTTCTTTCATTTTTTCAGTTTCCTTAATTATAGCACAGTTGACTATTTTTAGCAGTTTTTTGGGTCCTAAACTTTTGGAGCCATTTTGAGGTCCTAAACGAAGTTTTTTGGGAAAACAGGGAGAAACATGGAATTCTCTTCGATGTTTCTCACTCAAAATTTGTATTCCTCAGATATATCTCTCTAACAAGGTATGGTGCACGTCAAATGGAGATTTTATACCAAAGTTACGTCCCCGAGAAGTTGATGTACCAATTTACCCAAACAGGGCCCATAGTTTTGGCACTTCATCTCCTAGGGTTATGTTTTTGGATGTCTAGGGTTTTCCATTGTTTCTATATTAAAAATATGCCCTCAAGCCTCATTGTAACACAATTCAGAGGCATGTAGCCACCACATCTCTTCTCAGAGATAAGCTACCAGCGCCCTAGCTAGTTTATTTTGATTCTGTCTGTAAACAAATTTCAGTTCTTTGATATTAATGAAATGAAGCATTATTTCCATTGAATTTTTGTATTTTTGATTATCATGTACTAGAATACTTTTTTTTATTATATTTTCATATTAAGAATGAAATCCATGGTTTTTGTGGCAAACTTTTGCAATCATTTGAGTTTTGAATTACCAAAAAATACAGATTTAAAACATTTCATTTGGTCGAAGCCAAAGTTAACATTGAGTTAATTATGTGGTTTTGCTTGCATATATCATTTGACATAGTTTAAGACTGCTTAGGAAATGAAATACCATCTCTTAGTACATTATGGTGTGTTTGGTGTAAGGAGTAGATTTTGACAAATCGATGCATAATTTAAACTAATATAGACATTGAATTATAAAAAATTTCACAATTAGACACCATTTCCCTAGTACAAGTAGGTTTTATATTTCTATGACATAATAATATACTTGTTAGATGGTATTAGAATCCTTCTTGTTTCATTAATATTCATATTAGAACTCACATCCATGGTTTTTGCATTGAACTTTTGTAAATGTTTGAGTTTTTTATGACCAACATAAACAGATTAAAACACATCATTAGATCAAGGCCAAAGGTATCATTAGGTTTATGTGAGCTTGTTTACATATATAATTTGATGGATTCTAAGATCTCTTAATAAGTGGAAGCCCATTTCTTAGTTCATAAAGGTATTTTTGTTTTACACAAGGGAGTTCATTATGCAGCAATGTAATTGTTGCCTATAGTTAGATACCATTACCCTAGCACAAGTACATTTTCAACTCTTAATACAAAATAAATTATTGGTATTTTCATAGTGGAATACTTTTTTTCTTGAGATGCGTGTTAAATATGAAAATCCATGGTTTTTGTATTCAAGTTTTACAAACATTAGAGTTTTGAATGACCAATGAATACACATAAAGAAACACTCCAATGGGTCAAAGCAATGGGTGTCACTAACTTTTTGTAGGTTTGTTTGAATCTACACCTTCATGTATTTTGAGATCCAAGGATTTCTAAAATTAAAATATATAAAAGTTTTAAATGTATCTTAATAGAATTCCAAGAGGATCTAATGATCCTTATCAAATTTCCAAGATTTAAATTCTACAATATACCTCAAATATATCAAAATGTAGGATTTGAAAGAAATTGTTGCTAGATGTTGATTCTTGTATGTCTTATTTCAAGGGTTGTTTTTCCAAATCATCCCCATGCAAATTGAACAGGGATCCTCCAATCATCATTCATGGGATAGATGTAAATGGTCATTTTTTTATATGCAATATCCAACTTAATATACTTATAATAAGATGGAGCAATTGAAAATAGATTTTTTATTTACCATCGTAAGTAACACACATTTTTGTTTACTACACATTAAAAACACTTATATAGGTTGATTCATAAGGTATTTCTAACTTTATTTGGGTTTGTTTACATATATAATTGTTTATATTCTAAGATCCCCTTGACAATGGAAGGTAATGTATTAGTGTATCAATGTATTAGCCCCACCTTTACCTTGTTTTTTTAATTTAAAAATCATAGTTGAAATGTCAATATGGAGGCATGACTAGATATTGACACAAATGAATCCCAAACTCATAAAATTAAATGTAATTTTAGTTATTGGATTGGAGAAGTAGATGAAAAATATCCATTTTTTTAGGGAGGATGCAAGCTCACTTGTTTTAAAATCCACAAAAAGAGCCCAAGAGCTATTGTTGAAGTCATTTCTAATCCAATAGAACAACCACTGCCTAAGAAAATTTACGAGATTGGACTGGAGCGGGGAGGGTAGAGGACGATACCCATTCCTCCCGAAGATTGAGGAGATATTAGGTAGGTATGACTCTTAAAGAAGAGAATATTTGGCCAAAAACAAGAGGAGAGAGAGTAGAAAGCGAATTGAGAAAGAATATACATGCAAAGGAAGTATAGATACATGCAACAACAAAGGGGGATGGGTTCTTCTCCTTCTCTTTTTCCTCAGTTGTTTTTTGACCCTTAAAATGGACAAGACTTGTGTGAATAGCATGGAGTTGTGGATCACGATAGGAGGAGGTCGAGGCATCATGAAGAAAATGGCTAAGCCACACACTCCGTGAATTTTGGGTGTTATTCCTTGTGTTTGTGTTTGGTGCCACTAGCTTTTGTGTCCATGCCTAAGTCGTTAGTGGAAGGCTCATTGAATGAATAAATCACTATGGTTCTTATTGTATAGTTGATAAAATACCTGGATAGGGTAATCTGAGTCACCATGGTGATTTCTAGAGAGTTGATAAACCACTTGGAAAGTGGATCTCAGACCCTTATGGTGCTTGCTATGAAAAGGCAGTTGATAAACCACTTGGACAATGGATTTAATCACCTGGAATAAACAATACCCCATCGATACCCTATGCGAAACCCTGTGAATGGACTCAAGAGAGTAAGTTATTTACTACAGTTCTTACTATAAGTGGATAGTTGATAAACTGCATGGAAAATGAAATCCATCTCTGATTCCCCACTTAAGTTATTGGTGTGAAGTTTCCATTGATTAAGTAGTCCCTTAGACTTTGGATTCTATCTTGGGGGTGGTCAACTGCTAGAAAGGTTGGAGTGTAGTTAGCCTATGGTTGGGTGGAGAGTTGAAGTCCCTCCTTTATTTTCCAGTCACTATATCACATTTTGAAAAGTACAAATATTGTGCATATTTGAATCATGGGCTATGAAAATCTTGTTATGTTAATATGATATTGTATATCCATGTGTGAATTCCTAAATATTGTTGTTACAGTCAGTGTTATCTATCTTATATGTTTATGATTTCAATGACTAGTATCACCATGGAGTTGATGACATGTTCATGAATTATAGGTTATTTATATATTGCGAGTTGAGTGTGTACATGGGATGTGTTTAAATTTATTTACATTATGAATGTTGTTGCAAGTTGTGAGTGTTTTCACACTTGTTTTATTGTTATGATTTGGACTGTTATATACTTAAACACTCATAATTTCACAATATTAAGAAATGAATGATAAAATTGCTTAAGTGTGGGTGTTAGACCTGACTGAGCGAGATGCTGACTTGTGTGATCGATTGAAGGATCAAAGTTTAGATTTTGAATGTGTTTTTCAGAAACTTTCAACCTTTGGGTTATTTTCCCTTTCCTTAGAAAAAATTATGAATTCATTGCCTTCATTAGAGCTCTATTGAATCTGGGGATCCAAAATTATGGGGATGGTCGGAATAATTACTTTGGACATATCCTCGATCTCTTTGTGGTTATATTTATTTTCTTTTTTAGTGTGTGTATTTGATAGTCTAGGGGTATAGAAAAGGTGTTGCCTTCGCGCAAGGCCAGACTTACCCTTAGCAAGATATTGCATCATATCTCGTTGGAACATTTTGGGGTGGCAAAATTTGTCCATCTACTTGGATTCCAAATTGTTGGAACGGGGTCTCCTAACAAGTTGCAAAACTGGTCCATTTTGGTTAATTTTGATTATATTTAATATAGCACAGGGGTTTTGGGGTGGGTTAAAGCCCCGAACGCATTTTTATGGGTCAAAGGGTAAACTAGGGGTCTGAAAACCATGGGTTTCGAACCATAGGAACGTTGAGGCTAGATTTTTATAAATAGAGATGCATTTTGGATTGAAAAGGATAGGAATTAATGAGATATTGATACGATATGTTGCTTAAGCAGTCTGTTTGTGTTTTGGGGAATGGACTCCTGCTGGCTGTGTGCGCAAAGATCCTAGTCCAGCTATGTGTGGACCCTGCTGTTGTGTGCGCGGGTTGGGAAGGGAATTGTAAGGAAAGAATGATGAATGAATGCATACGAAGGATTATTAGAGATCTGAATCTATGAGTTCTGTTATGTGAATTGCTGATAATTGTTGTGTAATGTATTTTCTGTCTTTAAGTTGCGAAAGGTCTTTGTACTGAGCTATTGGATCTAGATATGTTATGTTATGTTTATGTATTGTTGTGTTTATGATATAATAAGCCTATAGCTATAGATCTAGTGCACGTGGATGCGAAAAGGAACATAATTAACCCTGCGCAGGACAAGGTAATCTAGGAATTACAGAAACAGGATGCAACCCTGCTTGCCTTACCCATCCTTTCTCAGGGTGCGGAAACCTGGTTCCAGCACCCACCCATATTACTTCAGGTGAGACTGTGACCTGTGAAATCAGGTCACTGCCGAAAGGGCCAGTAGTATAGGGGTTTTTTGGCAAACCTTGCACACCGAACGTGGGTCAGGACCCCTCAAGCCAACAAATGGTTCCGTTGCCGAGACCGGAAGGAGGTTGAGAAAGAGATTGGGTACTGACAGGTAAATACTAAAAATGGTACCATGGCGACGCGGTCGAAGGCCCTGGAAACCATTATGAAGTTAGAAGCTATGCCTCATAAGGGGGCTACGTTAGACGTCCAGTAGATCCAGAAGCATATTGAGGCCATGCACCAGGAAATTCGAAATCTGTGACGGGGGGGAGAGGCTGGGACAGAAAAAGGATCAAGAGTGTGTAGCCTGGAACAATGGGGCCTGAGGGGACCTACGCTGGGGCATGGAGGAAGCTGCACAGAAGGGTGGCGTAAAGTCAACCCACGGGCTTGTCTGGGCACCCCTGATACCGCATTAGAGTGACACCAGTGCCGACATTTCCAGTCAGTTGGCCATAAGGAGCAAGACTGCTACGTCCATAAGGATGCAATGAATAAAGATCCTACCTCACCAAGAACCCCCTCGGGTAGGGATGACTCCCCCCCTGGGAGAAGGGACGGGAGCCAAAGCAGAAGCGCAGGTCACGGTCGAAGCCAATCAATTTGATATAACTGTGGAGGCACAGGGAACTTTGCGAAGGATTGCCTGCACCCTATACGACAGACCTGCAGGTATTGTAGACAGTTGGGCCACACGCTGGAAGACTACCCAACCCTAAAAACCAGGGTATGGGGAAAGTGACTTTCATCTGCGTAGAAGGTGCGAAGGGTCCAGACCGAACTGAGGGGTCCGGACGCAAAGGTAAATGTAGTAACACACAGTGGAGTGGTGACGGGAGGGGCTAAAAAGAAGGATGAAGCTGATACACTGATCCGCAAGGTAGTTAGCAACCAAGAAGGTCTAGACCTGCGCAAAGTAAGGGAAACGTTTAGGGATGCCTGTTTGTGCTCAACCTAGTCTCCTAAATTGAGCTCATTTAATTTGTCAACCAGGGTTGGTAAACCGCTGAAGTGAAGTGCACTATATGTGCCTAAGTAACCTCTTCCTTCTTCGTTGTGTTTAGTGTTTTCTGAAGTTTTTGGTTTTATGGTTTTATGTTTAAAAAGGAAAAGAACTAAGTGCTAAATGAAGGGAAACTATTGGTCAAAACAGAGTGAAGCCTAAACTATGATGGTAAACAAATGCAAATGCAATACTGAAACAGAGTCAAATATAAACTATGACTAAGAAGAAACAAAGCTTGATAATGATTTTTAAGCAAATGACTCAAAACATAAACCTAATTTGTCCCATTCTTTTGTCAAAGGTATTTTGAAAGAGATTGAGAAATGGTCAGCTAAGTATGCAAATTCTCCTAAGCTAATTATGCAAACTCTCCTAATCTAAACAATTAAACAACTAGCTTATAATGATGCAACATTTCATCCTTGATTAGAGATTTGTTGAAGCAAATTTGGAATAAAACATTTATACCATCATAAGATCTTCTATTCTAGGACTAGTTCCTACATCTATTCTGCAATTTAATTGAATGTCACAAAACCTTACTCAAGAGTTATTGATTTCTTTTCAAAGTAGTCTTTTGAGGGAGGGCTCTGTTTATGAAGTGATAAGAAAATTGCAGAGGTACTTCAGGCCTTAAAATGATATTGTCTTCTGTTCATGTAGTTATGAAGCAATTATAGATTTTAGAACAAGAAGAGGTTTGTGAATAATGAAGGCTGTTTTGTTAATCTTAACAACTGAAGTAATCTAATGTGCAGTGAATGACAATCTGAATGTGAAGTGAAAATGCAATGACTTAAGCTAAGAATGGACTTAAGATGTCACTAATCTAAAACAATGCTGAACTACAAGTCATTATCAAACTCAAAATAGAACAACTGAGCATGAGTTAAGTGCAATTAAACTCCGGAGTATCCTAACTTATGCTATGCAAACAGAAAGACTGAAAGCAATTAAAAACTAAGATATCATGGCTATCTCCCACTCGTCATTATGATATTTTGGGCAAGCGTTTAAGAGCAAGGACAACTATGGTACTTAGTGCAAACACACAAATGAAGCGTTCAGGATCACAATCATGCTTAAAACATTATAAAGATTTCTTGGAAGAGTTTCTTCTTGTGGAAGAGTATTTAGCATAAGTATAACTGTGATGGTGAGCAAAAGAGATTACAATTAAATCCTACGATACTATAGCCATTTCCCATTCATTTTCATAATCTGTTGGAAGAGCTTCTTCTTGTGGAAGAGTATTTAGAACGAGTTATAACTATAGTAACTAATGAAAACAACTACGAATTCAACTTCAAAAAAAACGTAAAGGCAGCTAGGATACTTATCTAAATTACGCAAATAAATCCGTGCAAGAGGCAGGGGCCCTCTACCACCTGACGGAATCTAACTCCAAATCAAATCAACGCTTTCAAAACAACACTGTCTGCTTCATTAAAAGTGAAATAACTTGAACAGAGCACTCTGCATCTTCAGAAATGTAGCACAGAGTCTAAGCAAAATCTGGAATGAAATCTCTACCTAGCTCTCGGTTTCCCAAGTGTTTTTATAACAAATGTGCATAACAGAACTTGCAACAATTCAAGGGTCATTGTCTTTCCTTATCGAAATCATACTAGGACTCTTAAAGTGGCTACGTAACAAGGAAATGGACATCTGGACTAAGACAGTCCTATTAGAAGTCTGTCTTCTTAAATGTGTTCCCACGTACCAAAACCATACACAGAATTCGTTTCTTCCTTCATGGTGAGCAACGAACCATGTAGACATGACGTGGAATATGCCCATATGCGGTTTTTCTTGAGAGGACACCTGTAACCCACTCAAACTGTAAAACAGCTGCGGAATGCGGGATCAGCTACGGAATGCGCGGTCAGCTACGAAATGCCTATATTCTGTAGCTATTTTGCAGAAAATTGTTAAAATAGCAAAAATCATGAAAATACAATATGTTAATCAATTTTATGTAAACCTTAAGAAATCCTAATCATTCTTCATTGATTTTAGGCTTACGAAGTGATAAAATAATGATGAAATGAAGTGAAGGTTTGTAAAAGAAAAGGCAATTCTAAGGCTTAACATACCCCCACTGCAAGACTATTGCATGTCCTCATGCAATTTCATCAAAACTTATTCCATGTGCTTTGAAACCTCTGTTAGAACATCCAACCTTATCTTTCTGCTTCTTTTGGCTCTAATCTGTTTTCTAATCTCTGTTAACTTTTCAGAGATTAGTTCTTCATCTTCCTTTTGTAGTGGAGTGTCAAGTTTATTTTCAATATCCATGTCAGTTTCTCTTCTTCTGCTCCATCAAAAGATTTGACAAAAGATTTTGTAATCTCCTTATGGAAGTCATCAGATTTCTCTATAAAATTTAACCTCCTTATCTTGTGGATATCCTTCAAAATACTTGACTTCAACTGATTCTATCCTGACAATTAGCCACATTCCTCCTTTGTGCAGATTATCTTCCTTTCAGAATTACTTTTCTATGCTTGAAGCTAGATTGACTACAGAGTCTAATGCTTTATTTTGAAACTGTATCTCTGTGTTTGAAGATGGATTAGTTGAATAATGATGCTTCACCCTTAGAATTACCTTTCTGCACTTACAGATGGATTGGCTGCAAAGTGTAAATGGAAGTGAATGGATGGAGGCAGTTAAGCTATAAGGGAAAATGAAGTGGCTATGGATCTGATGGAGGATTTATGATGAACTTGTGGTGAAATAAGTGAATGATACAATCTTAAGGAGATATGGAATAGTAGGTTGGAATGTTGGATAAGGGATATGGCCAAGATATGTTAATCAATTCGAATGATAGGTTGTTTTAGGAAACATATGATTATACACATTGTATCTATTTCATGCTTTAACTTTTTGCTATTAAAATAATTTTCACAATTTACCTCAGAATTTTGACCTTGTTAATTGTTGTGCTTGATGCTGTTCCTTTGGTCCTTTTTTAGCTTGTTGGTTTTCAAAACAGAATCCTTCAATTTCCTGTAATCATCATCTCTTTGTAGGCTGTACAATTATGTCAGAACTGCTGAATAAGATGTGGCTGCAACATGCAATCTGTAAAAAGAAATGAAGTATGAATATGGAAGATGGATGTGAAATGTAATGGAGTGAAAGTGGAATAGGACTTGTGAAATGAAATGAAAATGGCGTGAGATGGAGTGAAAGTGGAATGGACTTGTGAAATGAAATGAAAATGGCGTGAGATGGAGTGAAAGTGGAGTGAGATGGAGTGGAATTGTAGAATGAAATGAATTTTGCAATTTCTCTCAAATGGTACATTAGACTTCCCTGAAATTTTCTGAGGTTGTTACCAATATTATTATGCATCTTCTAACGAAAATCCTCTGCCATTGGTTGCACGGATCTCCCAAAAAAATGAGAAATGGCTGTAGCTGAAAGTGGCCAATTTCTTGAAAAATACATACTGAAATTTTCTGAAATTTTCTGTGTTTATTCACCCTACCTCAATGCATTTACCATAAAAATTTCAGGACCAACGGATGTACAGTTTGAAAGTTATGATAAAATCAAATTCTGCCCTGTTTCACCCTTCATTCTGCCCAATGTTGCAACAAAAAAGTACGCCACAGACTCATTTTAAGGCCAAATTGAGTGATTCCAAAGGGAAACTGTGTATTTTTACCTTCTCCACTGCCACATGCTTTCAGAATTTAATTTTGACGAAGAAAAGGTGCTGTTGTGCAAAAATACTCAAATCTGTCCTATTCTGTCCATAATGCTGAAAAATGAAAATCTGCCTGAAAATCCCTTCTGAAATGCCCTTGAAAATTGCTTTTTTTCCAAATTCTGTCTGCATCTTACTCAATTTATCATATTCTGAGAAAATCCAGAAGCTCAGAATTTTTTATTTCTGCTCCAATCTCTTGCAATACTTGCGCCAAAACTGTCTTCTGGAAAAAGTTGCAAAAAGACGAAAACAGGCTGCTACAGCAATGGCTGCAGAAACTGCCACTTTCCGTAGCTGTTATTGAATTGAAAAATATGGACATGCTGCTACAAGAAACTAATGAAATGTACTGCTGCAAGTTGTTGTTGATTCCATAAAACCATTAGTCTTCATCAAAGCCAACATTCATGGTACAATTCTTACCATGCGAATAAATGTGTCAAAGTCGAGCATGGGAAGAAATCATTGGATTACTGATCAATAATGAAAATCGTTAACCAATGCGAGACAACTCACCGATAATGTAAATGAGTGTCAAGGTACCTCAGTGCATCTTGACAAGGACGAATGAATGTGTCGAAGTCGAGTTGCCTGCAAGATTTGACAATCAAGAGACATTGTTGTATTCCCATTGTTATCAACGAGGAGGCTTGCCATTGATGAATGCAAGCTCCAAGGCACTTCAAATAATCTCTAATCTTGATCCCAGATAAAGTGTTGAGGTCGATGGGACAAGATCTATTGGAAGGTGGACCTTAAGGAATTCCACATCATCCAACTTGAGCATAGAACCAAGAATGATTTGAAGAACCATGAAAGATTGAAACCATCATGAAATTGTAGAACTTATTGTGAACTTTGCCCGCCAGTTGCCTGGTTTTCAAACAAAGCTCATGTCCAATTGCGCCAGCAAGCTGGTTTTCACAATAGGACTTATTTTTCTCTTTACTCTTTTTTTTTTTTTCTTTTTTTTTTTTTTTCTATTTTTTTTTTATGTCCTACTCTACTTGAAAAAGAAAATCTTGTTCAAGTATATGAGTACTTCCAATGGAACCATGTCTGTAACAAGATGATAGATAAACTCATATGCAGGTTTGAAAGACACTCTTTGATGTGTACCTGTATATGAGATGCCAACTGTCTTGATTTAGATGATCTCAGAAGATATTGAATAATTGAGCATTGGAATCCGATGACTGAATTGAACCAAGATTCAATGTAATCTTGTCTTCCTTGTCTTTCCTCTATCATGAAATGCAAGTCTTCAGAGATGTGATCTTCATTCATAGAATCTGGTGATAGGCATGCATGAGACTTTTCAATCTCTGGTTCTAATAACTTCTCTTTATCAACAGACATCCATGATTCTTGGACCTTATCTGAGTCTTCTTCTTCTAGTTGTTGTTCTTCAATGACAACTGGTGAATTATTTTTCAATACCTCAGAATTGTAAGTTGATTGAGGTGTTTTATTGTTGGGGATATGAAATGGTTGTGGAGGTAGTGGAGTGGGGAATCTTTGGGGTGTTTGTGTGGATGGTAATGGAAAAGGTTGAATTGAGGTCAAATGAGGGTGATTTTGATGTTGTGGTGGAGACAAATGGTATGAATAACATTGATCATGGTATTGAGGATAGAGAGGGAAAGATTGAGGATATGATGGATTTCTTTTATAGGGCCTTTGCCAACTTTGTTGCCAAGATTGGTTTTTAGATTGGGATTGATATGGCCAAGGTTTCCAAGGTTGGTTTTGAAGTTGGGATTGAGATGGCAAAGGTTTCCAAGTTTGGTTTTGAGGTTGGGATTGAGATGGCCAAGGTTGCCAAGGCAAGGGTGTTCTCCAATTACCTTGAGGTTGTTGTGCATAAACTTGAAATTGTGCATAAGGATATTGCATCGTATTGGGTTGATGAGGCTGCCATAGCCCTCTTGGAGCTACATAACAAAGTTGCTCTTGTGCTTGATTTGCTCCATTATCCTTCTGGTAAATTGCCTTCAACCCTGGTAATGATGGGCAATCTTCAGTAGTATGTGATCCTGCACAAATTTTACACATTTTAATGTTATCAAGTGGACATTCATGCAAAGCATGTTTCTTTCTACATCTAGGGCAAAATATAAATGAAGAAGCTTTCTGCTTGTTTTGCATTCTTATCATGTCAGTTTGTTCATTTAAATTACCAAGAATGTTTAGCAGATTGTTAGGTTCAGTTTGACTTACCAATCTTGAAGCTGACTTACTTACTCTTGCCATAAATGAATCTTGAGGTGATCTTACACACTTTGCTTTTCCTCTTGATATGTTCTTACACAGTTCACAAATTTCTTGAAATGGAAATTGATAGACATCTCCTTTTCCCACAAGATTAAGAAGATCAATCCATTCATCCTTTATAGCATTTAGTAGGAGAGTTTTTAATGCATCTAATCCTAAATTATGCAATTTAGATCTTTTGATATTATAAGTAAATATCTCCACTAAATCTTCTAGGCTTTCATCCTCTTTTTGGTTCATCTTAAAGACTTCATTTCTAAGGTCATGGTGCATGCAATAACCTTTATATTTTTCCAAAAATACTCTTTTCATATCATCCCATGTCCCTATAGAATTTGTTCCTAAAGTCATGAACCATCTAAGAGCTCTATCCTTTAATGTTGCCGGAAACAAATTCAATTTTTGCATGTGCAATGAGTAGCCATATGATCTACAAATTATTTCAAATTCAAAAAGAAAGGTTTCCGGGTCTTCTGATCTCATACCTTTGAAGTTAGGAAGTACAGATGGATGGATGTTCTTCATTTGAATATTGATATCAGTTTCTTGAATGGGAAATCCAAAAGGATTTTCCTCATTGTCATCATCTCCATCCATTTCTTCAACCTCCTTTGTCACCTCTTCGTCTACCTGCAAAAATATGAATTCATGATGTGGATGTGTGGCTCTTACTGCACCACATGATATAGTGGGTGTGGTAGGTGATTGAAGTTTTTGTTTTTGTTTTTGTGGATGTAGGAAATCAGGATACCTAGTTACACTTCCCCAGCAACGGCGCCAAAATGTTTGTGCTCAATCTAGTCTCCTAAATTGAGCTCATTTAATTGTCAACCAGGGTCAGTAAACTACCGAAGTGTGGTGCACTATATGTGCCTAAGTAATCTCTTCCTACTTCGTTGTGTTTAGTGTTTTCTGATGTTTTTGGTTTTATGATTTTATTTTGAAAAGGAAAAGAACTAAGTGCTAAATGAAGGGAAACTATTGGTCAAAACAGAGTGAAGCCTAAACTATGATGGTAAACAAATGCAAATGCAATACTGAAACAGAGTCAAATCTAAACTATGACTAAGCAGAAACAAAGCTTGATAATGAATTTTAAGCAAATGACTCAAAACATAAACCTAATTTTTCCCATTCTTTTGTCAAAGGTATTTTGAAAGAGATTGAGAAATGGTCAGCTAAGTATGCAAATTCTCGTAAGCTAATTATGCAAAATCTCCTAATCTAAACAATTAAACAACTAGCTTATAATGATGCAACATTTCATCCTTGATTAGAGATTTGTTGAAGCAAATTTGGAATAAAACATTTATACCATCATAAGATCTTCTATTCTAGGACTAGTTCCTAACTCTATTCTGCAATTTAATTGAATGTCACAAAACCTTACTCAAGAGTTATTGATTTCTTTCAAAGTAGTATTTTGAGGGAGGGCTCTGTTTATGAAGTGATAAGGAAATTGCAGAGGTACTTCAGGCCTTAAAATGATATTGTCTTCTGTTCATGTAGTTATGAAGCAATTATAGATTTTAGAACAAGAAGAGGTTTGTGAATAATGAAGGCTATTTTGTTAATCTTAACAACTGAAGTAATCTAATGTGCAGTGAATGAAAATCTGAATGTGAAGTGCAAATGCAATGACTTAAGCTAAGAATGGACTTAAGATGTCACTAATCTAAAACAATGCTGAACTACAAGTCATTATCAAACTTAAAACAAAACAACTGAACATGAGTTAAGTGCAATTAAACTCCGGAGTATCCTAACTTATGCTATGCAAACAGAAAGACTGAAAGCAATTAAAAATTAAGATATCATGGCTATTTCCCACTCGTCATTATGATATTTTGGGCAAGCGTTTAAGAGCAAGGACAGCTATGGTACTTAGTGCAAACACACAAATGAAGCGTTCAGGATCACAATCATGCTTAAAACATTATAAAGATTTCTTGGAAGAGTTTCTTCTTGTGGAAGAGTATTTAGCATAAGTATAACTGTGATGTTGAACAAAAGAGATTACAATTAAATCCTACAATACTATATCCATTTCCCATTCATTTTCATAATCTGTTGGAAGAGCTTCTTCTTGTGGAAGAGTATTTAGAACGAGTTATAACTATAGTAACTAATGAAAACAACTACGAATTCAACTTCAGAAAAACGTAAAGGTAGCTAGGATACTTATCTAAATTACGCAAATAAATCCGTGCAAGAGGTAGGGGCCCTCTACCACCTGACGGAATCTAACTCCAAATCAAATCAACGCTTTCAAAACAACACTGTCTGCTTCATTAAAAGTGAAATAACTTGAACAGAGCACTCTGCATCTTCAGAAATGTAGCACAGAGTCTAAGCAAAATCTGGAATGAAATGTCTACCTAGCTCTCGGTTTCCCAAGTGTTTTTATAACAAATGTGCATAACATAACTTGCAACAATTCAAGGGTCATTGTCTTTCCTTATCGAAATCATACTAGGACTCTTAAAGTGGCTACGTAACAAGGAAATGGACATCTGGACTAAGACAGTCCTATTAGGAGTCTGTCTTCTTAAATGTCTTCCCATGTACCAAAACCATACACATAATTCGTTTCTTCCTTCATGGTGAGCAACAAACCATGTAGACATGACGTGGAATATGCCCATATGCAGTTTTTCTTGAGAGGACACCTGTAACCCACTCAAACTGTAAAACAGCTGCGGAATGCGGGATCAACTACGGAATGCGCGGTCAGCTACGGAATGCCTGTATTCTGTAGCTATTTTGCAGAAAATTGTTAAAATAGAAAAAATCATGAAAATACAATATGTTAATCAATTTTATGTAATCCTTAAGCAATCCTAATCATTCTTCATTGATTTTAGGCTTACTAAGTGATAAAATAATGATGAAATGAAGTGAAGGTTTGTAAAAGAAAAGGCAATTCTAAGGCTCAACAATGCCCGTAAGGACTTCCTTGAAACTAAAGCCTCGCCATCCACATACCTGGGGGATGAGGCAGTAACTGAGGAGTTTAAACCATTCTTACAAGCATGCACGAGGCTGCTCCACAACCCTCGAGCAGTACAAAATCTACAGGCTTTACTAGAAAGATGCGCAACGCACGATATGAGGATGGCCGGCATCAAGGATGTGCATACGTTGCACCAATGCCAGAGACGCACTAGTAGGGAGATGCATCTAACAGTCCAGATCCGCGGCTATAAAATGGATCAGGTTATCTTAGACCTCAGATCGTACGCCAATATACTGCCTAAGCACACTTGGCAACGCATGGGAGAACCTAAGCTAGAGCGGTCCACCATCCAGCTTCGAATGGAAAATCATAGAAGAATTATCCCTCTAGGTAGAATCCCCAGTGTCATGGTTGATATCAAGGGAGCAAGGATCCTAACCGACTTTGAGGTAATAGAAATGGTGGAATATGGGGATCCCTACCCTGCGATTCTTGGGTTAGACTAGGCTATGAACATGGGGGGCATTTTCGATCTAAGAAAACGTATCATGATATTTGAAAACCAGGGCCGACGGTTCATTGTACCACTGGACCCGGTAGTAGGAAAATATGATGCAGAACCTATACCTAAGAGAGGGGCTGATATCTATATATTGACAGTACCATGCCACGAGGAAGATATTGAGGATTCCAGTAGGGATCTAGAAGCTTGGCAGACCCGGCTAGGAGAAGCCTCTACACTACGTTGTCTTTGTATCACTAAGGAATCTCTCTTTATGGCCCCTGAGGAAAAAGATGGGAGTAAAACTAAGACCTACCCCGGGCGAAGGATGGGTCGACCCTTGAATAAGAAACAGATTCCCTATAACACCTGTTGATTCCACAAGTAGCAGCCCCTTGCCTCAAACCACTCTTGCATCGGTGATGCAGTCAAGGGTAAGGCAGTTGATGCCAACATCAGCCCCCCTTAAAACCGTAGTAGAACAGATGATAAAGGTCTCTTGGTATCGGGCCAAGCGTTACTTAGGCAGCAAGCCTGTGTTGGGGGAAGCCAGGCAGCTGTCACATAGTGGCAACCTTAACGTAATAAGTATGCCTAAGATACTGGGGACGTGACAACTAGCTGTTGGAACTGTACCTTTTGGGAGAAGCGAAAGTTACCGTTGAAGGGAGCAACCCTTGAACCATTGGCAGGAATAATTATAAGGAATTTTTGTCTTTCCTGGGGAAACCCACCCCGCACGAAACATCTCTCCCTCTCCTTCGATGGAAAGTGTTTAAAGGCTGGTAGGATGATTGGGTTAGCGGTATTATCTCGGGTAAACAGGCAGCCTACTTTAAGTATCATGCAGAAGAAATTGAACAGAAAAATTCATTATAGTCGCAGCCTCCCTCCCATGACTAGTAAACCTCCCCTATTGGATAGCAGTCACCCAGAGCCGGGATTCATTTTTCATGTAAGGATGTCGACCACTGCTCCTGCCGAACCCTCCGCCCCAACTGAGCCTGAGGTTGAAGAAGTTCGGGAAGATGAGTCGGAACTGGAGGAATTCCCTCCTCCACGAACCACGCGGAAGGGCAAGGAGAAAGCTCAAAGCTCAAGGGCTCCTCCATAGGCAGCAAAGAAACCCTGAAGTTACCCAAGACATCCCAGGCCTTCGCCCTCAGCACAAGATGAGTAGGAGGGGGCTCTGCCGGCTAACCCGATCAACTAGTTACCCCCCTACATTCGACCACGAATACCATCTACACAGATACCGAAAAACTTGGATGGCTTGATCACCTACTTGCAAACTCCGCTGACCCCAGGTGAGGTCCCCGTCTTCGGTGATCCCTGCGGACGCCTCCATGAGGTCAAGTTCGATGATCATAATCTGGCGGACCAGGACGCTTTTCCGAAATTGGCCTCTGCATTATACTTTGACACAATCCATGAGGATGATGGAATCACGGTGATACCTCAATGGTGGATATGTGGCTTGGCAGGATCCAGACTCCTGAATCTGCTCCGCATGCCCTATTTCGGCCGCTACAATATCACCGATCGATTGGCACACCAGTTACTTGCCCTCATTCACAATGGTTGTTTGTGGATTCATGGTACAGTCCCTATTTATGTCAAGTTTATCTATAATATCATGGGCCTCCCGATGCAGGGGCCGCACCCGCTTGAGAAAGTTGGTAAGAAATATGAAGCCGCTACCGCTCTGTATGTCTGGGAAACCTATGTGGTCCAGGGAAATCAGCGAGGGTTTGTGATCCAAACCATCAATGACCCTGCTACGTAGATGGGCACTTGACTGTTAGCCTGCAAACTCATGCAGAGGTGCCAGGTTGCGACTGTCCCTGCCTATGTCATCCAACTAGCCGGGCAGTGCGCGAAGGGTGTGTTTTTTAATTGGGCTCAATACTTGTACGGAGAATTTCTTGCTAATGTCCGCGAGTCTCAAGAGCATGGGACACCTTTCTTCTATTCATGGCTGTTATTACTCATAGCCCTAGTCGCCTGGGACAAACCAGAAGAATCGGTCGCTCCCGAGCTCCGTGATGGGATATGTGAAGGTGCTCGGTATGCTCACTTATGGGACTCCAAGGATAAGCAGTGTATTGAGTATAACAAGGTCTTTTGGGTCCTCTTCCAGAGCAGTGTCGCCACTGCCATCAAATCCCACCCTCGACTCTCCCCCACCATCTATGACAAATACAAGCATATTGCTGCATTTCAAATCACTATGCACCAGGTCTGAATTCGCATTCTGGCTAGCCCGACGTGGGTAGAACTCCCTTATATGGTACCAGATGAAGAAATTTACCTACTGATATAAATGTGGCCCTTTGCATGGAAAAAACGCCTCCCCAGCACACCAGCATCAGTTACAGCTAAGCCCAGAGATAACCCATCGTAGCAGTAGCCAAATATAGCTCCGAACACAGTAGCTACCACCACTCCCCCTCCTCTCGGTACTAAGAGGAAGGGGCCATCAGCATCCAGACCTAGGAATAAATAACAAGCCCATCGCGAGCACTATGATGCGACAATCACATTAACAAGCGAAGATCTGGAGCAGATTGCGGATGTGGTCACCCTGGCTACAGAGGATAAGTGGGCACTTATCATGGCTCAGTGGCAGGCTGGGGTCGCTTCTCTTTAGGAAGACCTCTACGCTCTCCGGATCAAAGTGCATGCACCTCCATCCCGTGGAGGCCAGGCATCACTTCTGTCAGTCAATAGCAGCATGGTACAAGTCAGGGAGGGCAATCGACTCTGGAGCATCCCTACCGGTGCCTTAGTCGGAACGCAGCCCCTAGAAGGCATAGGAATCCATCTGGACCTCGCTCAGCTGCCCTACGTAGCCTTAGGCGACCTTCTTCACACTGGCTCCCGGGAGATTAGTGACCGCGCTCAATCCACAACCCACCAACTAGTGGTCGCTCAGCACACCATTGCGCAGAAAAATACTGAAGTGGTCTGGGATGAGTCACAATAGGCAGAACTTGAGACTGTGATCCACTAGCTCTACACAGAAGAGACAAAGGACATCACGGTTGAGGATACATCTAGAAGAAAAGTGGAAAAATTGGTTGTTGCTTTCAAAGCCTCCCGCCTAGAGATTTCGGACTTACAGTCCAAACTGCAGCTCAGCACACCCCCAGAAGTCCGTACCTAGCGTATCGCCCTTATCGAGGAAGCAGCAATGACAATCACGGAGAAAATTACTCAAGGTACCACTCTGATGGAGTCAACCATACAGGTTTGGACTCGGATCCAACGCGATCCAGTCCTCCAACAAATCAATTAGGACTTACGACAGCGCGAAAAGGTTGTTGAAGAAATCAACGCTACACTGTCTACTTTGGTGCCTGCCCAGCGTTTGGCACGATTTAAACCCAGCAATGACCTACAGGATGATATTGTGAAACTCCGGCAGAAACAACACGCTCTGACTGAACGTCTAAAGCCTTGGACTACCTCAGCCTTCCAGTTAACACATGACATTTATGGCACAACCAAGCGCCTTAATTAGTTTCTAGCAAGCGTTACCATGGCTACCAATGATCCACCTTCCCATAATATGGTCACTCTTGCACAGGATGTTGCGTCCCAAAGTCAGGTGGCACTCCCTTCACTTGTCCGCGCTCTGGATACTTTGCGTACGCAGATCGATGATGCACGAGTGCAGTGACTTGGGACGAGTCATAAGATTGTGTTGGGGGACTGTTGGAACGAGGTCTCCCAACACGCTACGAAACTAGTCCATTTTGGTTAATTTTGATTATATTTAATATAGCGCAGGGGTTTTGGGGTGGGTCAAAGCCCCAAACGCATTGTAATGGGTCAAAGGGTAAACTAGGGGTCCAAAAACCATGGGTTGCGGACCATAGGAACGTTGAGGCTAGATTGTTATAAATAGAGATGCATTTTGGATTGAAAAGGATAGGAATTAATGAGATATTGATACGATCTATTGCTTAAGCGGTTTGTTTGGGTTTTGGGGAACGGACTCCTACTGGCTGTGTGCGCAGAGATCCTAGTCCAGCTATGTGCGGACCCTGCTGCTGTGTGTGCAGGTTGGGAAGGGAATTGTAAGGAAAGACTGATGAATGAATGCATATGAAGGATTATTAGAGATCTGAATCTATGAGTTTTGTTATGTGAATTGTTGATAATTTCTGTGTAATTTATTTTCTGTCTTTAAGCTGCAAAAGTTCTGTGTACTGAGCTATTGGATCTAGATCTGTTATTTTCTGTTTATGTACTGCTGTGTTGATGATACAATAATCCTATAGTTGTAGATCTAGTGCATGTGGATGCGAATAGGAACATAATTAACCCTACGCAGGACAAGGTAATCTGGGAATTACAGAAACAGGACGCAGCCCTTCTTGCCTTACCCATCCTTTCTCAGGGTGCGGAAACCTGGTTCCAACACCAACCCATACTACTTCGGGTGAGACTGTGACCTACGAAAGCAGGTCAATGCCGAAAGGGCCAGTAGTATACGGGTTTGTTGGCAAACCTTGCACACCAAACCTAGGTCAGGACCCCTCAAGCCAACACAAATGCTCATAAGTATGGATAACTCCTTTTTTCACTATAACATGGGTCTACAATGCATAAGTAATATCAGGGCTTACACTTGTTGCATCATTTTAATTTTGAATCCAAAAATCATGGGATTAGCGAAAGGTACATGACTTTCTGCATTCAGATAAGGCATAAGCTAGATATAGTTTTAGGCATTGGAATACTAGACCTCTAAGGAACCATGCCCAATATAACCCTAAGTACCGAAATATTTCCACCATCCATCGGGTCTCCTAGTAACCTTAGCATCAATATTTGTCATGAGAAATGGATTTTAGGAGCAGGAAGGCGATCTTTCCATTGTTAAAACATTTAGATAGATTAATATCGCTCTAATATATTTAACCAGTTCTCTAAGGAATTTTCATCTGCTTGGCCTTTGAATAAAAGGATATGAAAGTTAAATTACACCTTGAAGGGTGTCACACCTCTAGAATTACCGCTTATTTAAGGTGCCTCGGTCATTGTTGGAAATCGTCAAAGGATGTTGGAGAAATTTTCCATTATCTCATTCCTTTGTTACATGAGTGCTTCCTCGAGAAAAAACTTGATAAGATATTCTACTCCATCATCTCTCTTTTCCCTCATCATGGGAGGTTTCTTGGGTTAGCCAGAGTGATCATTCCCAAGTGAAAATTTCTTGAGATCTAACTCTCTATACCTTGGCCTTGTCGAAGACATACATTGAGTAAGAACAAGGAGGAGATTGCTCTTCTACCACTGGTTCAAGTTGTAAAAGGAAAAAAATGAAAGGAGAGAAATGAAATGAAACAGGTCATAGATAAATATATAAAAGATCCAATAATATAGTGAAAACCTAACTTCTATTGATAAATCAACAACAAAACACTATAGAACACAAATTGTCTAGAATGGTGGTAGTTATCTCTAAAGAGAGGGAGATGGTGACTACATGCATTCGCAAAAAAAAAATTCTAGACTTGAAAGAATGGAAATTTAACATAGCGAAAGAACCCTAGAGGTCCAAAATCTCAATCCTATAAGATGAAACACCAAAAGGTTTACATGCCCCAAGGTGGTTAGTTGGTACATCAACTTTCTGGGGGAGTAACTTTTACATAAAATGTTTGTTTAGGGCACACAGTACCCCATTAGAAAATACTCTCCACAGATTATAGCTTTTGGTTCGGTCCAAGGCATGACATGACAACTCATATCTCCCCGAATTTCAAGAAAAACATCATTTAGGTCCTCCAATCAACCTTATAATTTTGGGACTTGAAAAACCATAGAAAAACTAGCAAGAATATAGAGATTTTTTGAGTTAGTGGAAGTGGTTGGTGTGATAACCCCGAGTTATATTTCCATGTAAATAAATAATGTATGGAAATTATAAAATAAAAAATCAAACCAAGCTCATGGGACAGATATTCCATTTTGAATGAGGGGAAAAACACTACATTGGGATCTACTTGGGATTAATTATTTATTAGCTATGGAAATTGGCATTGGAAAATTATTTATTAGCTATGGAAATTGGCATTGGCAAGAGGCAAAAGGAAATAAATGAAAAATTAGTTATTACAAGACATTAAGGACATGAGGTAAAACGAAAAATAAATTAAGGAAAAGGAAAAGAAAATAAGAAGCAGAAAGAAAACATTATAGGATTATCTTTGGAAAAAGGAGAGGAAAGAAGAGAGAGAACACACAAAAAGGGAGAACACTAGAGCACTTGGGGACAAACAAGCAAGCGACAAGAAAGGAAAAGTAGGGAGCTGTTGTGTAAATCAACAACCCCCATTATTTTAAGCAATAGTTACCTTAAAAAATAATGGGGACCCTTTTTAATTTTTAGAGTTAAAACAAATAAAACCCTTAGATTATTTCTTTTTATAGAAATAGGGATTAGAAAAGGGATGAAACTTTTAAAATTGGATATTTAAGTACTTAAGAAGAGATAAATAGCCTCATCGCAATCACAAAATCATAGCAAAGCGTATATAATTCTTAAAAAATCACTTGAATCATTTTTTGCAATCCGATGTATATAATAAAAAATGCTTTTAAAATGAAAAAGGCCATAATTTCAAGTAAATTCTATAGGGAATGTCTGTGGGACCTACTTCTGCCACGTAAGCTATCGCATTTCGCAAATCGCATTTTTCCCTGATAGTGTTATTGTTACCCCTCAAATTCCCCGATGTGATAAATCATATCGCATCATGCTCTCATAAAGCTTAATTATTCTTGTTGTTACCGATCATATTCGCTAATGCGATAAAGAATATCGCACATCGCACTTCACACTCTTGTTAACTCACACATATGTCACACCACCAACTTTCGTCGATATTATGATTGCAATATTGAAATCGGCAGAAAAGCTAAGCTCATCAGTATTTAATGAAGATATTGCACACAAGCCATGATGTAACGCGACATATATGGTTTTAATTCAGAAATGATTATATAGGCACGATAACCCAAATTAGTTATTAATGTCATAAATTAACGTTTTTCTCGCCCATACCTCCATAATCATTTTCCTGTAACAAGTATTTAATTAATATCCCAAGAACATGTGAAGTCTCATCCATTTGAATGTTTCTATTACTATGGTATCTGCGCATATTGTAAAACTAAAGGTTCCCTCTTTTCGCTTATTATTTCTTACTTATTTACAGGTAAGTCCGAGTAAGCATAATTCTCCAGAAATGTCTAAGAATTTGAAGAAAGCAAAGAAGGATATGGCTCTTGTTAACCTTGCGCCTAATACATCTTAGAGAACATAGATGTTGACTTTGTTTACAAGTATGACTTGTGGACCTGAAAGTGGACCCTGTTTATGGGAATCTATGTATAAGCTACTTGAAGATGAAAAACCTCACAAAATCCAAAGAAAAGCAAATTTTTATGCCCCAAATTCTTCTGAAGCTACAATTGGAGACGTATCTAATTATTTTCTTCACCGAATTGCAACACGGCCCGAACTATTACCATATACTGATATGGTAAGGTGGATTATCGACAATATTAATATCGGGGATAGGACATTCCTTACCAGCAGAGGAACAATGATTGGTTTCTTTAAAGCTAAAGACCTGAAGCAGCTGTACCATATTCCAGACCCTGATAAGGCCTATGATAAATAACTCCTTGCAAAGTTCTCCAAAGAAAATGAACTCAAATAAATGTTCATAAAGCAATGGAGGAGAAATCCTAACAAGCACAAGAATGATGGAAAATGGTATGTATTCTATTGAATCTCTTGCAAGTCCCTATTGCTATGTCTATGATATGATGTCTATACTTTTTGGTCAGCCGGACACAACCCGATTTTCAGTAGAATGGGTTCCCCTTATGGAAGTAGCGGCATATTCTTATGTTATGGATTGGGGAAATATTCTATCAAATAATATTACCACTCATATATTATAATATAGGAAGAATTTTTCCATCTCTTCTAAAAAAATTCCCCTATTCTATATGAGCGGCTATATTATGGATGTTGTATGTTTTACCTTAGATTTTCCAGCCATGGGCTTGAAATGGACTACTAAAGATCATGTTCCTATTCATATATTCCATATTACTCCGCGGGAATCTAAATATGAGGATAATTTTTACAAAATTTGTCATCGATTCATTCTTCTCCCTTTTCAAGCTATTTTTAATGAGAAAGACCCCAGAATTTTAAAAGAGGCCCAATCTGACTTTTTCTTCTATAGGAAAATGGTTTGGTGAAGAGTCATTCACCTACGTAAGAGTATTTGGGAGCTTAGCTCGACCACATGTCTTACCCCTATATGTTCCTGACAAGCTTCTCACGAGAGAAGTTTCATATCAGACTATTGGAAATGGCCTAAACAGATTTCTAAAATATGTCAAGAAAGCATTATGGCCTTCTTTTCCAATTAGTTGTGGTGTATATGGACTGGACAACCACAAACATGCTATTGTGGATATTGGTCAGATTGAGTGTTTGAAATTATTTACAATTCCAAACAGGCAATATGATCCACTTAAAGTCGTTAATAATTTCACTACACGAGTGAAAATTAGACCCTTTGTGCACGAAGATGATGATTTTAACGACTTATTTGAGTCTATCGATAGTTGTGTTGCAGTTAAAAAGTTGGAAACTTTATGCCTCCACCCAAAAAAATTAATAAAGTTTCAAAAATATGGAAATAAGATACTGGAAACAATTACACTCAAAATTTTGGATGTTTCTCAAACCATAGCTTAAAAGGAAAGTGAGTCTGTAATTAAGGATACTGAAGTCCTTAATACAACAGATCAGGATAAATCAGATGAAGTTCAAACAATAGATATGGATTTCCCCAGCAATCTAAAGGATGTTTGGAAGGAGTTCAACCTCAAACTCTAAGAAGAACAAAGAGCTATGATTATTTACCAACATCAAACTATACAAATTCCTCCTACTATTCAGGACTCGTTTACTATTGGGCCCTCTGACAAAGTAGTAAGCATCGAAAGAATGGAATTCATATCAACCTTCCCAACCTCTGAGATCATTCTTAATATTCAAGAGATTCATCCCTTGGAATTTTTTTATAGTCCTAAGCACAAGGCAGTTGTTATCAGATAGAATAAAATAAGAAGAACAGAGCAATCCCAGACTCTTATTCAAGAAGATATGTCAATGGACATTGTTTGGAAAGACACACAGTCAAATCCTTCGTAGGATATAACTCACTTATCACAGTTCATAGGAGATTATTCTTCTGCAACCATTAATAAAGCATTAACATTCATCAATCGATGAAACAAAAGGATGAGAATATCATCCAACTTTAATTAGAGTTACAAGCAAAGAAGCAAAGTATTAGTTAGTAGTTACAGGTACAGATCGTACAGCTTCAGGAGAGCATGGACCAACTGAAAATTCAGAATCAAAGTGAAATTAATTCTAAAGATACTCTAATTCACCAATTACAACTTGCTATTGAGAAAATGAAATATAACCCAAAAATTTATGAGTTCGGGAAAGAAGCCTTAGAATTAAACACTTTATTGGCACAACAACAAATTTTCTTTTGTCAGAAATTAACAAGCATCCTTGAATTATGTGAACATAGTGATTCACTTTTGAATTGCATTGTTGATATGATGATTAGTTTTGATGACATAGATGATAAGGTCTCCCAGATTGTCACTTGGAATGATTTTTCTGATGGCTGAAAATCCAACCTTCCCAGAATTGAAGATTCAAAGAAAGAGATATTATTCACAGACGAGGATATACAATTGAAGAATTCAGAAAGAGAAATTTGCAGAGTGAATGACATTGACACTAACATTATGAAAATTGTCAGCTATAATCTTATCACAGCAAATCTTATTGACAGATGTCCTGCTGGTGCATTGTATTTAGTAAAAGACTTAATAATACAGTGGCAAGAAGTGTCAAAATTTGGAGTGGGAAAAATACTTGAGATATTTAGCAAAGCCTCACATCCAGTGGCTTATGCTTCGTTGTCTTACAGATACATCTTCATACATGCTACCTCCACTATTTGATGTTGTTTTCACTGGACACCTACGTATTAGGTCAGGATAACCTCTAGAAGTTAAGCCTATGCTTAATATTCTTCAACTCAAGGAGAAAATGGAAGAGGGGACAACAGGATAGTCCAACAAATCACCCCTTTAATTTCTATTTATGTTTTAATTTTACTTACTTTAAGGAGGGTTTTTGAAACCTCCTTAGTTTTTATTGTAATGACTATTTTAAGACTTATTATTTTTATATTTAAACCCCTTCATGTATTTTAAGAAGGAATCTTGAAATTTTGAAAAGAATACTTTATTGATGTTGCACTTTTGTACTCTTAAAGTTTTTTGAATAGAAAAGGCTGGACCAAGTATTATTTCTCAGATGAGCAGAGTAAACATGTATATGGTACTTTTATCTTATGTGTTATATTTGAGTTTCAAATGAATAATATTTCATTTATCTTATGATGTTTTGTCTTATATATTTGTTTGATACAGTTGGACATTAAGTCACTTCTGAACATGTTATGTTGTTATCATTTATATATATGAAATACATGCATCTATAAAATTTGCGATATAAGCTTTATTAAATTGATTTAATTAAAATTTTAATTAAATCAATTATCTCAAATGTTTTCATATCTCTAAGTGAATGTATGATTTGTATTTGCATCCACTGAAATATTATTTTGTAGATCGCACAAAGAATAGATTTCATCCTTGGATATATAAATAGATAGATTTATTGTTTATTGCAAGCTTGCCTATATTTCCATCTATAGAGTTCCACTTAGAGATAAAATCATCCATTCACCCCAACTATATCAAATTGGGAAACTAGTCCCACAAATCTAGTCGGAACCACCACTCCAAACGGAAAAGTGATTGTTTTTAAGTCCCTGACCAAGTTGTTTTCCCCGATGTTGTTGTACCGATTTTAGGGGCCTTAAAATTTTTGGCGCTAGAAGGAGGTCCATCTCACTATGAATCGTACCAAAGCTTAATTCAAAAAGAAAATACTATCACAAGAGTCATTCTCCCTCTGAATCCATAACTTATAGTCTTGATTTAAAGTATCCTACTCATAAATCAGAAGTTGTCTATTCTCCCCCAAACTCTCCTAGTTATGTTCATAAGTAAATCCCTTTAGAATATACTCCAAAGTCACCTGAAGCACAAACATTGAAAAATAAATTAGAAGAAATTTCAATTTCAGCAGAAAAACCTGTACTTTCGGAAGCCTCAAAAGGAAGTGTCACCTCGATTTTTGAAGGCATTGGTGTATTGACTTGATCTAAAAGTGAAAAAATTGGAGTAATCCCTTTTGAATTTCCTCTTCATTCTCATCAAAGGAAAACTCCTATTTCTAAAACACAATCATCAACTAGCGAGATTCAACTTGTTTCTACCTCTCAAACAACATCAATTATTCTCCCCTTTCTCACATATTCTCAAAAAAATTCTTCATTGATTAATATTCCTTCTTCTTCTTCTCATTCTACAATTTCTACATCAAGTAGTATTAGTGCCATAATTGTTTCTTCTTCACCATCAACCACTACTGGAACTACTTCTTCTACTTCAAATCCTCCTTTAGGACCACCCAATCCTCCACTTCACATGATGGAAAAAAAACCTCGGCAAAATCTTGGAGTTGTCCATTTACCAGGGCATCTTCATCCTTTACCTAAGCATCCTAAAATATGGTTTCCTAAGTATAATTTGGATGATGGATTACCTACAGAAGAGCACCTCCATAATTTCATGCTTGCCATAAATTTTATTGAAGTTACACATGAAGATTGTGTAGTTAGATTATTTCCTTATAATTTTCAAGGATCAGTTGGGTCATGGTATTTCTCACTACCATCTTGCAAAATTACTAGCTAGGACATTTTTGAAGAACAATTCCTTACTAAATTTGGGGATGATCGTACTACTATAACCCTTATCAATGATCTTTCCAATCTAAAAACAAATATAGGGGAAAAGATCAAAGATTTCAATTCCAGATTTAATAAATTTCTCAACAAAATCCCAACCACATATAATCCCGTAGTAGACATGCAAATAGAATGGTATATATCCTCTCTTCCTTCTAATATGTTGTTTTTGTAGATAGAGCCAATAAGGCTACATTGTTATAGAATATGAAAGAATCTCTTTTTGTTGAAAAAACAATACTTGCTTTAGAGAAGATCCCTATGATCTTTAAGAATTACAAAAGGTCCTCAAAACCATGTCAAATGATATGGTTGAGATAAAGAAACAATTAGTTAAATATTATTCAAAGAAAACTTTTAGATCCTTTAAGAAGAACCAGGCTTCACAACCTCCAAATTTAATCTCAAATGTTGAATCAGATCAATACGAAGACCATGATGAAACAATATCATTTGCAAAAGAATCTCAAGAAGAAGAGCTAGTTGAATTTCATGGAATATGGGACTTTATCATTCCAATCTCTGATGATGAAAATGAACATGAGGCACTTTCAGTAAATACTAGAAGTAAAAATACTCTTGACCTACATCAGACACCTCAAAAGAAAAAATATTCATCCTCTGTTGCTAAGGATAAAGTAGTTAATAAAAAGACTTCTTATTCTCAATCAAATCCAAAATTTTCTACTCTTCTATATACCTCTAAAACATTAGTATTTTTTGATACTATTTAATACAATATAGTGGAATATATGAAGAAAATTAAAGCAAATGTCTCTCTACACGAGCTAAGAAAATTGAAACAACAACAGAAAAATTTGCTTAAAGAATTGAATGCAGTTCCCGCTACACCCTTTCCTACTCCTGTAACTTCGAAAGCAGCTAAAGGAATAGGTAAGCCTCCTAACGATTCACCTGATAAAATTGATGCAAGTGATGCTATTTGAATAGGTGACAAATCTAATTCACACACTCCTTTTCTCTTAACTTTTAAATTATTCAACAAAAACGTGCATAATTGTTTAATTGACTCTAGAGCCTCATAAAAAATTATGCCATATTTTGTTTGTCTGAAATTGAATATATCTCCTCATAATTCAGTGGTACTTATTGTGCAATTAGATAGGACAAAAGTTAAGGTATTTGGGGAAATGAATTCAGTCCTTATCAGATCAACATCCAATCCAAAATTTCATCAAGTAATTGATATCTTAGTCACTGATATTCCTGATTTTTATGGTCTAATCATAAGTAGAGATTGGTCAGAGAAGCTTCATGGCTATTTTTCTATTGACTGGTCTCATATGTGGCTTCCCCATAATGGTAAGCCAAATCAAATCAGAGTAGACCGTGAAAAACATTTAAATATTTAGTAACTAAATTTAAAGAAGAGAATGAACCCATGGCCTTTACTAATAACACTCTCGGCAATTAATCTATTCAATCCTTCTTAGGGAATTTCAGTGCTCAAAAGTCTCAATTTCTTACCAATTCAATTAATTATTATATTGAAAAATTTTCTCAGTCTGATTCTTCTAAGTGTTAAATACTATATATAAACCTTGTATTAATACTTTATTTTGGACATTATATTTTGATGGGTAAAAATCTAGTGAAGGAGCAAGAGCTGGTTGTATATTAATCAATCCATAAGGTGAAAACACTATGCTGACATGAAAAATTTAATTTTAATTCACAAATAGCACTGTGGAATACGAGGCACTGGTCCAGGGCTTAACCAAAGCAATTGATCTTGGTATTAAGTATCTCAAGGTATATGGTGATTTTGAAATAATTGTTAAGCAGGTAAGAAATACCATACACAATATTTCTGGTCATCTTATACATTAGCAGCCATTGGTACAGTCTCTTAACTCTCATTTTTTAGCGTTCAATATCTCATCCGTTCCAAGAATTCAGAATGCAAGTGTAGACCTTCTAGAAAATGTAGCATCTAGGCTTGTTCCTTCAAAATATTATAGCCTAGATAGATTTTCCATAGAAGTGATTTTTCCCCATCAATTAATTGATGAAGATGAACATGAAAGGCAATTGCAACAGAAGTCTGAAGAAAATGTTATACCTAAGTCTATGTTCAAACTCAAAGATATTTATGATCTTAAAGATAGTTTAAAAAATGTTACTAATTCTAAACTCAAAAGTTCAAATTTGAGGTTTGAACTGGTAAATATTGGAACAGATCTAAATCCTCAGAAAATCAACTTAGGACATGGTTTTTCCTCTAATGAAAGATTGGCCTTTATACATTTATTGCAAAAATAGAAGAACTTCTTTGCATGGAAATATGAATATCTAAAAGCTTATGATACTTCAATCATTCAACATACTATCCCAATGATATCCACTAAAAAACCTATACAATAAAAGTTAAGGAAAATTCACCCTGATCTCGAAAGTCAAATCAAAAGTGAGCTCAAAAAACTCCTTAAAGCCAAGATTATCTTTCCTGTTAGGCATTCTAAGTGGGTATCAAATTTATTTCTTGTTAGGAATAAGAATATCGATATTCGTATTTGTATTGACTTTAGAAACTTAAACAAATCTTGCTTGAAAGATAATTTCCCATTACAACCGATGGAAAAAAATTTACAATCAGTTGCTGGTTCTGAATTGATGTCTTTTCTTGATGTATTTTCAGGTTATAATAAAGTTTTGGTTCATCCTAAAGATATATTAAAAACTACATTTAGAACGAAATGGGGCACTTATTCCTATCAGAAAACACCCTTCGGATTAATCAATCTAGGAGCAACCTTTCAAAGGGTAATGGATATTTATTTTAGGGGGTTGATCAATAAAACCGTGGTTGTTTATCTAGATGATATAACTATTTACTCCAAGAAAATGAAAGACCACTATCATGATCTTAAGAAAATCCTTGAATGTTGTATGAAATACATAATTTCTTTAAATCCCAAAAAGTCTTATTTCGCTTTAAGTGAAGGAAAACTCTTAGGAATTATCATTTCAAAACAGGCGTTTGTATTGATCCTGAAAGAGTTAAGGAAATTTCTGAACTTTCACATACTCATAACAAGAAATCCATGCAGTCATTTTTAGGACAGATAAATTTTGTCAAAAGATTTGTTACAATTTTTTCTTAAATTGTTTAACCTTTGCAAGTGATGATTAAGAAGAATTCACTTTTTAAATGGGGACACGATGAAAGATAATATTTTGATTTGATCAAAGAAGCTATCATTAACGCACCTTCTCTAACTACCTCAGATTTTTCTAAACATTTTATTTTATATACTTTTGCATTGGAAACATCTTACACTATTGTATTGACACAAATTAATGATCAAAATATCAAAGAAACCATTTCGTTATTTAGTTCAAACCTTCAAGGTGTTGAACTAAATTATTCCGAAGTTGAAAAACAAGCATTTTTTGTGTTTAAATCTTTGAATCATTTTAGACCTTTTCTCCTTAAAACACACACTAAGGTAATATTTCCATTCTCTGCTGTAAGGCAACCATTTTTTCAGAAGGAACTAGGAGAAAAGAGAGAAAATTGGGTAACTGTTTTGCAGGAATATGACATTGATATCAAACCAGCCAAAATCATTAGAGGAAAAGGTCTTTGCAAAATTCTATCTGGAGCATCCAATATATCAAATGATGAAGAGTCAGGTAACACTGTAAATATTGTTGAGGTAAGATTAAATGATTCAGAATCATAGTATGTTGATTTAATATTTTACTTGAAAAATGGATATTCTCTAATATAAATCAATCATAAAAGAAAAAGAGCTTTAAGATTGAAATCTAATCAATATCAACTCATAGAAAATGTCTTGTTTAGAAAAAACTATGACTCTGTACTACTAAGATAACTTGAAAAATTTGAAGCTCAGAGGGTTTTGCAGGAACTCCATGATGGAATTGTAGGTGGACACTTCGATGGAAACACCACTGCACATAAGATCCTTCATGTAGGTTATTAATGGCCTGCTCTGTTCAAATATGGTCATGCATATGTGATAAAATCAAAAAAAAAATTAAACTGCTGCTGGAAGACAAAGAAAACCAGCCTTGCCATTGCAACCAATCAACATGGAACAACCTTTCAAGCAACGGGGATTATATATCATAGGTGAGATTGTTCCTAACTCATCCAAGCAACATAAATATATTCTCACTGCAACAGATTATTTTACTAAGTGGGTGGAGTAAATTCCACAAAAGGTAGTTAACTCTAAAGCCATTATTGAATTTATTGATCAATTCATTATTACCAGATTTGGCCTACCCAATGCACTTATGTTTGATAATGCATCTTATTTTTCGGGAAATCGCATGACAGACTTCACTCTTAAAAGAGGTTTTCAACTTTAATACTCTGCTAAATACTATCCCCAAGGGAATGGTCTGGCAGAATCAACAAACAAAAATCTCATAAGAATAATCAAAATAATTATTGATCATAATAAAAAAAATTGGCATAAGTCTTTAACATTTGCACTACGGGTAGATAGGATTACTCAAAAATCCTCCATAGGAACTTCTCCATTTAATCTAGTTTATGGGAAAGAAGTTGTAATTCCTTCAAATCTAGCTCTTCCCTCACTAGCCCTAGTTCAATTCATTGACAAAGTACCTTCTTCTTCCCTACAATTAAGAATGTCTCAGATCCTTAAAATGGAAGAAGAAATAGAAAACACCAAGATAACTCATGCTCATCATCAGAAAATAGTAAAAAATTATTTTGATGCAAATTTTGTTTCCCCAAAAAACTTCCAAGTTGGAGATCTCGTACTCAAATGGGACAAGGCACGTGAGGAAAAAGGTAAGCATACCAAATTCCAAAGAATTTTTCTTGGACCATTTCAAATCATTGAACAAATTGGACCATCAACCTTTATGTTACAAGACCTTAAAGGGAGAAAAGATTTACTCCCTGTTAATGGGCTAATTCTGAAAAGAAAAAGAAAAAAATTCAAATTCTTAGAAGAAAATTGTCTTCTAAATGTACTATACCTTGTGTTTTTAGGAATATAATGTTTGATTGCATACTTTTGGTTGTTCACAACACCTCTGAATTATTTTATGTTTTTATTTTTGAAGAATATAAATTTTTGAGGAAATAACTACCAAGCTAGAAAATTGAATGAATACTATAAAACTCTGAAATATTTTTCCATCAAAATTGTAAATTTTGTAAACTTGAAATTTGTAAAGTCTTTTTACTTTAGCATCAATCAGAAAAAGGTTCATCTTTACAAAGAAAAATACTTTTTGTAACTAAGCATCTTCAACTCTAAATTTTCATCCAAAACTCTTGAGGAGTCAGTGATTCTCCCCATCCATTGAAAATACCTTTTTAGAGTGTAATTCAAAAATACAAAAAACTTAAAAGGATAAGAGCTCTCATTACGAGCTTGCTTACCATGATCATAAGTTAATGATTCACTGACATTACCACAAATGCATACCAAATCAGGCTAATGGCTCATGATTTTAAAATCATAAGACAAGGGGTCTCATCATGAGTCATCTTGTTCAGTTTAATCATAACCAGTGAATGGCATTGTCACTTTCTGGTCATCAAGCCAAGACAATGACTTTTTAAGAAAAAGAAGAAAATTAAGTTTTATAATTTAAAGGATTTATCTCGAATAATTGTAAATAAATATATGGGATGTTGAACCATTGATGGTTAAAAGGTAACCTTGCTTGAGCTATCAATATTTACTAGCAGCAGTGGCTCTACCTATGACAAAAGGAGCAAATTAAAAAGCTAAGTTACAAAATAACACTTACTTTACCTTTTAAACCATATACTGGTTGATATAGAGCAATGAAGATATTTATTTATGAAAGGTTTATGAAATATCAACGATACAGATACGGTTTTTTTATATTCAGAGTAATTTAATTCATTTAAATATTTTGAAAATAATTCTTTCTTCCTTAAATTATTTTTACTTATTTGAAGATACTAAGAAATTGTTTTTCAGAGATAATTGGTTCTTCCAATGAATCACCAATTGTTGTGTAAATCAACAACCCCCATTATTTTAAGCAATAGTTACCTTAGAAAATAATAGGGAGCCTTTTTTATTTTTAGATTTAAAACAAATAAAACCCTTATAGTATTTCTTTTGATAGAAATAGGGATTAAAAAAGGGAAGAAACTTTAAAAATTGGATTTTTAAGTACTTAAGCGGAGATAAATCGCCTCATCGCAATCGCAAAATCATAGCAAGGCATATATAATTCTTAAAAAACACTTGAAGCATTTTTTGCAATCCAATGTATATAATCAAAAACACTTTTAAAATTAAAAAGGCCATCATTTCAAGTAAATTCTATAGGGAATGCCCATGGGAACTACTTCTACTACCTAAGCTATCGCATTTTGAAAATCACATTTTTTCCTGATAGTCTTATTGTTACCCCTTATATTCCCCGATGTGATAAAGCATATCGCATCGTGCTCTCACAAAGCTTAATCATTCTTTTTGTTACCGATCATATTCATCGATGCAATAAATAATATTGCACATTGCACTCTTATTAACTCACACATATGGCACACCACCAACTTTCATCGATATTGCGATTGCAATATCGCAATCGACAGAAAAGCTAAGCTCATCAGTATTTAATGAAGATATTGCACATGAGCCATGATGTAACGCAACACATCTATTTTTAAATCAGAAATGATTATATAGGCACGATAACCCATACCATTTATTAATTTCATAAATTATCGGTTTTCTCACCCTTACCTCCATAATCATTTTCCTGTAACAAGCATTTAATTCATATCCCATCAGCATGCAAAGTCTCATCCATTTGAATGTTTTTATTACTATGGTATCTATGCATATTGTAAAAAAGGAAGGTTCCCTCTTTTCGTTTATTCTTTCTTACTTATTTACAGGCAAGTCCAAGTAAGCATAATTCTCTAGAAATGTCTAAGGCCCTGAAGAAAGAAAAGAAGCATATGACTCCTGTTAACCCTGCACCTACTACATCCGAGAGAACAAATATGTTGCCACTATTTTCATATAAGACTTGTGGACCTAAAATTGGATCCTTTTTATGGGAATCTATGTATAAGTTTCTTGAAGACAAAAAAACCTCGCAAAATCCAAAGAAAAGCAACTTTTGATGCCCCAAATTATTCCGAAGCTACAATTGGAGATGTAGCTAATTATTGTCTTCGCCCAATTGTAACATAGCCCAAAATATTACCATATACTGATATGGTAAGGTGGATTATCTACAATATTAATTTCAGGGATAGGACATTCCTTACCAGTAGAGGAAAAATTATTGGTTCCTTTAAAGCTGAAGACCTGAAGCAGATGTACCATACTCCAGACCCCGATAAGGTATATGATAAAGAATTCATTGCACAGTTCACCAAATAAAATGAACTCAAATCAATATCAATAAAGAAATAGAGGATCAATCCTAATAAGCACAATAATGATGAAAAGGGTATGTATTATACTGAATCCCTTGCAAGTCCCTATTGATATGTCTCTGGTATGATGTCTGTGAATTTTTGGTCAGCCGAACACAACCCAATTTTCATTAGAATGGGCTCCCCTTATGGAATCAGTGGCAGATGCTTATGTTATGGATTAGGGAAATATTATATAAAATAATATTTCCAATTATATTTTAGAATATAGAAAGAATCGTTCCATCTCTTCTAAAAATTTTCCCCCATTCTATATGAGCGGCTATATTATGGACGTTGTATGTTTTACCTCAAATTTTCCACTCGTGGATTGGAAATGGACTACCCAAGATCTTGTTCCTATTCATATATTCCATAGTATTCTCTGGGAATCTAAATATGAGAATAATTTTTACAAAATTTGTCATGGAGTCATTCTTCCCCTTTTTCAAGTTGTTTTTAATGAGAAAGCCCCCAGACTTTTGAAAGAGGCCCAAGCCAACTTTTCTTCTATAGGAAAATGGTTTGGTGAAGATTCATTCACCTACGTACGAGTATTTAGGAGCTAAGCTCGACCACATGTCTCAAACCTGTATGTTCATGACAAGCTTCTCGCGAGAGAAGTTTCATATCAAACTGTTGGAAATGGCCTAACAAGATTTCTAAAAGATGCCAAGAAAGCATTATGGCCTTCTTTTCCAATTAGTTGTGGTGTTTATGGAAAATACAAACATGATATTATGGAGATTGTTCAGATTGAGTGTTTGAAATTATTTACAATTCCAAGCAGGCAATATGATCCACTTAAATTCGGTAATAATTATACTTCACAAGTGAAAATCAGACCCTTTGTGCACGAAGATGATGATTTTAACGACTTATTTGAGTATGTTGATAACTATGCTACAGTTAAAAATTTGGCAACTTTAGACCTCCACTCACAAAAATTAATAAATATTCAGCAATACAGAAATAAGAGACTGGAAACAATTCCACTCAAAATTTTGGATGTTTCTCAAACCATAGCTCATAAGGAAAGTGAGTCAGCAATTAAGGATACTAAAGTCCTTAATACAACAGGTCAGGATAAATTAGCTGAACTTCAAACAATAGATCTAGATTTCCCTAGCAATCTAAAGGACGTTTGGAAGGATTTTGACCTCAAACTCTAGGAAGAACAAAAAGCTATGATTATTGACCAACGACAAACTGTACAAATTCCTCCTACTACAAGCCAGGACTCGTTTACTATTGGGACCTCTGACAAAGTAGTAAGCACTAAAAGAATAGAATTCATCCCTGCCTTTCCAACCTCTGAGATCGTTCTTAATATTCAAGAGATTCCTCCCTTGGAAATTTTTTATAGTACTAAGAACAAGGCAGTTGTTAGCAGGCAAAAGAAAAGAATAAAAACAGAGCAATCCCAGACTCTTATTCCAGACGATATGTCAATGGACATTGTTTGGAAATACACATAGTCAAATCCTTCACAGGATCTAACTCACTTATCACAGTTCATAGGAGATTATGCTTCCACAACAATTGACAAAGCATCATAAATTCATCAACTGATGAAACAAAAGGATGAGAAGACCATCCAACTTGAATTAGAGTTACAAGCAGAGAAGAAAAGTATTAGTCAACAATTACAGGTACAGATTTCACAGCTTCAGGAGAGCATGGACCGGCTGAAAATTCAGCATCAAAGTGAAATTAATTCTAAGGATATTGTAATTCACCAATTATGTCTTTATATCGATAAAATGAAAGATAACCCAAATATTGTTGAGTTTAGGAAAGAAGCCTTAGAATTAAACACTTTATTGGCATAGAAACAAGTTGTCTTTTGTCAGAAATTAACAAGCATCCTTGAATTATGTGAACATATTGATTCACTTGTGAATCACATTGCTGTTATGAGGATTAGTTTTGAAGACATAGATGATAAGGTCTCCTAGATTGTCACTTGGAAGGATTATGTTGATGACCGAAAGGCCAAGCTGCCCAAAATTGAAGATTCAAAGAAAGAGATATAATTCATAGAATCGGATATACAATTGAAGAATGCAGAAAGATCAATTTGCAGAGCGAAGTACATTTCCACTAACATTGTGGAAACTATCATCTAGAATCTTATCGCAAAAAATATTATTGACAGATGTCCTCCTGGTGCATTGCCTTTAGTAAAAGACTTAACAATATAGTGGCAGGAAGTGTCAAAATTGAAATAGGAGCATATTATGAAGATTGAAAAGCTGGATTGGGAAAACTACTGGAGATATTTAGTAAAGCTTCACAGCCATTGGCCTATGATTCGTGGTCTTATAGATACATCTTCATACATGATACCTCCACTATCTGATGTTGTTTTCACTAGACACCTACGCATTAGGCTAGGCAAAACTCTATATGTTAAGCCTATGCTTAATATTCTTCAAATCATGGAGAAAATGGAAGAGGGGACATCTCGACAGTCCTCCTACAAATCACCCCTTTAATTTCTATTTCTATTTTAATTTTACTTACTTGAAGGAGGGTTGTTTGAAACCTCCTCAGTTTTTATTGTAATGACTATTTTAAGACTTATTATTTTATATTTAAACCCATTCATGTCTTTTAAGAAGGGGTCCTAAAATTTTGAAAAGAAAACTTTACTGATGTTACACTTCTGTACTCTTAAAGTTTTCTGAATAGAAAAGGTTGGACCAAGTATTATTTCTCTTATGAGCAGAGTAAACATATATATGGTAATTTTATCTTATGTGTTATATTTGAGTTTCAAATGAGGAATAGTTCATTTATCTTATGATGTTTTGTCTTATATATTTGTTTGGATACAGTTTGACATTATTCACTTATGAACATGTTATGATGTTATCATTTATATATATGCAATAGAGGCGTCTTTAAAAGTTGCGATATAAGATTTATTTAATTGATTTAATTAACTCTTTAATTAAATCAATTATCTCAAATGTTTTCATATCTCTAAGTGAATGTATGATATTTATCTGCATCTACTGAAACATTATTTTGTAGACCACACAGAGAATAGATTTCATCCTGGGATATATAAATAGATAGATTTACTGTTTATTGTAAGATTGCCTATATTTCCATCTATCAAGTTCCACCTAGAGATAAAATCATCCATTCACCCCAACTATATCAAATTGGGAAACTGGTCCCACAAATCCAGTCGGAGCCACCATTCCAAATGGAAAAGGGACAGTTTTTAAGTCCCCGACCCGGTGGTTTTCCCTGATGTCGTTGCACCACTTTTCGGGGCCTCAACATGAGCACAAGAGGAATTCATGTGGAAGAAAAGAAGAAGAATGGAACAACAACCAAAAAAGGGATTTTTGTAGGTAACAATGTACATGTTGATTATCTTGCTGGGTTTTGGATGTGTTAGACTCCTATACCAATAGGTTTCATCTTTCATGATTGTCTTGATGGAATTATGGAATATGTTCAAACCTTCTTACTTGAGCAAAGGTGTTCCATATTCTTAAAAAAAACCAAAAAATCAAAAAAGTTAAAAAATGTAAAGAGGGTATACCCTAAAAGAAATATCAAAGGGTAAAAAGAATAAAATGGTCAAAAAAGTGAAAGAAATGAACCCCAAGTAAAAATAGACCAAGGAAAGTGTGCAAATCCAAATGCCACTTCTATTTCATTTTTGTAATAAATCAATTGTGTGCAGCTTGTCAAACTTTTGCCACAATTTATGAATAAGTCAAACTGTTTAAACTTGGCTTACTCATATTTCAATTTCATGTTATAGATTAGAGAATAAATATCTGACCAAATAGTTTAATCTTGGCAGATAAGTAGATAGGTAGAGTGAATAAAAGGTGCTCAACAGTTTAATCTGAGCCCTTGGATGTAATAAGGGTAGAAATAGATAGATTTATCATGTAAAAAGAAAAAGATTGAAAAGGGTTTGCAAATCTAAATGCACCCTAATAAAGAAGAGAAAATGGTAGTGTTAAGTAGATAGGGTAGGTAGATGGTGCTGCAAAGTGTTATCTGATGAATGATGCTGCTACATGTTTTTGATCCTGTTAGAGTCAGCCTTTGCAGCCTTCCTCCAGTGATCAAACATGCTCTTTCAAAGTCATTTTAAAGTGTCAAGGTCAAATTTTGTCATTTCAATGAGTCTTCAAGCAAAATTTGGTCACTAGGCATTAGGTCTAGGGTTTGCTTTCACTTCTTCCAAAGTTGTCCAAATGTCAGTCCATGTCACCATTCAGATGAGTGTATCATCATTCAGGTGGTTGCCATCATCATGTCAGGTTCCAAAGAGTCATTTTACATCTCGTTCATGCTTCAGTTGTGCCTAGGAAAGGTCCATTTCCCTCTCCTAGGGTTTTGGAGGTAATTTCTCTTGGATGGTCAAATCGTCGGAAACACTTGTATCCTGATGATCACACACCTTCCCCTATACTTAATTCACCTTATTAGACACTTCCCATCACTGAGATCCCCCAAATTCCTCATTTTTGCACAAACCCTAGTTTCTAGCCAAAACTTGGCAATTTTCTAGGCTAGGCCTGTGTTTCGCCCTTTTGGACCCCTTCCCCTCACTCAATCTCTGTGATTCCACTTTCCCCTGCTTCCTAACATCCCTCCCTACTTCCAAAAATTTCCCAAAGAATTTAGAAGCCCCTTACCCCCTTCGTTTCGCTTCATTTCGACAAAATTCCTTGTTTCACACATCGGGATCGGTTTCACTCAAAAGATGTTTAAGAGCAATCAAAGATGAAATTTGGGAAAATGAAAGAGGTTTTTGTCCACAACATTCCAAGGAAGAAAAACCTCTTTCACTTTTTACACAGGTATCATGGTTTTGAAGAAATTTCAAAAATACCGTTGTCTCAGGAGAATTGAATGCACCTCTGAAGTGACCTTGGGAAAATCAAGTTTTCTCCTAGCATGTTTGGCTAAATGACTTGCATGATGAGTCAAATGATAACTAGACAGAAAAAAATTTCCAATGAGCTATCATGAGCTCAATTTTGAGTTGAGGAAGACCTTCAAAAGTTGACTGCAACAGCACTCTGCCTTGAGGCAGCCTCATTCTGATCATTTTGACTAGTGTTGGGAGATTTGATTTTTGACAGGGTAAATGGAGTCCAAATTGCATAATTCTACTTGTGCTGGAAAGTAGACTCCAATAGATTTCCAACGAGCTATCACACGCCCGATTTGGACATCGGGAAGATCTCGAAAAGCTTCCCGAAAAATGCACTATGTGGCAAGTGGGCAGAGCGACCCACGCAGGGGCAGAGCGACCCACGCAGGAGCAGAGCGACCCACGCAGACCAGTTCAGCAGTGTGAAATTACAAGGGGCGTGACCCACGCAGAGGCTGCGCGACCCACGCAGAGGCTGCGCGACCCACGCAGACACAGGGTTTCGAGATTCATTTTGAGCGCCCAGTCTTGCTTGGGATCGATCCATCGACCTTCAAATAGGTTTTTAAACAATTGCTCAATGGTTTTTAATGTGTTGGTGGTATCATTGATGGTTTCAAACATTTGAAATGGAAGAGTAAACCCTACAGTCATGGCAGCTTTGTTTCTTCAGGGTTTAAAATGTATATGGATGGTTTTATGAGTTTTTCTCCCACCTTGTATCATTGATATATATCCACCTTGGCATATGTGTCCAAACTCCATTGTTTTCATGCCCATTATACCATAGTGGCCATCATTATTGCTTTACCATTGTCAAGGCTTGTGTTCCATGGTGATTATGGTCGTGTTGTGTCTCACTGCCCAATGATAAAAACATTCTCATAACTCTGTTTTCACTGCCCATTGACACTTATAACTCTGTTGCTATTGCTCATAGACAAACACATTCATAGGCTGCATTGCTCCCTTTGACATGATTTGCCCAATATTCTAAAGGTTGCCTGCTCCCTTTTGGTCAAAATTTCACTTGCATTCAAAACAGAGATTGTACCTTTTCCAATCCATTTAAAGCTGAGATTTTATCCATGATTTGATTCCTTGATGGTGCTTTGACGGTGGGAATATTGGTTGGGTGTTGAAACATACATCCTAACTTTGTTTGCACTGCTTTCATATTAGTATACACATTGCCAAAAGCTTGGTCATAGCCATGTCGGAGACAGAGTCAGAATATGAGCCAAGGTCAGGCAGTGATTCGGTGACTGAAGGTAATGTGCCACGGGGGTCCCGCAGAGATCATAGAAGTGGTAATCATCGCAGAGAGAAGCCTACTTCTTTGGCTCGGTTGCAGGCATGTCCATTAGCTATGGATTGTTTCCAATATTTGTCATGTTTCAGATTTTGTGAGATGGAGCATAGCAGTGCACCAGTAGTGATAACATATCAGAGAAGCCACAGAGCTTTGTTTCAACATCACGACGAGTACTATCTTCACCCGGGGTGGAAGGGGTCTCGTTGACTTCATCAGCAACGCGAGTACTATCTCCACATGGCGTGGAAGGGGTCTCGCCTTCTTCATCAGCGCAGGTACATTCACAGGATAATGATGGAGACAATGACACCAAGGTCCCATTTTTCATTTTCAACAGGTTGAACATACACATTGCTACATCATGGCTGACAACAACACATCATACAACCGAGACAGTGTTTTCATCACAGGAACTGCATGCACCAGGAGAGCACTAAAATGGCGGAAAAGGCCTGATCCACTCCGGATTTTGGCCGAGGCTTCATTGACTGAGCAAGACACATGATGGAGGACCTCCGCTCCGAATTTGGGCAAAGTTGGAGAAAATTTTGTCATTTTCAAATTTTTGGTCTAAAAAACAGGTTTTGCAGCTACGTGGGTCGCGCGCTCATGCGCTCGCATTTTTTTGAGACACTTGCTGGAGGAGATTTTACATTTTTGGATTTTTCATGGTTAATTATGCATCCTCTGAAGTCAACTTAGCATTTCAACAAAATCTGGATGGTCAAACAGCTCAAAAACACCATGAAAACCACCTTGCTGCCACCTTTTGCACCAGCAGGAAGTACCTCTGGGAGAATGAGGTTTTGGAGGGTCAAATCAACTCCAAATTCCGAAATTCCACTTGGGTTGGAAAGTAGACATCCAGGGCTTTCCAACGAGCTATCATGAGCTCAATTTGGATGTCGGGAGCTACCTCAAAATCAGCCTAGAACATGAGCGACCCACGCAGTTCAGGAGCGACCCACCTAGAGATTTTTTTTGAGTTTTCAGCTGCCAGCTCAGTATTTCGCCTATTTTGGACCAGTTTTGCCTATGGATAGAATTCTTGGGTTTTTATGATGTAAATTCATGTTTGGCATGTAACTTTGGCTTGTTTTTATCTCTTCTAGAAGATTCACTCTCAAATGAGTAAAAATCATGTAATGGATCAGTTTCCACTCTTTTAGAGGCAAGTGGTTAGCTGCCTAGATTGTAGTTCCATGATTAGAATTGGTTGAAACTGATCCCTGAAGAGGGAATTCGACCCCTAGAGGTGGGGAAAGGGGTTAGAGTGATCTGTATATTGTAATTTCTGAGGCATTCTACAGGTTGGACTCTTGGGATACTTTTGATACTATTGTACATACTTTCATATTTTGGCTAAGGAAAGATCAGGGGTTTTGCGGCACTTGTTGGGATCCTTGTGGTGTTCTGTTCTTGATGATGTTTCTCCTTTGTTTACTGTAAGTTTCTTCATGTTTAATGTTGCCATACTTTCATTATGCTTCTGAACTAAATTGAATGAGTGAAATAAGGTTGAATCCATTGTTTACAGTGCTTAGCCTTTGAATTCAGTTAGTTCTATATGTTTTCAGCTGTTTGGAGAGGATCCAAGTTCTTCTTTGCCCTCTTCAGCTCCTCTTCAGTCTAATCTATCCATAAAATCCAATTCGAAGCATCAAGATCATCACCTACCTCGCCCCAGCTTGAACTCTGCAAAGGTCTGACCTTATCCCCGGACCCAAAATTTGTTTTCCCATTACTCCAGCGAAAACCCAAAAAACCAAAAACCAAACATACCTATCTCTTTACTAGCCTAAAATCAGTTCTTATTTTAAGTCATCTCGCATCCTATTGCTTATTTTCTCGAGATTGACGGAGAGAGCCCTCTCCTGTCCTCGTAGGGCTAGCTACGAGGCTGAGCGTGGTTTGATGTAGCCTTGAGTTTTACTTCATTTCAGCCTGAGGTAGATTTGAGTGCTAACAGATCCTTTAATTTCATCATAAGTACTGAAGCAGGAAATACAATGGAAAATCATTGCAAGCAAAGTCAAAAAATCATTAACCTCCCTCATCATTTTCCCCCTTAAAGGTTTTACTAATTTCCCCCAAAAGTACTAAGGTGTTTTGAGATCAAAAGGGCTCAAGGCATTTCCTTGACTTCTGGAGGGACCGGACCCTCGGCCTAATGATCAAAAAGACCTAAGCACTTGAGATAATTCATCATTGTTATCTTCCATTTTTAACTTTCTCCTAAGGAAAATCCTATTTTACTTAGGAAACTGATGCAAAATTCCATAAAAATTCCTCAAAATAACTTGTTATTCTAAGTTTAAGTGTTGAAGATAAAATGTTGCAATTTACTTCACAAGTTATCACTTTCTTAGATGTACAAAAATGTTTTGATTTCCCTTGTCCTTTGCCATATTAACATTTAACTCTATTATATTAAATCCCTAGTGAAATACCCTTTCTTAAGTATATAATTCCCATTTTATATATACCCCAAAAACCCCTTTATTATAATGTTTTAACCAAAGTATTTATCTCCCTAAAATTCATTAAAACCCGCTTCTACAAGCCCTTTGGTTAAAAATATAACATTATACACTAATCCCGCCCCTATGGTGAATTAGTTGTATTAATTAATTTACCATATAAATAAAAAATATATATACAAAGAAAAACTTTAGACATACAATACGTATGTTTAAATACCAAAAAACATCAATAAAATTTCGAGAAAGCCTTGCGCCACCGTGGTCCGTCTACGTGGCATTCCACTTAAGCCAATTCCGCCGCAACCCCTTTCTTTTGCATATGGGATTAATTAAGTCATCTGGACTGATTAACAACCTTCTCCGCCTATTAAAAATCCCCCGGGGTGATTAAATTACGCGTTAAAATCTTTTAAAAACCCGACGGGCCCACCTTTGAACCCTCCGCCTATCTCCCCATCGCCCCAACCGTTGGATCAGCCTCCCGCAGATCAACGGCCAGCGTTGATCCCGCTGCCCATCCCGTGTAAGTTTTTTAACCAGCGGGGGATGGGTGGTTTTGAATAGTCAGACCATCCACGTGGCAAGAAACCTGTGGAATCGCTGCCCCTCCGATAAAAACCATCCTCGACCAAAAGCGGTGCGGGAATACCACTTACCGCTTACCGCTTACCGCCGGCTTACGTCACCCCGTACGTCGATGACGTCATCACCTCGAAAAAATAAAAAATACTTTTAACTTGCGAATAAAGCCATTTTTCGTGTTTTTCCTGCTCTTTTCGTTATTCTGAAAACGACATAGCTCCCGCTGCGATTTTCAAATTTTCACTGTAATTGAGCATTTCACCCCAAAATTCTGCTGCGCCCGTGTTGAAGAACAGTCCCGCCATTGCCTGTTACCTGTTAAAGAACCAGTTTCCGTCTAAAAGCAGGTATTTATCCTTTACGCCCCGACTGCAAGTAAAACTCAGTTTCCTTTGTTTTATTCGCGAAAAAGTGGTTAAAAATCATCACTGACTCCTCCCTGGAGATTTTAAACCTGTGAAATTGCTCCCCGAACCTGCAAATTGTTCCAATTTCCTTCATTTCAAGAATTCCGCCCGGCCCGTGAAGAAAACCAAAAACCTCCATTTTTGAATCCACAAGAACCAAAATGGAGGTCCCCGCAGCTCTGAATATCGCCCCATTGAATGCTCCTCATCGTGAATTAGACTATTTACCTCTAATAGATGAAGATTTCCAAATTAAAGACCTGCATTTCGATGAAAGTCCCCTATTGAGCTATTGTCGCTGCAGAGACGAATACTCAAAGGGGCAAGATCTTATAGGGTTGTGGGAATCCAATCTCCCAAGGTATCTTATTCCTTCAGTCCTTATTTTCCCAAAAATCATTCATTACTGTCATTCAAACTATGATCCCACACAGAGGGCAGTATTAGCTCCTGATCAAAGTGTTTTGTTTCCCATCACTCCACAGGCTATCAATGCCATGTTGCACTTTGAACCAGACCAAGAGTTAGCACCATTGTCCATGGAAGGATTGATTGAGAAAACTAGGCAATTAACCCCAGAGAAGCTAAAATCCATGTGTCAGCATTTCATGCTACCTGAGCATCAGCCAAAAGGGTCTCCCCCCTATGGTTTTTACTATTTCAATACATTGGGAAGGCTCATTGTAAATATAATATCTTTTGTCCTATGATTTAACACCAGTGAATATGTAGATGAGATAACCTTGGCTCTGCTATCCATTTTTACTCCTGGGCAACCTCCTGAGATCAAATATGACTATGCTTCTTTCATAGCCAGCAAAATCCATGATCAATTCTTAAGGCTAGATACTGAAAAAGTTTTTAAGTACTCCTCAGTTATCTATCATCTCATGATCTTCTATCAGTCAGAAAGGTTCCCTTTCCCTGTACAGAAACTTGATGCCAAGAAGAATCCCAGGTCAGTCATTTTTTGGTCCCCCATCATTCATTTTTCTTCTGATTCTCCCTACTCCTACTCAGAATTCATTGATCAGTTTGTATATCCAGCAACAACTTTATTAACAGGAATTTCTCCCCCAAGACTAAGCAATGAAATTAGAAAGACCTTGCAACTGTCAAAGAGTTATAAGGTTGGGGATTGGTACTTATACCAAAACCATACAGTAATCAGGATTTATGGATGTGAATTACGTCCATTCAAGTTACCCAAATATGTACCAATGAGAATTTTTGCCTTGGAATACTTTAGGCAGATGAACAATTCAGATGTGATCCATTTCTGCAATGTAAAGAAGAAAGCTCAGTTAAGGATCAAAAGCCAATTAGGTCCTTTCATCTGCAATTCTAGGGAAGCTGAGAGAGAAGTAGAACTTCTATTAGAGAAAAAGTTCCAGACATCTTTCCGTTGGGTACCTTATGACCCCTTTGGTTTTATTTGTGAAAAGAGATTAAAAAATAAATCATCTCCTTATATACACCACAAGATTCCTGATCTAGAACAGTATGCAAATCAAGATGAATGGGTTGAAGGAACTCTTGTTGAAGAAGAAAGTGAAGCAGACAGAATGAATAAGATTATGAAAGATGTTGAGAAGAAATTTGACCTAGAAACGTGTGGTCAAATGCAGGTACCCTATATTGGCACATCTTCAGCAGCCACTCTACAGCAAGCATTACAGGAAGACAGTCCATCAGTACCAGCAGAACCCAAGGGTAAAGGAAAGGAACCTGTAATCCAGGTTATTGAAACTTTGGTCATGGCTGAAAAACCACAAAGTTCCAAAGCACCGGAACAATCTCAGGCTTCTCCCACACCAGCAAAACACATCCAAGTTCCAGAGATGCAAACTCCACTGAATGTGGAAATAGGGAAAAAGAGGCTAGCTCCAGATACCACACCTTCAAAAGGAGCCTCACAGGTTTATCAAGCTAAAAAACACAAATCTGATCCACTTCCAGATGTAGAAATTATAGATGAAGTATTTGATGACGGTAGGGAAGATAGTCAGCAAACAGGCACAGCAAGTGAAACAAACATAAGCCAGAAAGGGATACAAAAGCAATTAAGCACTGAAGTATCTTCTTTCAGACCGCCAAAGACAGACACTGGAGATATTAAAAGAACCTTCATTAATATTAAAACAAAGAATGATCCATTGAAAATGAAGGTATAAGATCAGTATATGAAGATGGCTCCCCATAATCAAGAAAGGCTAATGTCAGCATTTGACCTTTCACAAGGTAAAATGCTGATGAGCCACTTCAAAGCAAAGGTGCCAAAACCAACTTCAGCAGCAGATTACATCAGAACAAATTTTGAAGTTTTAGCAAAGGAGATTCATCCCCTGGACCAGATAGAGCTACACAGACAAACTGGGGAAATGGTTTATTCTACTCTCACCAACAAGGCCATGGCAGCTTTAACGCTGCAAGATTCTTTGAATAACACTACTGCACAATTGAAAATTGAGAAGGCCTCCTCACAAGCCAAGGATAATAGAATAAAGTCTCTAGAAGAGATAATCATTGGTTTGGGTCACAATCCCAAAGACATTAAAGGTATTGAGGCATTGGTAAAGAAGAAAGAGGATGATATAGTTGCACTCAGAAAACAGCTAAAACTACCAGCCTTGAGGCACCCTCAGACCCAGGAAGTTATAAAAGGAAATTCACAGGAAGAAATGATGGAGTTGCTCCTGAATATGACTGAGCGATTAAATGAAACAGAGAAGGAATTGGAAAAAGCATTGCAGGAACAGGAAACTATCAGGCAGACATCAGCAACAGGTACTACAACAGCAGGACAGCAGATACAGCCATCTCAGGTGAACACTTCTGGCTTAAGTTCCGAAGACTTAATAAAACAAATGGAGAGTTTGCAACTGAGGGTCACAGAACTCCAAGAAACAAAATTGCAATTAACAAAATTGGAGGAAAAATATGACACATCTAAAAAGACAGCTGCTGATAACACCATAGAGATAAAAAGATTGGAAAAATTGGTTGAGGCTTTGGAAAAGGATCTTTCTTTGGAAAAGCCTCTAAAGGAAATAAATGACATTCTTTGGGGTAACATCATAGAGTTAATAAAGGTCATATGGCCCTCCATTCAAGCTATCTTTGAAAAAAATGAGCTGGTTAAAATAGCCCAAGAAGAAATAAACAGGACCAGAAATGAATTAAGAGGCAGGCCTGAGCAGGCCCATCAGCTTATTCAATTTTTGAATTCCAGAACAAAGCAACAGCTTGCATTGTTAGGAATTGATGACAGGACAGGCGCAGTTTTGGAAGCAAAGAGAGTTTTCACCAAGAGGACTTTCATGCAAAATTTAGAAAGGAAGTGCACAGACATTTTGGTTGATATCAACAGTTTCAGAGAGAAATTTCAAGCTTTGCTGGATAGTGGATTACCAAGTCCCATGCTCACAGAAGATCAAATAGTAGACTTGGAAACCTATGAGAAGAGAATAAAGGCTCATGCTAAAAACACAGCTGATTGTTCTACTAGCTCGTCGGAATCAACATTACCAACCAGGAAAAGTATCTATGATAAAGTGAGGAATTTATTTCATCTGGAACATGAAATAAAATATCTATTTCCGAATGAGCCCACCTTTTATAAACTTACTGAAGAAGATGAAACTTTAAGAAAGCTCAGAAGAACTATGATACCAGATGATCAATGGTGGAAAGAAATGTTGGAAATTCTATGAAAGTCGTTTTCAGGATAAGAATTTATCTTTACTATCAAGTAAATGGTAAAAACAGGAAAACAGATGAAAGAGTATCAGGTGAAAAGGTTAAAGAGCATCCGTGAAAATAAAGAGTGTCCAACAAGCCAAAGAAATACTGCAAGGGACAGCACAGAGCCCTATTTTAGCACTTACCTCCAGCACGTCCACGAAGAAAGGAACAGCACATCGGCCGTTACACATTATTCTATCCACGAGACCATTTGTCTCTTGTTTGTTTGTAAATAATGCTTTAAGTCAGCCTAGGTTATTGGCTAAGATAGTGTAATATTGTTTAAGATTATTTTGTGTATAAATAAACCCTCAAAGAGAGTATTGAGGGTGGATTCTATTACTCTGCTGTAACATTGAGATTTTCGGAATAAAAGCTTTTGGAGAAATTTACTTGTGGCTTGCTGGATGACGATTTGAAAGCACTGGACTTGTTGCAGGATTCATGTGTTGGACTACAGTTCAATAAGTGTTTCTACCTTTTTTCTGAAATTTTATATTAGTTTTTAATACCATCATATCCATTTCTGAATAATTTACATAAAAGATTGAAACAGAATTTGCTTAATTGTACTCTGTTTTCAAATGTGAATGTTCTTAATGTTTTCTTCTAAATTAGCTATAAGCATGAATTCTTAAATGCTCCTGCTTTGCTAATTTAAACATTGTTTGATTACTATAACACAGAATTCTTCATTGCTCTTTGTTTGTAGTCATTTCACTTCTTTCTTTTGAACATGATGAAAGATTCTTAATTGCCTTTCATCCCTTCAAGATCATCCCATCCACTTTAAATTTTAAGGATTGTTCTCTGTCTAGCTATCTTGCCCTGTAATACCATCTTGTGCTTAGAATAGAAATCCAGTAAAGCCATCCTTTGACTCCATAGCCCAATGGACTGAAAACTCTCAACCTTGCCCTTAGTTTGTGGATTCCACCATTTTCCCAAAACAAACTTTGAATCTATAACTAGCCTAAAACCTTTCAAGAACAAAGATAAATCATAAAGAGAGAGCCCTCTCTGGATGCAGATTGGCTAGATTCTGCATCTAAAAGGTTGGTTTGTGGTTACCTCAGGTATACTTTCCTCTTACACAACTTCTAGGAAAACCTGAGTGATAACAAGATGCATGGTTCATGCATTGTTTTTTTGTTGTCATTGGCATGGATTTGTGCCTGGATTGATAGTCATGTATAGCTTTGCCTTATTCCATTTCTTGGCCAACCATGATGTAGTGGGTCCCCTTTTTTATTGAGTTTTGGATTTCCAGTAGATTTTTTATTTTGGTTTAGGTGGTCTCGGGAAAATCCCAAAGGATGGGGGTGGATTTGATTTCCTCCAAGAAGCCCTTGATAGGTGGCTGGAGATAGAAAAATTCCTCTAGGTATGGTGAAGAAATTTTGAGGCATCCAAGCTTTTATTTTATTTATTTATTTTTGGACCTGGTATTAGGTGAAATCATTGTGGCTTGAGGGTGGAGGTGGTTTTCCTCTAGATTCCCTATTTGGTTATATTTTGGTTTATCCCATCTAATCCCACATTCAAGATTGGAATATGGCATGGCAGTAATTGCGCGAAAATAAAGACTCTTGGTTCAACCCAATATATGGTCAGGTGGAATGTGGAAGTCCCTTACTTGGTTGGTACTATGCATATGCTAATATGTGATGTTCTTTAATGAAAATCAATGAGAACAAGTTTTGGTTAATGTGTTGATTATGTGACTGTTTTTCCATGGCTTCATTCTGGTAAAATTTTGGTTACATTCATGGTATATTTCTTATTATATTAAAATATCTTGATGTTGATCTATTCCATGGATTTATATTCTCTTGATTATTTTTATATGAATGCATTAGCTAATATGTTTTTGTTGTAGCTAGAATGAGAGGGCAGCTAGTATGAGAGGGTAGCAAGCCTTCGTAATTATCATTTGATGAAACTAATGAAACAATAAACAAACTATGCATTTAAACCTATAGGCACCTTGATCACAACATGTTTGAATAAATGAATAAATTGTACTAGGAAATATTGAGAAATATTTGTGCTTAAAAATAAAGCATAAGGACTCAGGAACCTTGTTGACAGAGTTTTGGATATTTCTGGGTAGTTGGCCTGAAGGCTGCCCTTCAATTCCGGAACATGGTATGTGGCCACACCCTCAGAATGAGGAAATTTCAGCAACAACCACATTGAGGATACCTTTCACATGTGGATGTAGACCTATGGCCACACTGACAGGCTTGCATGTGTGCGACTAGGGTGTAAGCTAAGACAAAGAAGAGATATCAACTCATGAAAAATGATCACCTTAGAAAGACACTATGATGGCAGTGTGATCGTGATTCTCTGAGTGTTTGCAGTAAGTTCAAGACAAGTGGGCCCCATTTCCATAATTTCACCTTGGAAGTTTGGTCATGCATAGTAACTCTGAGCTCATGTTTACCCTGCTAAGTATGTTAAAGTGGGTGAATGTAGGGTGGGGTGTTACAGTGGGTGGCCATTATAATCCATTTGGATCATTTTAAGAGCCCTAAAATCAAGGTGCTTCTTCCTTATTTAACATCATTATTACTAGCGTGAGTAAGGGCTTGTACTAGGATGTATGATCTCCACCTCCAACAATTCCTTAATGATCTTTTCTATTTACTTTATTTTGGGTAGAAGGGTGTCAATAAGGATTTATATTTGGTGAGGAATCCTTCGAATTAAGGGCATACCATGGTCATTCTCTCCATGAAAAGGTGGTAAAATTGTTGGTGTATCAAAGACCCAACAATGTTTGTCAAGGATAGTTTGCAAGTTTGGTTGGATTGCTTATGTCAGACTTTCCATAACCTATACGGCGATGAATTGGGAAATAATGCTAGTGTGGTATTTCTTTAATAACTTCTCCATGTAATGGGAGATGACTATTTTAGGAGGACCTATCTATAGCCCTATAAGGGTGTTTACATGACCCTCCTAAGTGAAACTCATATATAGTTCCTTGAAATCCATGGTAGCTAGTTCCAATCTAATTAGCCAAACTACCCCCAATACTATATCACAACCACCCATATTGATGGAAAATAAATGGGTTTTGAGTTGATGGTCACCCATATAGAGTTTTAAATTTTCACATATGCCCCACATTTCATCATACCTCCATTAGTGATCATGAGTTGGGATTTGTGCATCAAAAGGACAAAATAATGGGCCCTTATACCACTCCCTTGTCAATGAAATTGTGAATACCTACAACTATCATCTAGGACAACTACAAGCCAGTGCTTGACGTAGCCCCTATGTTTGAAGTTATTTGGAGTAAAAATTATTATTAATGCATGTAGGGACATTACTAGTTCTTCTTGAGGGAATTTAGGTTCAATAGTTTCCTTAATAGGAGCTTTGGTGTTAGTCTTGGATGGACGATGGGATAGAAAGTGATCGGTTGCTCTGTTAAGGCACTACTTGATGTGAAGTCACTGATTCAATTCTATGTCCTGGTCGAGGTGATATATTGGGCATGATGAAGATGTTGTCCCATCAAGCTTACAAAAAAAATAGGAGTGTTGATGTCTTTACTTAGTAACTCTAATGTCTCTTTGGTAGTTTTTTCTTTTGTAAGGGTCAGAGTGCTCATATAAATTTGTAACAAATTTTTTTCTTTACACATATTACCTGGAGCATATTTTTCATCACAAAAATATTAGATTTCACATCTTTGGTGGTTTTCCATTTTTTTCGAAGAAAAACCAAGTACATTTAAGGGATGACTAGGGATTATTCCTGGGGTATTAACGTGGTGAGGGTGGGTGTACATAATGAAATATGTTTTTTTTTTATTTCTTTGTGCATTGATCATTGTCTTTACTTATAGATTATTCTAAGATGCCTCCAAAAAAGTAATGGAATGTTACATTCCGACTTGTTCCCAATGTATACATTTCCAACTCTTTTAACAATTCTGGAAAAATGGATTTGCAAAGCGTCGATATAGTGCTCAACTATTAGCTCTCAAGACAAGATAAATTTTGTTGAGAATTATTTAAGATAGTAGTGAAATTTTGGTTAAAGCCCTTTATTATTTCTTTCTTTTCCATTTATATCTATAATAATTGTTCTAAAAGTGTAGTTGGAGTATATTCTTCACCAAATTTATTAATAAATGATTTTTCAAAATCACCCAATCTGTAATAGATCCCAAACAAATTAAAATATCTCATGGAAGCTTTAATTTCAATTGTACGAGGAAACACTCTATAAACTACATATTCATTCTCTACATTCAATAATCTAATATCCAAATATAAAATTCTAACATGATCCCTAAATGAGCTTGAATTATGTATGTCAAATTTTGAGAGGATAGGTTCAAGGTGTTTTAGAATATCATGAACTTGTCCTGCAAGGTTAACAACATCTTGAGCTCTTTAGGAAGATGGTGGTTGTTGATTTCCTAGAAATTTCATTAACATACAACTATTGAATAATTTCATATGCTCTTCTAGCAAAATCAGAGTCAAAGGCCAAAGTCGATGAATTTGAAAAATGAACAGATGAAGCAAAAGGAGATACTAGAATTACATTTAGGTGTTGATGGACTTTCTTAAGCATGGATTCAATTGAATCCTCTATGGTTTCTATAGATATTGTTGTATTTCTCTAAATAGTATTTTTAGTAGTTCTCTTTACCCAGGTAAAGAAGGTTTTATGGACAACTTGTTGATTTGATTGGTATAAACTCGAGTAAGTAGATGTAATTACATATATCTCTTGGTTGGGGATAGCGTATAATGGTTCATTGATTAAAGATTAGGTTTTTCAATATCACAATGGTATCTCCAAAAGTTTTCTTAGGACTAGAATCTACATTGAAAGATGTGAAAAATGACTATGCAAATTATTATTGTTAGCCATACAATGATAACTATCCTTATAGCACCAAAAGTGTTGAGAAGTCTTAATGACCATTTGCAATTAGTAGGGATTCTCTCCATTTAAAGATTTAAATTATAATTTACAATGTTTAGAGTATGTAAATTATTTAGTTTACAACTTGACCACCTTTAAATAGTTTTATATAGGTTTTACCAGTTGTGGCCCAATCCACAATTTAATGAGTTTTATGAATTCAATAAAATGGAATGAAACTAATCTAAGATCCATAATCCATAATGATGCTTGAGATAGCTAACAAAACTTATGGGATAAACATCACACCAAAATATCCTACAATTTTCAAAATTTAGTAAAAATTTGCTTAAGCAATAAAAATAGTAATCTAAATAACTAGTAGAATCATTGGGAAACTTGTTCATGATCAGCTAATTACAGTACCATGAACAAGGTTATAGACAAGCAATTTATGAGATAAACTAAATAATCAAGCTTCTTATAAGTGAGAAAATTTTGCACTATAAAAACATATGCTTATGTCATTTCAAAATTAATTAAATTAGGAAAATGAGTTCCACAAACTACACATTTTGGAGCTTAAGTTTGTTTCTTAAAGGCTTGTCCAATAATATATTTTCATTCATTGACACTTCATAGAAAGGTATACAAGATGTATGAACAAATAAATCTTTGCAACTAGAATCCTTATGATTTATAGGAAAAGAAGAAAGGGGGTGAATGTATGAACCTATGATACCAAAGTGATTGTTTGTTTCCCCTCCTTGTCTCTTGGTTATATCTATCACTTCATATTATTTTTATCTAGGAGGATTTGACTCCCTTTGACTAACTTGACATTCAACTTGGCCATTAGCCATCCTATTTGGGATAAACAAACTTTTTTCTATAATATGTCCTCTCATTTGACTTGATGGAACTTATTCTCTCCCCCTTCTCCACTTTCTCACAAAGGAACCTATGGCTCAAAATCTAATAAAATTGTTTCGTTATGAGAAAAGGTATGCAAATAAAGCTCAACTACATTCAATTTGATGCGTTTTCTTATCCTTTTCTCATGTTTCTCCATATTAGCTAGTATGGTATTACAACATTATGTGTCTAGTAGGAACCTCAATGGATCTCTAGATAGTTGATTACTTCATCTCAAGGAATCGTATACCTTTCCTATTGGGGTTAGTACAACCTTCCAATTCTTTGGACATCCATTCCTAAGGAAATAATTTATTCTTGGAGCCAAAAGAAGGGAGGTGGTCATCCAATGCTATATTTTCTATGCATTTTCATACTTTACTAGAAAATTTTACCTCACAAGAAATTCCCTAAAAAGCCTCGATTTTGACTACATTTCATTTAAGACTTGTGCATGTATAGTGGGAAATTTAGGGGGAATTTCATCAATTGAAACTTGTCAGACTCTCATCCTACTAAACTATAATTCAACCTATTGATGTTGCATCTCTCACACTTGAACATATTCTTTAGTTATAACATGTCCATCCCCTAGGGTCTGTAAATGTTGTGCTTTACTATAGAATTCCCCTTACATTAGGTTCAATTAATTTTACACTTTTAAGGAATATTCAATTAATTGAAAAATTCGATGGTTAGCTCTATAATTTTCCACTGGTCTTTCTTCTCCTTTTATTATCTACTATGCTTTGTCCTCTTCTTTCTCACTGCTTCCACATTGACTAGTATTATCTCCACATGATCTTATCTTATGACAATCACCTATGATTAAATTGTAACTAATATTTCTCGGGGGATTTTCTTCCATTTTGTGCATCTCTCGAAGGTTGGGCATAATTTTTTTGTAAAATGTAGAGAATCCAAAAGAACATATAGGATTAAAATAGAAAATCAATTTGGCTTAAAATATTAACAAATTTCTCTTAAACCGTCGAAATTATACAATTTTTTGGGTTTTACAAAATATTGAACCCAATTTGAGCTAGATGTTGAATTAAATAGGATGTATTTTCAAGTCTGGTTGCAAACTTCTAAAGAAAATTCAAACTTGGCAAAAGAGGCTTGCATGGAAGATGATATTCATTCCCCTGAATGTTATAACTAAAGCATTAATATAGAGGTTTTTTTCCTTGATTGTTACTTAGAATGGATGATTTTTTAGATCATGGTAATTACCCATAAACCGAAATTTGTAGCAAGTGTGATTACAACTCATACATTAGGAGTCATTTAATTACTCAAATTCAAAAGAATATGGTTTAAGCATATGGCGTCTAAGTGTCACTTGAAGTTGTTTTTTCAAGTACAAGCCACATGCATACTTTAGATATTGAAATTCAACTCCATCAATTTTTTACTCATGTGAACAATTCAAAAAGATCAAAGAATGGTTTGTGAAATGGAAATGATCTCGAAAATTGTGACCTTAACATTGTTATAGGTAAGGGAAAGCTTGATTCAAATATTGGGCTCAATCAAGAAATAAAGGTGCAAGCTAGATTGTTGAGGGTCTAAATTAGAAGTTGGAAACAATTTCAAAATCAATCCTATTCAACACCAAATTTATTCATGAAACATTTTTTCATTGTTGAACTCTTAACAAAGGTCTTGTACATGCACACAAACATCGTTGAAAAAAGGGATTTGATTGAGAAATCGATATTAATCACTTAATTAGGTAAAAGTTACAACCCTTTGGTGACTTGAGGGCTTGATTGGGCAATGTATTTTTGAAAACAAAAATTGAAAGAGGAAAATGAAGAGAAGCAAGATGAATTAGGCTTATATTATGTATAATTTGAATAAAAAAATAAAAATAATAGGGTTTGATTTAGAAATCATGTTGATTCCCAAAATGGGGAAAGGAAACAATATTTAGGTGCAAACGAAACCCGATCTAGTGATAAAGACTAATTAGGAAATCATGACCCCTAAAGGTAATGATTTAGTTGATTTTTTGAAATAAGTATGAAAGGTTCAAAGATGGATATATACTGATCAGGTGCTCAGTATTTAGCTCAAAAATCAAAGTTTTCAGAATTTCTCGAAACTGGGACAAGAGCATAGATCTCGTCACCAGGATTCCAAGGCAACTCATTTCATCAAAATCTGAGTTCGTATGAGTAAGTTATGGCCTGATGTCTGTTTTCTCAAACAGCTAAAAAAATTACAAATTGGACAAGTTGCTGACATGCCAGCCCAGTCAGCAAAAAGGAATCTTCTGGGAATTTTCTTCAGGTTTCTGCCAATGAGGTCGTGACAAGTGGCACTTTATAATTCGCCAGTTTGATCTATGTGGGTGAAATTATCCTAATGGTTTTAAGGTGGAATTGTATTTTTTTTATTCAATATATATATATATATATATTTTAATTTATAACCAATTCCGCATATCCAAAGTTTCTTTGGGTATTCAAATACCAAAGTCCGAGGAAAAATAAATCGTAGTTCACATAAATGTCAACCTTTAATCAAATACAAAGGCCTCGTATATATATATGTGTGTGTGGTAAAATATATATATTGGGAGCGGGCTCAAGTTTGAACCCCGGACCTCCGCCCCACAAGCCAACCTTCTTACCAACGTTCCATGGCAAAATATTCCTTTAATATTGTGGATCAATAGTTAGTTATCCCTTGTACGGTGGGACCGACAGAGCGCGGAGGGGTCGGCCCCTCCACCATGTGGCCACATTCCACGACCAACACCAAGAACCTATTGTTAAGAGCATCATTAATGTTAACCACTGGCGCTAATCAAAATTAGCCATTAATTAAGTTCTTTTTAATCTGGCAGAGATTCTGGAGGCACCCCTAAATCCGTCGGAGGTACCAAATTTAGTGGGGCTATCTAGCAAATTTCCAGTTTTAGTGGAGGAAAACTAGGGAAATTTGTTTTTGCCATAATCGAGGAAATATTCGACCAAATTGGGAAAATGAATAGTCAATTTTAGATGATTTTGGCATTACAGAGACAATGGAATGGGTTTCAGGGGCTAAAAATGACTTCTACATGTGATTTTTCTAGAGGGAAGTTCAAGGGAGCCTAGAGCGACCAGGGAAGGAAGTCAAGTCTGGAGAAACCAGAGTCAGTTTTCAGTAATTGGGCAGTCATTTTTAGATGATTTGTATGTTATGAAGACAATAGAATAGGTTGTAGGAGCAATTGAATAATTAACACAACACTTTTTCCAAATTTGAGCTAATACAAGAGGCCCAAGCTATGGAGCTAGACCAAGGAGATGTAGCCCAGGAGGGGTGAAATCCTTCATCAAAAACTTGTGTTGATGCTTTTGTTTATGGTTTGTTGTACATGTTTATGTTTTTATTCAGTTCTTACTTATGTTTTTTTATTTTTCATTAATGTCAACATAAAACACAAGACAATATTTTGTTTTGACACTCACTTGCACCAAATAAACTAAAGCACCGCAAGAAAACAAGAAGCAAAAAAACAATTCTAAACTTGTAATTAGCACATAAAAACTAACATATAGGTTCAGATCAAGTGGAATCTAAGCATCAGGTTGCTTAAGGTTATTTTCTTTCTTTTCTAGAGTTTGTGCAAAAGAGTTTTAACGATTGCAATTTTGTGATGCTTACAAGGTTAAGATTGCAGAGAGGAGAAGGGAAGCTTTTGGTAGCTTGTCCTGAGATTAGGACAAGAAGGAAGAGATTTGAGAAAGCATCATCCTCACCTAAAGAACCACTCAAAGCTGCAATTGAAGCACCTCAAATTCCATCTCCATCAGTTGAGATTGAAGAGGTACAAATTGCACAAGAAGTTGAAGTGATTGAAGAGGTACAAGCTACAGAGGTTGAGCTTGAATACAAAGCCATTATGTCAAGATATGAAGAGACTCATGAAAATTATGAAGAAGAGTATGTTAAGAGAGACTTCAAAGATATGCAAAGAATGGTTAAAATTATGTATGAAGCTTTCATGGCAGAAAGGGTTGGAGAAGGTTCAAAGTCTCCACATGGATAAGGATCTTCAAACAATAATAAGGATGAAGAGAAGAGCTCAAAAGTTAGAGGAGGAAAGCCACCTCCATCTCCACCATCTTCATCATCCTCATCATCCCCATCTGCATCATCTTCCACTTCCACCACAAATACCTCTCACACTCACTCAAAATCCATAAAGGGAAAGAATCCATTACTCAAATAGGACATTAAGTTTGAATTACCCATGTACAATGGCGAGGTTAATGCAGAGAAGTTAGACAATTGGAATCGTCAATTGGAACTATACTGCAGAGTTAATAATCTACAATAGGATGACATAAATATACAGTTGGGTTCATTAAGGCTAGAAGGAGTAGTACTAGTTTGGTGGGAGGCAAAGACTCAAGAGGAAATGTGAATCCATGGTAAGATTTCCATTTCTTGGGTTGAATTCATTTCTTCCATTAAAATAAATTTTTATCCTTTAGCTTACACGAAAAAATCTATTATGAGTTGGAAAAATTTTAGGCAACTCAAGGGTCAAACAGTTCAAGATTATACCCAGGAGTTGAAAAAGAGATCTTTGTTGTTAGGCATAAATTTAAATTCCCAAGATAGAATCTTCAAATACATTGGAGGTTTACATTCCTATTTGAAGCATACTATTCTTATGTTTAACCCAAGAAATTTAGATGAAGTTCGTGTACAAGCCACACACGTAGAGGTAAGGGGAAAACAATTCATAGTGGAGAAAGAGGAAATTTAGGGTAAAGGGAAAGAAAAAATTTATGAAAGAGGAAAAATAAATAGTTCTGTAAAAAAAGATAAGGAAAAACCCACATGAAAAAACTTTTCAAAGATTGGCCATGATGAAGACCATTGTTGGCAACTTTATCCAGAATTGAAACCAAATAGACTGAAAGCCAAAGAGAAGGGGAAAATTGTTGCTATAGATGAACAAGACTTAGGGTCAGATTCAAGAGATGAGACAAAAATTACAACCATGGGTTTGAAAGGTAAACATATTGCAAGCACTAGTTCTTCAAATTTTCAAATGATACTCATGATGAGGATACAAGAATATAACTTTTCCAGATTATAGTTTTCTCTAAACATACCAAGATTGATACACTTTTTGATAGTGGGTCACAAGCTAACTTGATTTCTCAAGATTTGGTTAAGCAACTAGACCTTGAAACTATTAGACATCCAATACCATATCCTTTGGGTTGGATATGAAAGAATGCAAACTTGCAGGTTACAAGGAAGTGCTTACTAAGATTTTCCATTAACTCAAACTTTCTTGATGAAGTTGAGCTTGATGTGGTGCCGCTTGCGATATCAGGTATTTTATTGGGAAGTCCTTATCTATATTATAGGAAAGTTGTATTTCATCACCATGAGAACAAGTACCACTTGTTTAATGATGGTATTGAGTTCATAATAAAAGCACATAAGAAGAAGACATGTTTGTCTCTTATGCATGCAAGTGAAATGAAGAGGATAGTGAATGCAAGTCAGAACTTGACATTGTTGATGATCAAACAAAGAGATATATTGAATCACACTTTTCAAAGGGATGCTTATGTTTGTAATGAGTTTTTTCAAGATGTTAACAGGTTTCCTTTGAAAGAAGGTGAAAAACATCAGTCAACATTGGTGTTGGGTAGTGTTGGAAACAATATGTTGGTCCAAGAGGGTGCAAAGGTCAAAGAGAAAGTGACAAAGAAGCTTGGAAATGAAGGCATGGGTTCCAGAAATGCTGGTTTATGGTTTCCAAAAGGTACATGGCAATGGTCACATAAACTTGGTCAAGAATCGATGCATGTACAAAGCAAGATTAACTAAAAATTACCATGGTGACAGTGTGCAAGGTGAGAAAGTTTCTAAGTTTTCTTTGATTGTTGACCAAGGTAGGAACAAGATGGTATCTGCAAAAATAGATTGTTGTTCTACAAATTTAGAAATATTACAACATGATGGTGTAAATGACAGCAAAAGAAGGTCGCAAGAATCGAGGAAAAATATGACTTTTTATGAAAAGTTCCAAATGATGAAATTGGGAAAATTTCAATGGATAGAGGCTGAAAGAGTGAGGGAATAATCCCATCATCCACATAATCAGTAATCAAGAGAGCTTTCGGGGTCCAAAAGGCTTCTAGTGGGGAGGAATGATTAGGTGCTCAATATTTAGCTCAAAAATCAAATTTTTCAGAATTTCTCGAAACTAGGATGAAAACGTAGAGCTCGTCACTAGGATTCCAACGCAACTCATTTCATCAAAATACGAGTTCATATGAGTAAGTTATGGCATGTTGGCCATTTTCTCAAACAGCTAAAAAAAATTAAAATTGGACAGGTTGCTGACATGGCAAAATTGGACAGGTTGCTGACATGGCAGCCCAGTCAGCAAAAATGACACTTCTGTGAATATTCTTCAGGTTTCTTCCAATGAGGTTGTGACACGTGTCACTTTCTAATTCTCCAGTTTGGTCTATGTGGGTGAAATTCCCCTAATGGTTTTAAGGTGGAATTGTATTTTTTTTAATTATTTATTTATGATTATATATATATATATATATATATATATATATATATATATATATATAATATCTGTTTAAAACATATTATATATATTATATATATTAAATATTAATTTTAATTTATAACCAATTCTGCATATCCAAATTTTCGTGGGGTATGAAAATACCAAAGTCTAAGGAAAAATCAACCATAGTCCGCATAAATATCTACCTTTAATCAAATACAAAGGCGTCGTATGTGTGTATGTGTGTGCTTGTGTGTGGTAAAAGGTATATATTGGGAGCGGCGTCGGGTTTGGACCTCGGACATCCGCCCCACAAGCCAACCTTCTTACCTACATAACGCAGCACCATATTCATTTAATCTTGTGGATCAACAGTTACTTATCCCTTGTGGTGTGGGACTGGAAAAGCGCAGAGGGGCCAGCCCCTCCACCATGTGACCACATTCCACGACCAGCACCGAGAGCCTATTGTTAAGAGCACCATTAGCGCTAACCACCAGTGCTAATCACGATCAGCCATTAATTAATTTGAGTTTAATCTGGCAGATATTCTGGAGGCGCCCCTAAATCCAGCGGAGGTTCCAAATTTGATTGGGCTATCTGGAAAATTTCCAGTTTTAGTGGAGGAAAACTAGGGAAATATGTTTTTGCCATAATGGGGGAAATATTCGACCAAATTGGGAAAATGAATAGTCAATTTTTGGTGATTTTAGCATTCCAGAGATAATGGCATAGGTTTTAGAGGCTGAAAACGACTTCTACATGTGATTTTTCTACAAGGAAGTTCAAGGGAGCCCAGAGCCACCAGGGAAGGAGGTCAAGTCTAAACCAGCCAGAGTCATTTTTCAGTAATTGGACAGTCATTTTTAGATTATTTGTATGTTCTAAGACAATAGAATAGGTTTCAGGATTAATTGAATAATTTACATAGCACTTTTGCCAAATTTTAGCTAATACAAGAGGCCCAAGGAGATGTAGCCCAAGAGGGGTGAACTCCTTCATCAAAAACTTGTGTTGATGGCTATGTTTATGGTTTGTTGTACATTTTATTATGTTGTTCAGTTATTACATATGTTGTTTATTTTTCATTAATTTCAACATAAAACACAAGACAATTTCATGTTTTGACACTCACCTGCACCAAAGAAACCAAAGCACCACAAGAAAACAAGAAGAAAATAAAATATGATTATGAACTTGTAATTAGAACAGAAAAACTAACATACAATTTTAGATCATATACATCCATTAAATAAAATTAATAGAAACTTGAACAAAGAGGAAGAATACATAAAATGTAAGAGGGGTCCAATTCCAAGATCGAGCTAGATTCCAAGATCAATATGCCTTCACACTAATATTAGTATAAAATGTCTTTGATTGTCAATTTCAACCCTGTATATTTAATTGTTACAAATTAATTCCTAATAAAATCAGAAATATGCAATGTTGCACACACACATTTAACATAGAGGTTTTATTGTAGGAACCCAAAACTGGTAAAACCATTTTTTTTAGTATATTATCTTCAAAATGTTACAATACATTATGTATATTTTGTGATCCCAATCCATAAACCTTATATTAAAATTAAAATGTGGTTCCTTAACCATAACTACAAACCAAGGGTTGAACCACCATTCACCAAAAAATCACTAGCAACAAAAATTGTGTGCCACAAAGTGCCAGAAGCAAAAGAAAAAAACCACCCAATTTCTTTTAGGGGCTCTACCCCCCTATGACCCCCCCTCCTCCCCTGCCGCACTTGGTGGATATGAATCAGGTATGGGGATAATTATTCAAGAAATATACTACATATACAAGACTAATTTTTTCATTGAGGATTATTATCAAAATGGGTAGCTAAAAATTTGAGGTAATAAAGAAAGAAAAAAAACCAAAATGAAGAATAAAAAAATCAAACAAGTAAAAAGGTGCAATAAAGGTTAACTTGAAATTTGATTTCATTTTCGTAATTGAGAAGATGACATAGAAAAAAAAAATGAAATGAGGCCCAATTTGAAGAATGGGCACAATTTGGAGATTAGGGAGCTATGAAAGTTTGAACATGATATAAAATTAGGTAAATGAATCCTAATTAAGGGAATAATTCAATGGTGAAATGGGAAGAAGACTCAAGAAAATAACCAAGTCGAAATGAAGCAAGTGAAGCTTGAAGGTTATTTAACTTGGCCATCTAATGCAAACATAGAATAAGAAATGGAAGTTAATGTGAGAAAAAAAAAAAAGTATATCCAAAACAATAAAAATTAAGGTGGAGCCCCAAGTTTTGCTCAAAACTTAGGGTGGTTTTTATATGAACAACATACACTTAGGTGATAAGGGTAAGGACATTGGCCCCCCTTTTGTTCTTAATGTTCCCACATTCAACTAGTGACTCCATTAGCTAGGTGATTTGCTTAGCAATTTTGGTCTCCCAACGAATCAAAGAAATCTACATAATCAATTATGTGCACATCCTTTTGTATCCTTTGAATGAACCTTGCTAAAATACAATCCTTTTGGATGGTGAAATGATACATGTACTTAATGATGATAGAGGAGTCTCATATAACCAATAGGTTCCTTATGCTTCTTACATAAAAAAATCCTTGGCTTTGGGAAAAAAATCCAATGCCTCAACATGGTTGTTAGTAGCTTCATCTAAACACCAATTAAATTTAGTTTCATGTATGAATACCTCAATATCAAATATGATCCCCCTACATTTTCCACTCTTGAGCCATCACATGTTTTTCATGTCACAATGTGTTTAACTTCAAATAGTTTTGAGTTTTGATTTCCCGTTTCTTTTCGAAGTTTTATATGTGCCATTATTGTTTCTATTAGCATGTTTCTTCTATTTCCCTTAATTTTAGAATTCTAAAGTTTAGTATTTAAGTAATTTTTCATTTTTCAAGCTATTTCCTCTTATATGTCCCAGTCCTTGATCCAAATTATATATCGGGGACCCCATTATTTCTTCCATATTATCAAACTTCCCAAGGTTATTTTCACTCAAAATCTCTCATTTTTTATGAATTTCATTTATGCCTATGTAAACTTAGTTATATAAGAGCCTATGATTCTATTGGGTAGAATGTCAATTGCACAAGGAGTATGTCATACATGACATTGTTTTTAATTTTGAAATGTTCATTATTAGGTGTTTTTGTACAGATTCTTATTTCTTCCACCTACTTTTGGGTACATCAGGCCCTAAACTTCACAATAGTAAAAAATAATTGATGTCATAAGGACTTGGAATATATAATGTCACATCTTCCAATCCTGTATATTTTTTTACCTACATTTATTTCATTTGGAGTGGAAAGAGAACTTTATAATCCCCTTAGAGTATCATCCTTGTGCATGTATCCCAACTCAAATTTTTATTGAAATTCAATGCCAAATGCTTGTAGTCTTGTTTCACTAAGAGGAACTCTACCACCCAATATAGGGGAGATGTGTAGGCGTAATGTAAGTAAATAAGTATGTCAACATTTTTTTGATGTCGGGAAAAAAAAAAAAAATGTTAGCTTCATAGTTTTTAATTAATACTCAAATAAAAACATATATAAATTTCAAATGCACACTGCAAAATGCAAAACATAAAATTTAAAATGTATGTAACAACCCCAGGTTAAAAGTTCATGTAATAAAGCTAATAAAGTAAAAATATGACCAAGGTCATGGGACATGTATTCCAAGTTGAATGTTAGGAAAAAACATCCTGGTGGGTGTCACTTTCGATTTATTATCGCTAAGGAAATTGGAAAAGGCATTGAAAAAAGAAAAGTGGCAATAATTGGCATTTATTTATGAAATAAAGGAAATTAGGAGAAAATGAGTGTGAAAGGTCATAGATTTGCATGAGAGGGGAAATGAAGAAAATAGAGGCCTCAATGATAAAATGGTTTCTGAGGATCAGTTCATGGTCTTTTGACAGTTTTTGGGTGGATATTTGTTCTATTCTCTCTCTCTCTCATACTCTTGTACACTTAGAGTATTCTTGGAGAACTTTGGCATAATTGGACTTGGAGAAAGAAGGAAAAGGAAAGTAAGAAAGCATAAGGAAACAGGTGGATCAATAGCTACATCTACATTTCTTTGCATATATCGAGTTGCGTGTATGATTTTCCTTGCTAGTTTTGGCATGCATGGTACATGAATGTGGTTTCTCGTTTATTTTTTCTCATTGACATGGATAATTGTCTGGACTGATAGTGGTTTTCGCATTACCTTCTCATTTCCTAGATAACCATGGTGTTGTGGGTTTTTCCACTTTTTGTTTTCTAATTGGTGCTCAGGTTCCTTATGGTTGTGGGTTGAGTTACTAGTTCATGTAGATGTTGGTTGGGACAAATGCTCTGGAAGCCCTAGAACATAATGGGTTGAGTTACTAGTTCTGGATAGGTTGGGGAAAACACTCTGTAACCCTTGGCGGGTTGAGTTACTAGTCCCTAGAGTCAGTTTGGACAAATGCCTTGGAGCCCTGAAATCCTATGGATTGAGTTATTAGTTCTTGGAGCGGTGGTTGGAACGAATGCTTTGGATCCCTGGACAGTTTGGGTAGAGACTAATTTGGTTGGTGTTAGTGATGTCTGAATGTGAGGTGGAATCACTGGTTGAGGGTTGAGGTGGTTTGGCCTCTAAAATCCTTGGTTTGGTTTTTTTGTTTATTCCAAGAGATCCCACATTCACGCTTGGAATATGGAATGGGGGTGATTGGCTAAAATATGGATTTGGTTTAGCCCAACCTATGGTCGGGTAGTACGTGTAATTCCCTGACTTGGTTGGATTTTGCATATGTTAATAAGAGCTCTTTTCCTGTTGTATTTAATGAGTACTTATACATGTTATTATGTGGCTTTGATGGTTGTTCTACTATGGTAATTATTCTTGTTATATGTTGGTTATAAGCATGGTTCCATAACAGGTTCTATCTATGTCTCTTGATATATTTGATTATTTGATGAATAATTAAAATGCATGAGCTAACATATGTTATTTCAACTATTATGAGAGGTTATTAGACCTTATTGTAAATTCTTAGATAAATAATGGACCCTTATGTTCAAATATGAATTCATGACCTGTAGATTGCATGTTCTCAGTGTGCTTGATGAAATTATTGTCATGGTTAGGCCTGGTTAGGTCAAGTCTTTGATAGAGTTTAGTATGGATGTTTTTTTCCTCATGTTATTTATCATTATGGAAAGTTTCATTAAGTTCTCGACAATGATATGGAGGCTGACCTGGAATTTAGGCTCAGAATTTGGGACCACACCCTCTAAAATAAGTAATTTGGGTCATAACTGCACCCTGGTAGGCTTATGCATGAGGTTGGAGGCTCTCAACCACATGGAGGCCCTTTAATGCATGTGTTTGGGAGCCCAGATCACTGAAAAATAATTCCATCTCAAGGTTTAGGCACTGGGAGTGGTTTCTTAGCTCTTGGGTGTCCTGTACCTCTTGATGAAGGTCACTAAAGTTCCAGTTTGTCAATTCCACTTCCTTAACTATACTTAGTATTTTGATTCATGTCATAGTATCCCTTAGCTCATGTTTACCCCGACTGGACAATGAAAGTGGGTAAATGTGGGAGGGGTGGTTACAGATTGGTATCAAAGTTTTCAGGTTCAAAAACTTAGACTCGATGGGCTACATGTATATGGTTATGCATGCATAGAAGGTCATACATGCATTGTGATGGTCATTGTTGCAGTAGTGTCGCCATGTATAGGTTGATGTTGTTTGTATATTATGATGTTGATATGATGGCCAAGATAGAGCAGGAGATGCAGATTATTAAATTGGGGTAAGATTAGATTGTCATACAAGTTTGTATGTGGGAATGTAGGTATGTTGGCCAACGATCGGTATAAGCATTATGGTTGTGTACATTCCTTCCATTATATTGATGTTGTGGTTACATGCATAATAGATGTTAGTTAATATGTGTGGTCATATTCATGTGTCGGATAGTCATGAATGATAGTAATTTTTTTTTATATACATTGCGGTGGTACACTTGATGATTATGGTAATTGAAATTAATATCTTTATGTTATATGTATCATGCTAATCTGGATTTTCCTATGCAAATGATTATGGTTATGGCATTCAAGTACGAGTCGATATATTTTTGATATTGTGTCATATTAATATGGACTGACTTGTGTAGATGTGATAGCCTCTCCTAAGATACATTGAGTTATGAGTTTGATTATGTCATCTATTTGGTTTATCTAATAGGGTATGTTTATAGGATGTTTGATCGTTTGATTAATTCCATGATATGAGTATGTGTCTATAAGATTGCATGAATAAATTACCTTGTTTTAATATGGTTGTACTAACACATTATGTACTGAGACAGTTGATGTGTACTTGAGTACAAGTGGGTGATAGTTGTATTATTATGATTAATGATTGTGAGTTTATTATGACATGGTTGTTAGTCTTGGTAAAGGCTGATTTCAATTAATAGACATAATGTCTTGATATTTGGAACATGTGAATGATATGTGTGAATAATTTTAGGGAAACATGCTTGGCATTAGTGTTACAAGGTAATAATTGATTTGTTTATATAAATAACATCTAGTGATATGATAGCGCATAATAAGACTCAATTTTAGCAAGGTAAAAGGAAAAATAAAGGAATTGGGTGATAATTCCTTTAGCTATGTTTGGAAACCGCAATTCCTAATGAATGAGTGTCTTGCATACATGAATTCTTCTTAACCTTGATTTTGACTGAAATTATGTGGATATGTGTTATATTCCTAAAAATGTGTTTGACAGGTATAATAACTGGTTTCCAATTATGGCTAGACTCATCAATGAATTTTATTCCCTTGAGAGATGACATATATACATGTTTGGTTACAAGGAAGTGTGCTTGGCACGAAAAGGTAAGGTAGTTGGTATATTTTTATATTTATTTATGCGCCGAAAGCTATGTGTGTATGGAAATATGATGTATGGAGTTGCATGGAAAACAAGGTTTCCATGAAATATTTAAGAAGGCTCGGGTTGAGATTTCCCTTGGAAGAATTGGGAACCCATGGGTATTGAGTCATGATTTTTGTTGATAATTTTGTGCTTTCGGTGCTTTGTGATTTGTTTTCTCTTAATTTGAAGTTTTGATTGTGTTTGGTGCATGGTCATGCCACTTTTTTTATGGTGTTATATTACTATTGGGTTTTCATGGTTTTATTCTTGTTTGTTTCATTTTCTTGCCTTTTATGTTGTGAGGTTCTTGGGAATTGGTTGGGGGAAGAGAAAATTTAATGGAGCTCGGGAAGAGTTGAATGAAACCAAATAGGTAATGTAAGACCAGGATGAAGCCCGGTGCATGAGTAAAGGGAATATAAAGGCGATAATATGAAAACATGTTGAATTGGTTTGGTCCATTGGAATAAATGGATGGTAACAGGGAAGCCATGAGAAAGATAACAGGATAGGTAAAGTAAATAAATTTTAGGCATCTGATGCCTTGGATATGTTGATGTTAATTCCCTATAATACTAGTGTATACCCCTTATTTTTATTGTTATTATAGACCGCTATTGTTATTTTTATTCCCATGTATCCCCCATATTGTTCTGTTTGTCCCCCATAGAAGCCCACTATTGTTATTGTTGTGCCCTTACATTATTATTGTTATGTAGGCTCTGATTATATTGTGGCCCCTTAGACTCCTATATATACCAAGGAGGTCTTATCATTTGTATCATCCAAGAATTGTTTATTTATGTAATGTAAAAGAGGTTTCCCCATCGAAGAGGATAATTTTTAATTTGCTGATCTATCTTCTTCTTCTTTTGTGAGTTGGTTGCATAACATTTGGTATCAGTGCTTTGGATTTTAGGGTTTCACTACTTCAAACAGATCATCTTGTAATTTTCACTATAATGTTTTTTTTACAAATATTTAGAAGCTGAAATTTTGACCAAGTGGAGCCAAAATCTTGATGAACTTCATGTGAAAATTCCAAATCTTGTTTTACTACAGTTTTTGAGATATGGTCTAAATCATTTAGGTTTTTTTCATTCTCTAGAATTCAGTCTCAAACAGGTGACCTGGAGAACATCATCATAACTTTCTCTATGAGCATCAGATTTGAATTTCGTAAAAATTTAATGAAATATAACAGAATTTAGGTTTTTGTGTATCATTTTTAGGGTCAAAGGTTGAAACGATGATACATATAATTCCATACAAGTTCGCTCTAATGAACCAAATAAATAACTAGGTCATTGTGGGAGACTGAGCATAACTTTATCTTGAGGAATCCACTCATGGTTTTAATGGTGGCACTGGAAAGAAGACTCATAGGGATACCACACGATGAAATTTCAGACCTTAGAGACCAGAAATTATAGAGTTACAACCGTTTCAATACCGAGCTCCTAAAAGCAAGAAAAAGGTGTTTATTTTTTAAAAATTTGCATAACTTTTGTTTGAAAAAATAGTTTGAAGTGATTCCAAGGGCATATTGAAGCATAGATATCAATATTTAGTTCTGAAATTCCTCCCAAACAAAATAATTCTACACCCATTAATACCTCAGAAATATCTACTATGACGCACGAAGAGGAATATTTGCAACATGATATATCAAAATTATGGGACCAATAGCGACAAATTTTGTTCTCACAAAAAGCAACCAAATATTAACTAAAATGGGACATGGATAGCTTAAAAGAATAAATAAAAAGTGACATGGATTACTTAAAAGCAGAAAAAAAAAAAGGCAACATGGATGGTTTAAAAGTACAATTAAAAGGTGACATGAAAGGTTTAAAAGTAGACATGGAAGGTTTGAAGGAAATTTTGACAAGTTGCTACAAGAAATGCTTCCTAATGACAAAAATGTATTCCATTAAACTCATGACGAGAACAAAAGGAATGTTAATAACAATTTTAGAGGCTCCAATGACGGGTTTAAGATCCACCACATTCTAAAGATCGATATGAGGAAGTTTGATACATAGGATCCAGTAACATGAATACTACAGATGGAGCAATATTTTGATCTTTGTGATGTGCAACACACACAAATCTATGCATTACATATTTATATTTAGAGCCTAATTAGTTTTTATGGCATTGATGCCTTTGTTCGAGAACATGTGTGCTAGTGAGATATCGTAACTATCATAATAATGTAGAATATTAGGATATCACGATAATAATTCAATGAAATAAATTAATTTAATTAATTTAATTAAAGCATCACACACAATATAGATCTTGTTGTTCCCAATATAAAACAAATTTCAATTGAACATGCCAATAGTGATCATGAAATATTGGCTAACATACACATGTGAACAATATCAATTAAAAAATTCATTTCAAAGCAAAGACACATAAACATGGGATAATAGTACCTGATAAATTGTATATATGCTCATCCTAGAACTACAAGTGGTTCAACTTATATTAAGAAAAACTCATATTACAATAGTGCAATTTCAAGTACTTTCTTTTCAAAATTCAGAACCTTTTCTCCATCTCAGAGAAATAATTTATAGTCTAAATACAAAAATAATAAAAATAAACTCTTCCAACAATATCTAAACATAGCCAACAATAAAATTCTAATAAATAAATAGTTACAACAAATTTTAAATTTAGGACGAGGACTGTTCAACAGTAAGTTGCCACAATTTGTAAATATCGAGTAGACTTGTGAGCTACGAGGTATGTCTAGGCTTGATCCTTATCTGACTGGTAAAAATAGCAGTCTTCAGTGATGGCAACATCTTCATGGTAACATTCTATAAAAATCAAAGAACTAACCATTGGCTATGAGGTTTAACCACAAACTTCCAGTGATCTCAAGGTTAACTTTAGACAATTGCTCAATCATTTTGGCCATTTTCTTACTATGTTCTAACCATGCTTTTGATAATTTCTGACATTTGGAAGTGAATATTTGGAGCAGTTAGAAATGAGATTTGATGGTAATAAGGTATCATTGACTACTTCAACAACATAAATGGAAATATATTGGCCTTTATTCACAGAAGATTAAACCTGTTTCATCCTAATTTCCCATTCTCAAAAAATTATTATCTTTTGAGTTTCATCAATGTGAGGTAGATTTGTAGTTCTACCTTCTGCACTTTATTTCCATGTAATAAAATCAGTAAGCTTCTCATTTAACTCTTCAAATTATTTTTTCATATCGGACAACTGATCTAAAAGATAATTTCCAGTTTTACATTTATCTTGGATTATCATGAGCTTATTGTAGAAGACCTTTTGTTGATGCTCGAGAATATAATTTAATTATTTAGCTCCTTTCTTGAATTCTGTCAGTTGAGTATTGACCTACAATTTCTCTATTTTCCTCTGCATTTCTTTAATCTCATCACCTTTCACCTGTACCTATTTGCCATGTTGCACTTTTAAGGAATCAAATTTATGTTGTAGCTTTGACACCTGATTCTTCCATTATTCATCAATTTTTTGTTTCTCAGTATTAAGGCAATATTATAGAAAAATAATCTTCTCCTCTTTCTCCTTAATAATTTCTTAAACTTCTACAAATTTTTTAATAGTTGATGAAGCATAGGCACCTGTAAATTGAGTTAGCTTTCCTAACTCTTATGTTGGTGTTATAGAGGAACCTTTCCATGAAACTTCAAAAGAAGAGACTCTTCTCGATACCAATGACTGAGATTGATCCAATTTACTCTTATTCCTTCCCCTTTTGACCATAGCCTTATGATGACGATTGTAAAAAATTTCTAAGGGAGGAATTTATTCAATATTCAGAGTAAGCTCTAAAGTAGGGAAAGTGGGAATAATTTTTTAAAAGTAAAAAACAAATGAGTGTCTAATGTAATTTTCCCTTAATTAAATTGGATAATAAAATGTAATCTTATCTCATAATCACTTGTAATAGTTAATTGAGTGTGATAAAATTAGTTAGCTCATGAATTTCAAGTTGAGGGTGGTTGGTGAGGCATGCAAAGTTATTCTATTAGTTATGGAGTTCGATTTGTTGTTAGTGCATTAGTTTAATGCATGAGAAATTAGTTAACTCAATCAACTGAGTTAAAGTCAATTGAACTATTTGTAACTGTTTGTTGCACTGGTGAGAGATCAAGTGAATTAAATCAAATTTAATTCACATGCAGTGATATGCCATGCAACTGATGATTTACTATTAATAGTTGCATGCATGTCAGTTCCAGTGGAGACGGAGTTGAGACAAAGGTTAAAGTGATGTTAACTATCAATTGTATCATTAGTAGGTTTCCCGCATGCAACAAGACAATCATAGGATTGCCCATGAGCATTGCACAGTTTCGGAAGGCTGAAATTCCTAAAGAATAGGGATTGAATTCCACATGAATTGCGCAAGCAAGACTAAATGATTAGAGGCATGAAATTGGCTAAGTGTTGGTCGATTTCTTCCAGGTCAGTGTGAGACAATTGTGAGAGTGCAAGAGACTCTTGTGAGAAGAGTGCATTGTAATTGTTTCATGATTCCTTGGTGAATATACAATATAATATAGAGGGGTTTTGAGCAGAAAGCTTTCCCTAAGAAAATATATGTGTTGTGGATTTATGTGCTTCCTTCTTTACCTGTTTTGATTGGCGATCGTGTTTATTTTTCACAATTGATTTGTAAAAGGATTCAGTATCTTGCTTTAGTACATTTCTTGATCGGATTGAATCCATTGGTATATACATATTGTTTGTATAATTGATACATGGTATCATAGCACAGGAAATCATTATAGTGAAGAATAAATTGAGTTTGTGACTGAATAGCATTCGAATTTGCAAAAGTATTCTTGGTGCGACAAGTGAATCAAAATCAATATGGATTTTAATGGCTTGAGATTGGAGTATGCACTCGAGGGCATTTCAAATTATATTGTGTGGAAAGACAGGATGGAGGCAGTATTGGAGGACAATGGGTTGAAAGAATTCATTGATAATGACATTCGCAAACTTGCTACAACAGATGCCGCAAATCTTGATGCTTGATAAAATAAGGTTGCAAAGGCAAGGAGGATCTTATTGAGGGGAGTACGAGACCACATTGTCTCAAGTATCCATGGAAAAGTGACTCCATATGAAATGTGGAAGGCTTTGATATATATGTTTCAGAGTAGTAGTGATCATATAAAATTGGCACTAAAGCACAAGCTCAGGAAAATCAAAATGGAGAAAGGTGAAACTATTCCGAAATATTTAACCAAGTTTTTCCAATGTCGAGATGATCTTGGGAGCATCGAAATTACTATCGCAGATGATGAATTGGTTAGCCTAGCTCTTTTAAGACTTCCCAAGAGTTGGCATAGTTATTAGGACTCTGTCAATGGGAGGGAGAAGCTGCTAGATTGGGATTAACTTTGGTCAGATTTGATGGAAGAAGAATTCAGGCAAAGTATTAGGGATGGATCTTCATCTAAGACAGATGATGAAGAAAATTGTGCCTTGGTTGGTAAGGCAAAGAAGGGGAAGGGAAAGAAATCCTATTCCAAATCTGAGTCTAGCAAAGAAAGCAAGAAGCGCGACATGTCCAGAGTGAAGTGTTTTCACTGTCACGAGCATGGACATTATGCCACTAATTTTCCACAAAATAAGAAGAACAAGATGTCTTCAGGATCTGTAACTAGTGGGGCTTTGGCCTCGCAATTTGAGTTGGAATTCTCACACATTGCATGCATGGTTTCAAGTGCAATGGCATCAGTGTGGTACTTAGATAGTGGTGCATCTTTCCACATGACTGAGACAAATAACTTTTCAGTAGCTTGGAGGAGAAGGACCTCCAGATGCATATCGAAATGGGTGATGACAGGAAGTACAGTGCTACCAAGATTGGTACAATTACCTTCCAGATAAATTTAGGTAAACTCTTCTTATTAAAAGATGTAATGCATGTACCAATATTGAAAAATAATTTGGTTTCAGTCGCAATGTTGGAGGATAGAGGCTATGATGTGTTTTTTAGTAAATGGGAAAGCTTTTCTTCGACACAAAGCCACAGGATAAGCCAAGAAGTTTGGGATTCGTGTGAAGAATCTCTATAAACTAGAGGTAGATGGTTGTGCAGCATTGATGGGTAAGGCAGACAAAGTGGTGAGCCAGGATGAGGGTGATTTATGGCACAGATGACTGTGCCATCTACACCACAGTGCCTTGAAGGTCATGCAGCAGATTTATATGGTCTTCCTAAGGGTACTCTTGCGCAGATAGACACGTGAAAGGGATGTGCCATGGGGAAGTATGCAAAGGCTACTTTTCACAATAAGGAGAACCGAGCAGCAGAAATCCTTGAGAGACTTCACTCAGACGTGTGTGGACCATTCTCTACAGCTTAGACAACAAAGCACAGGTATTATGTGATATTTGTTGATGATTTTTCTAGAAATTTTTGGATCTACTTCATGCAGAAGAAAGATCAGACGTCCTCAAAATTTTGTGAGTTCAAATCACTGGTGGAGAAAGACACAGGGAAGCATTTTAAGGCTCTTAGGAGCGACAATGGTGTTTAGTACATCTCCAACGAATTTAATAACTTCTATAGAAAAGAAGGAATTCAGAGAGAGTTGATTGCGTCTCATAACCCACAACAGAATGGGGTCGCAGAAAGAAAGAACAAAACAATTGTGGGTGCAACACAAGCGATATTGCATGATCAAAGCCTAATGTTGCATTTGTGGGTGGAGGCATGCAACACAGTGGTATTTGTGCATGAGTACACCAAAGGAGGCTTTTTCTGGTAAGAAACCTGATGTTTCATATTTTAAAAATTTTGGCTCATCTATCTATTTCCATGTGACCAAATATTCTAGGAAGAAGCTCGAACCAACAGCTGAGATTGGGATATTTATGGGGTAAACTGATACTCCCCACAAATATCGGGTGTATTTTACAAACAACAAGATGACTGTTGTGAGACAGGATATAAAATTTGATGAGGAGAAAGCCATGTGATTTTCCCTTGAGAGGGAGCTGGATTTGCATGCAAATGAGGAACTCTTAGTTCCAAGGAATTAAACTCAAGATGTGGAGAAACCACATGAGGAGGATAATGGAGTGGCAAAAAACACTCATGCAGAGCCATCCACCAGAGATGGTAGAAGTCGCACCACAGAAGTTGATATATTGAGACTTGATGCAACAGAACATGTAGGAGCACCTACTTCACTACGCAGACAAAGACAGTGTCCAGACAAGTTTATGAGATACATGGCTCTTATGAGAAAGTGCATTGTGACAGAACCATCCAACTTTGATGAAGAAGTGCATAAAACAATTTGGGTTGATGCTATGGTTGAGAAGTATGACTCCATCGTCAAGAACAGTGCATGGGAAGTTTTCCCAAGACCAGTCGAAAAATTAGTGGTTGGATATATATGGATCTATAAGGTGAATCAGGAAGCATATGGGAGTGTGGAGAAATACAAGCCTAGATTTGTAGCCTGGGAATTCTCACAAGTTGAGGGGATTGACTATGAGGAGACTTTCACACCGGTTGTGAGATACTCATCGATTAGATCTATCCTTACACTCTCAGTGTAGATGGGGTGGAAGATACATCAGATGGATGTGAAATTTGTGTTTCTCAATGGATTTATTGAGGAATAAGTGTACATAGAGAATCCAAAAGGTTTTGATATCTTTGATAGTGATTCGCATGTGTGCAGACTCAAGAGAGCATTGTATGGACTGAAGCAAGCACCTCGTGCTTGGTACACTAGAATTGACAACTATTTCACCGAGTTGGGATTCACCAAAAGGGAAGTGAATGCGAACTTGTACCAGATTTTGGTTGATGGTAAGCTCTTGATTATCGTACTTTGTGTTGATGATCTAATTTTGATAGGTGATGAGTAGCTAATAACTTCTTGCAAGGAGGATCTTGCAAGGGAGTTCGAAATTAAGAACATGGGACTCCTTCACTATTTCCTTGGTTTGGAAATATGGCAGCAAGATGGTGAGCTATTTGTTTCTCAAGGCAAGTATGCCAAAGAGATTCTGAGTAAGTTTCACATGGAGAGGTGTAAACCCATGGAGACTTGTCTTCCAGGAAATTGGAGGAAAGAGGATGCTACTTTAGGTGAGGTAGTGGACGTTGTTGTTTATAGGCAGCTAGTGGGTTCACTGATGTACTTGGTGAACACCAGACCATACATTTTCTATGCAGTTAACCAGCTGATTCAAGCTATGGTTAAGTCGACCAACCTCTTTTGGAAGGTTGGGAAGCATGTATTGAGATATCTCAGGGGAAATACATAGTATGGATTATGGTACAGACGAAAAGAGGGAATGAAGCTTCAAGGCTTCACCAATGCAGATTTGGCAGGTAGTCCATCAGACAGAAAGAGCACATCAGGAGGGATCTTCAGCATAGGATCAACAACAGTTTCTTGGTATAGCAGGAAGCAACGATCTGTGGCACTTAGTTCAACCGAGGCAAAGTACATGGCAGCAAATCACGCTGCATATGAAGCCATCTGGATAAGGAGGAATCTGGTTGGTTTGTTTGGTTCTCAGATGGATCCGACGGTGATACATTGTGATAAGTAGATTTGCATTAAACTCTCGATTAATCTGGTATTCCATGATAGGTCCAAGAAAATAGACATATGGTACCACCATCTCAGAGATTGTGTTCAGAGGCGCTTTATGTTACTTCATTACATTCCCATGGAAGATCACGCTGAAGAGATTTTGACGAAGGTGCTCGCCAGGAGCAAATTCGAATACCATAGAGGCAGGATCGGGGTGGCAGATAATCCCTTTCTTGTTGAGAGGGAGTTTTTAAAATTCAATAAGAAATGAGTGTCTAATTTAATTTCCCCTTAATTAAATTGGACAATAATGTAATCTTATCTCATAATCACTTGTAATACTTAATTGAGTGTGATAAACTCAGTTAGCTCATGAATTTCAAGTTGAGGGTGGTTGGTGAGGCATGTAGAGTGATTCTATTAGTTATGGAGTTTGAGTTGTAGTTAGTGCATTAGTTTAATGCATGAGAAATTAGTTAATTAATTGAGTTAAAGTCAGTTGAACTAGTTGTAACTATTTGTTGCACTAGTGAGAGATCAAGTGAATTAAATTAGATTTAATTCACATGCAGTGATTTTCCATGTAACTGATGATTTACTATTAATAGTTGCATGCATGTCAATTCCAATGGAGACCCAGTTGAGACAAAGGTTAAAGGGATGTTAACTATCAGTTGTATCATTAGTAGGTTTCCCGCATGCAGCAAGACAACCATAGGATTTCCCATGAGAATTGCGCAGTTTTGGAAGGCTGAAATTCCTAAATAATAGGGATTTCATTCCACATGATTTTCACAAGCAAGGCAGGCTGATTAGAGGTAGGAAATTGGCTAAGTGTTGGTCAATTTTTTCCAAGTCAGTGTGAGACAGTTGTGAGAGTGTAGGAGACTCTTGTGAGAAGAGTGCATTGTAATTGTTTCATGATTCCTTGGTGAATATACAATAGAATATAGAGGGGTTTTGAGCAACAAGCTTTCCCCAGGAAAATATTTGTGTTGTGGATTGATTTTCTTCTTCCTTTACTTGTTGTGATTGGCGATCATGTTTATTTTCAACAATTGATTTGTAGAAGGATTCAGTATCTTGCTTTAGTACATTTCTTGATCATATTGAATCTATTGGTATATACATATTTTTTTTATAATTTCTACATGGTACCAAAGCACAAGAAATCACTATAGTGAAGAATAAATTGAGTTTGTGTACTGAATAGCATTTGAATTTGCAAAAGTATTCTTGGTGCGACAGGCGAATCAGGATCAAGATGGCTTTCAATGGCTTGAGATTGGAGTATGCACTCGAGGTAAATTCCAATTATTTTGTGTGCAAAGACAGGATGGAGGCAGTACTAGAGGACAATGGGTTGAAATAATTCATTGATAATGACAATCCCAAACCCGTTGCAACAGATGCCGCAAATCTTGATGCTTGGTAAAAGAAGGTTGCAAAGGCAAGGAGGTTATTATTGAGGGGAGTACGAGACCACATTGTCTCAAGTATCCATGGTAAAGTGACTCCATACGCAATGTGGAAGGCTTTGACAAATCTGTTTCAGAGTAGCAGTGATCATAGAAAATTGGCATTGAAGGACAAGCTCAGGAAAATAAAAATGGAGAAAGGCGACAGTATTCAAAAATATTTAACCAAGTTTTCCAGTGTCGAGATGAGCTTGGGAGCGTCGGAATTATTGTCGCGGATGATGAATTGGTGAGCCTATCTCTTTTAGGCCTTCCTTAGAGTTGGCATAGTTATCATTACTTTGTCGATGGGAGGGTGAAGCTGCCAGATTGGGAACGACTTTGGTTGTATTTGGTGCAAGAAAAATTTAGGCAAAATACCAGGTATGCATCTTCACCTAAGACAAATGATGAATAAAATTGCACCTTGGCTGGTAAGGTGAAGAAGGGGAAGGGAAAGAAATCCTATTCCAAATCTGAGTCTGGAAAAGAAGGCAAGAAGTGCGACATGTCCAGAGTGAAGTGTAGGAAAATCCATTGTCAAACATAGGGGGTCCATAATATACGCAAACATGTAAAAAGGGGGAAGCTTATTTTCAAAAACACTTCTAACACGCCGGAAAGATAAAATATGTGAAGCTAAATTATCTGACAGAATAATGGTCCAATAAAATATATAACCTTAAATGGCACCATCAATTAAAGGTACCCAGGTGTCTGGGAATTTTGACACATTAGGATGTGCATGCAATCTACACATCATAGATGCAATGTGGAAAAAGGACCAGCAAGGGAATAAATTGAGTACTTACCATATTCCTATGCTTTATGTTTATTAGTTTCTTTTCTCCATTGTCACATTTGTTTTGACAGTTTTCCATGTTTCTTTATAAAAGCTTTGGTGTACTCCATTTTATGAATACATTGAGGATTGGGAAAGTGATACATACTTTGTAAATCCTTGTCGGTGAAGGAACCAATCATTGTTCCTGTTAGCCCCCTAATTTGCTCTCTTTTTACCATTTTCCCCTTCCTAAATCATAACCATTTACTTCTATTTCACCTCTTTTATGCACCCTCATCTTGCACTAGTCATAGCATGGTGACATATTTCGTATAAACCTTTATTATTCATGTTTTAATTAAATTTATAATTAATTAAATATTTATTACATGATTTCTCACTTCTAAATCACTTTTCTAACTTATCGATATCTCTAATGGTTATTTAATAGTTAGAGTGCATATCATGACCGCTGATCTTAGTGCAGGATCGGATCCTGCACCATTGCCAGCACAACATATCTTCATGATAGATCTGAACCTCCTTGATCACCTCCTTGTCTTGAGCAGCTTCAGCCACGACAGCACGATTGATCCAAAGGAAGCCAAGACTGAATCCATGAAAAGGGCGACAAGCTAGAGATTAGCTACAGTCGGTTTTGTTAGCTGCCTAATTTTGAAGGCCAAATGCTAAATTCTTCGATGGTTATGTAATCAGTTGAACGATCTGTTTCGGCCTTTGGCCAACAGATCTATATAATGTAAAATGTAAATAGGACCTAGGGGAGAGTTTTTGGAGTAGAGTTTTTAGAGCGAAGTTCGGTAGGCGGTAACAGGTTGTGAATTAATAAAAGGGAGCTCTGCCTCATATTTCATAAATTGTGTTTCTATCTTTAAGCTGATGAATTGACTAATTTACTGAGAAAATTTTTAACTTAAAAGGGAAACACGCTGGTTGGCTAGGGCCCAAACAACCCAGCATGTTTACCCCATTATCTGTTTCTTGTAATTTGTGTTTATATTGTCAAAGTGTGATTTAACTTTCAGCACATGTATTCATGTCTGAGTGAAAACGGATCCGTTGTGTGAAGTAGATACATTTTCTTTCCTTGCAATTTACTTTCCTGCACTTGATTTTAGATTGGTTTTCATCTGCCCGGTACAAGCAGGAGAAACAAACCTGCACCAGTGCACGTTGGTGTGATATTTCTTTTTCCTGCAATTCTATTTAATTGGTTTTTCTGCCTGGTCCAAGCAGGTGAAATGAACCTGCACCAGTGCACGTTGGTGTCATATTTCCTTTTCCTGCAATTCTGTTTAATTGGTTTTTCCGCCTAGTCCAAGCAAGAGAAATGAACCTGCACCAGTGCAAGTTGGTGTGATGCAGCAAGCTTTCTTAGTCTACTTTCCACATCCTTCTTTCTTTATTTAAATGCTTATGACAGGATAAATGATTGTTTCTTTATTTCTACATTTTTTTAAGATCAGAAACATTCACTTTTATGTGTGCAATTTTATTCGATAGTAAACTAGCACTTGCAATAATTGACCACTCATTTTAAGGATTAAATGCTTAGTGCAGGAAGCTCTGATCCGGTGCAAGAACCAGTTTATTTCCACAAGATCTGAGTGCTTTGAACCTTGAAAATATCAAGCCCTTGCATGAAGTAAAAAGCCTTAAGTAAAGACACTATTTATACCTTCTACATAAATCTCTGATCCTGCACTAGTGCAGGACAGATTAATGCAAGAAGGAAATATCTAAAGAAGCAGGTTTAAGGGCCCATCTAACGAGCCTGCTAAAGTGTCTCTACTAAAGGAAAACACACACTCAGTAGATTAAACAACCATTAGTAGGAGTGATTGCCTTTTATCTTTAATTATCTCTTGCAAATGCATACTTCCTCGTTCCAGTCTTAGATTATTTTTTATGGTTCAAGTTGCCTTTTTCTCTTTTGATTTGATTCTGTAATATTTCCTTTAAAGAAAGTAGGGATTTACATTAGGAAGATTCATACCATCTCTGGAATTTCCTGTGCTTCGTCTCTAAGTTTACGAATCCCCTGGTTGACAAATTAAGTGTTGAGGAGTTTTCTTAAGTGTAATTCCTGCACCCAACATTTTGGCGTCGTTGTCGAGGAGGCGATTTGATTTGGTAAGAATTTTCTGATTATACAATAGAGGTAATTTTTCTTTATTTTTTTTGCAATGTTGTTTCTTTGAAGGAATTTTACTAGTGTTAATTGATTTCTGACAAAAAAATTTAGAATTTGTTTTTTATTTTTATTTTTTTCTTTCCTTTTGAAATGAATGCCTAGGAAAGGTAAGGGTTTGAAGCCCACTAAGGGACGAAATCATTCTGGAAAAAATTTCATATTGGGTCTTCTTCTGTAAGCAGGAAGCCCAATCCAATTCAAACCCATCACGCAGGAAAAATCCACCTGGATTCTGGTGATAACAACTCAGGTGTGGATCAGCCTGTTGAGAGTGGTACAAGTAAAAGGGGAACAATGGTGGACCAAGAAGATCATTTGGAAGGGATTGGTGACAACCAGGTAAGTGAAGAACAATCCACTTTTGTGTTTCCAAGTGTGGATCCTGATACTGTGGCGCAAATGAAGAATATTCCACCATCAACTCTCCTTCATTTCCATTGTAAAGTTCATGAAGATTCTGACTCTTTTCTGTTCGAGTTTGATATTCTGTGTAGAAGTTATGATTATGAAATTGATGCTCAGAAATTAAGATTATTTCCTGTTACCCTCAAGGACTCAACTCTACACTGGTTTATGGGGTTAGGAGGAAACACTATAACCTCTTGGGATCAGATGAAGAGAGTGTTTTTGTCTAAATATCAAGAATACTACAAAAATTGGGACATGCAGGATGAAATTTTTACAATCATACAAGATGATGATGAAATTCTTGAAGATTATCTGGAAATATTTCTGTATATTTTACAAAGGTCAAAACTTAAGCTTGATCCCAACACTATTAGAACCTTGTTCTTAAGAGGACTTACTGATAATGCTAGAAATAATTTGAATATGTTAGGACAAGGTGACATTTCTCAGCAAAATTTTGACCAAATTTTTGAATTATGCAAGAATTTTTCAAGAAAATAGCATAGATCCGGTAGAGGAACTCGAAATAGAAATAGAAAAACTGAATCTACTGATGTTATGATTATTGGACTAGAAAATAAAATGGAAAACATGAAAATTGATATAATGAACATTGTTACCAAACAGTTAGACTCCCTAAAATTTCAGAAGAAACTCATGAAGGAATAAGAGTCATTATGTATTTTTTGTCCTAAATGTAGAGACAAGCATCCTCCTAAAGAGTGTCCTCTTAATTTGAAAGAAGCTAATAAGTGTGTTATTTGTGCAAAAGACCATATCACATAAAAATGTTCCTCTATACCAGGACTTAAAGCTGTATTTATAGGGGGACAACCTAAAGCTGAATACTTGAATGCTATGGGAACAAGAAGGAATTGGCCTCAGGTAGGTACAGGTATGGCTTCTGAATTTTCTCCACACTATTTTGGTTATAATTCACATGCATATTATTATCCTAACTCTCATTAGCAGTGGCAGTATGGGAATCAATATCAGCATGGGCAACCTTCTCAACCATGGAAAAAAGGTTGGAGAGGGCCAACTCATTCTCCATATTCCTACCAGCCACCTATGCTGTCATATCCATCTACGCATACACCTTATTCAATGCCTCAACTTCCAAGTCAGTCCACTCCACCATTTCCTTTACCTCCACCCTTTTGACCTCCTCAATTTCCTGCTCAACCTCTGCCCAATCCTAATAATAATAAAGTAGTGCAAATGATCTATGTAACAAACCCACCTTTATCATTCAAATACCAGTCTGTTCCAGTTGGGGTTCATGATATTCAATTAAGATCAAGAAGGACTATAACATCAGAAAATCAGAAGCAACCTATGGTTATCGTTGAAGAGAAAGGAGAAGAGGAAACTCTTAACCATTCTCAGAAAGTTGTCACTAAGCAGCCCTTACCCTCTGAATCCTTGCCATCTTCTTCCAACCAGCCTCCCTTCCCAGAGAGTCTAGTAATGGAAAGGAGTGAGCTTATTTCTGAGACTAGTTTGGCATCTGAGCTTCAGAATATTTTCATTAAGATACCCTTGCTTCAAGCCATCAAGGAGATCTCCATTTGTACCAATATTATTAAGGAACTTTGTCTCAAGAAACCCGAGAGGAAGAGATTGGAACCCCAAACCATTCAATTTTTTGGTAGGGCAGCAGAGTTGATGACGAGATGTGTGTCTGTGGAAAATATATTGATCCCGGAAATCCTATTGTCTCAGTTTAGATTGGTAATGTCCTTGTCTCTAATGTTCTTATAGACCTGGGGGAAGCCATTAATGTCATGACTAAGCAAACCATGGATCAACTTCGGTTATCTCATCTTCGCCCTACTCCCACTGTGCTTGAATTAGCAGATAGATCTAAAATTAAGCCAGAAGGAGTATTGGACGATGTGATCATCTCATTATATTCTTTGGAATATCCTGCTGATTTCATTGTGCTTCAGCCAAAGAACCCAGTAGGAGGACATCCCTTGATCTTGGGTCGACCATGGCTTGCTACGAACGATGCATATATTGGATGTCTTTCTGGTCATATGTATATTTCACATGGAGATTCTAGGAAGAAAGTTACCTTATACCCCCCTACCAGAAAGCAGTGATGAGGAGACTCAGCCCATTTCCCTTATCCATCATTATACGGGGTCTTCACAAGAAGATGAGATTCAAGATTTCCTGAATAATCTAGACACTATGCCTAACTTTGAGCCTTTGAGCCAGATTTTCAGCCTATATTTTCAAGAAAATCATGATTCTCATTCTTCTGTACCACTGCATTTGACCACTCCCTTGAGTACTCCTAAGCCCGACACTACTCTTGTTGAGATTAGCCCTAGAAAATCCTTGCATATCAGTTCAGATTTGGACTCATCTCAGCAGGAGCAGCTTGTGAATTTGTTGCAAAACCATCTTAGTGCCTTTGCTTGGGGCTATGAAGATATGAAGGGTATCCCTCCTGAAACTTGTACACATCACATCTATATTCAGGAAGGAACCCGACCTGTCCAACAACCCCAAAGGCGAATGAATCCAACTCTAAGAGATATTGTGAAGGAAGAAGTACAGAAACTCTTGGATGTCGGTTTTATCTATCATATTTCTGACAATCAGTGGGTCTCTCCATTAGTACTTGTACCTAAGAAATATGGAAGATGGCATATTTGTATTGATTATCGAGAATTGAATAAAGCCACTCTTAAAGATTACTTCCCTCTCCCTTTCATTGATCAGGTGCTTGATACCCTTGCAGGAAAGAAATATTTTTCCTTTTTGGATGGCTTCAGTGGTTATAACCAGATACAGATTGCACCCGAAGATCAGGATAAAACTACTTTTACATTTCCATGGGGTAAATTTAAAGTGCTCCCCTTTGGTTTATGTAATGCCCTAGCTACCTTTCAAAGGGTAGTCCTAGCCATTTTTGCTGATCTAGAATTTGTAGAAATTTATATGGATGACTTTTCTATGTTTGGTGATTCTTTTTAGGAAGCTCTCAAAAATCTGGAGAAAGTACTTCTTCATTGTCAAGAAGCCCATCTCGCTTTAAGTGACAATAAATGTTGATTAATGTGAAAAGCGGGAGTGGTACTTGGCCATTTGATTTCTGATAAAGGTATCCAAGTTGATCTAGCAAAGATTGAAATTATTTTGCATCTTCCTGAACCCAAAACTCAAAGGGAAGTAAGAGGTTTTTTAGGACATGCTGGTTACTATAGAAGATTCATTGAAAAATTTTCGAAGATAACTGCTCCTCTTTTCCGACTTCTAGCTAAGGATAGTGAATTTTCTTGGTCCGCGGCTTGCCAACAGTCTTTTGAAACATTGAAGGAAAAGTTGGTACAGGCACCAGTTCTGAGAGGTCCAAACTAGTCCCTTCCTTTTCACATTTCCTCTGATGCTTCAGATTTGGCTATTGGCACAGCTTTGGGACAAGAGGAAAATAAGCAATCCTATGCTATTTACTATATTAGTAAGAATTTTTCTTCCGCTAAATTGAATTATACAGTTACAGAGAAAGAGTTTTTAGCTGTAATTTTTGCAATTAATAAGTTCGGGTACTATATTACAGGATATGAAGTATTTGTACATACTGATCATTCCGCGATTAAATATTTGATGAACAAACCATTGACAAGCGGTTGAGTGACTACGTGGTTGCTATTGTTGCAGGAGTTTAATGTTACTATTGTTGATAGACCAGGGAAATCTAATGTTGTAGCAGATTTTCTTTCTAGATTAGATAATCCTGGTGAAGTAACTCCTGTTAATGATGATTTTCCAGATGAACATATTTTTTATATGTCAACAGATTCTCCGTGGTTTGGACATTTCTAATTACTTGGTTACTAGGAAAACACCACCCCACTTGTCCGCTCGCGAAAAGCGGAATATTATTCAAAAAAGTGTTGCATATTCCTGGATTCAAGGAGATATCTTTTACACTGGTCCAAATTTGATTATCCGTAGATGTGTAAGAGAGGATTAAGTGTTTGACATATTGAAATTTTCTCATGATGAACCTTGTGGAGGCCACTTCGTTGATAAGCGAACTACAAATAAAGTATTGCGTGCTAGTTACTTTTGGCCTTCCTTGTTTAAGGATGCCAAACAATATGTCAGGTGATGTGATAGTTGTCAACGAATGGGCCTGCCTAATCAAACAAATGAAATGCCTTTATGCCCCCAAGTTATGATTGAGCCATTTGAAAAATGGGCTATTGATTTTATAGGGCCAATAAATCCAACATCCTTAAGTAAAAAGCATATTTTGGTTTGTACAGATTTCGTTACAAAATGGGTAGAAGCTAAAGTTGTTTCTTTTGCTACAAAAAAAGTTGTTGTTGATTTTCTTTTTACTGAAATCTTTACTAGATTTGGTGTGCTTAGAGAAATTGTTTCTGACAATGGTTCATAGTTTATTTCTAATTTGGTACAGGGTGTGATGGAGCAATACAAGATCCGGCATATGAAATCCACGCTATATCACCCGCAAGCAAATCGCCAAGTGGAATCTACAAACAAATTGATCGAGTCCATTCTTACAAAGACAGTCAATATGCATCAGAAATACTAGGCTGGAAGATTACCAGAAGCTTTGTGGGCATACAGAACCACTTGGAGAAATAGCACGGGACATACACCATATGAGCCAGTTTATGGCAAACAGGTTCTGTTACCAATTGAGTTCCAGATCAAAACTTTCAGAACTGCAGTTCAGTTAGGACTAGATCTCTCTGAGGCACAACAACAACATCTTCTCCAATTAAATGAGTTAGATGGATTTCGTAGAGATGCTATTCAGCAGAAAATCCTAATTCAGTAGCAACAAAAAAGGTGGCATGACAAGTCTATTCAGAAAAAGCAATTCCAACCAGGTGATTGGGTACTCCTTTATGATTCTAGATTTAAAATTTTTAAAGGGAAGTTCCATACACGTTGGATGGGACCTTATGAAGTAATCCGAGTATTCGAGAATGGAGCAGTAGAAGTCAAAACTATTGATGGACAAAATTCAGTATTCTTGGTAAATGGACATAGATTAAAGAAGTATTTTCAGCCACTTGCCAAGAAATATTTTACACAGCAAGTCCAACATGTTGGCAATATGATGCAGAGTGTTGTCGTTGATGGCAACCGACTTGATAAAGTTGATGGCAACCTGCGTGATAAAGTTGTCCTTGATGGAAACTGAATTGATGAGTTTAATAATGATGTAAATATGATGTATCTACAGAGCAGCTCAGATGTAATGGAGAAAGGAATTCCTGTAAGGGCCAGAGCAATGATTAAAATGGTATGTCTTAAAGCATACGCCGGTTTGTAAAGGCTAAGTAGCGTATGTACTTGGAAATGTACGTGACAAGTAGCGTATGCCCCTTTGCACTCCAAAATTAGAATACCAAGGGGCATTACCATGGTTTTGGCACACAGTATTGAGCGTTGTATGGTTTATTTGATTACGTCCAGGAATACCATTGGAAGTTGTGTGGTTTTGGCTCATGGTATTGGTAAAAGATAAATCTATTTAAGGAGAAGAAGATCATAGTGCAAGGGTGTGCATAGGTCTGGGTTTTAATGAATACTTCACTCTGAAGTATATCTTCATGGAATGGGTAACAGTTTATTGATTGATCTGAATTAATAATGCACCTATGAAGAAAATGATGAAGAGGGATCTATAGATTTGAAATGACTATGTATTTTCTAGATCTGTTTATGGAATGTTTAGATCTGTGATCTGGCGAATCTTTGCTGAAGTAAAGGAGGAGATCTGAGTTATCTGTTCTGAAGAGCTGCATAGTCCTAAAAATTTACAGATCTATACTCAGGTTCGCTTCAAAAAAGGCGCGTGCATACGCAGGTTAGTTTCAGCAAAAGCGCGTATGGAATTTGAGATTAGTTCTGAAATATGTGCAGATGTATACGCAGGTTCAGTGAAGTAAAAGCACGTATGGAATCTAGGGTTTTGCTGAAGTATGTGGATTGAAATTTTTGATCTATTTTACTATTTTACTGCTATCTGTCAATGATGTATTCATACAGATCTGGGTTGTTTGACTGCTGATTATGTTGATCATTCAATGAATGAATTGATGGGGGTATAAGTTTCAGTTTGATGTATGTTGAGCTTAAATGTGTGGAGTTGGATCCAGTATGAAAATTGATGAAACGTGGTCCATGATGGTGTTGAGGGTCGAAGCCTTTAGTGAGGGGGTTGTAGCTCTGTTCTAGTGGTATCTGGTAAACGAGAGCAGGGGGTAGTAGCTCCCTTCCAGGAGACGCTGGTAAACGAGAGCGTGGGGTTGTAGCTCCCTTCCAGGAGAGGCTGGTAAACGAGAGCAGGGGGTTGTAGCTCCCTTCCAGGAGAGGCTGGTAAACGAGAGAAGGTTGTAGCCTTCTCGTGTGTAAGTGCCTACGTGTCGTGAAGAGCTCACACCAAGACATGGTTGAAGGAATTTTCTTTATAATAAGTATTGAAGATGAGACGACTTAGCCGTGGTTTTCTCCGAATTGGGTTTCCACCTTAAATCCTAGTGTTCATGTGTGTTGCTTATGTGTGATGATTTATTCCCTGCTTTACTGCATGCTTACCGCTTACTAAACATCTAATGAATGAAGGATGCAATGATCTAAGTAAAGAATTATCTCGCATAATGAGATCTCTGCAATACGCAAGTTTTATTATGATATCCGCGTATACACGAAAGGTTCATAGAAAGCAAAGATATGGGTTTTAAGAGAAAGAAAAAGTAAAATGTTTTCAGCCACTTTCTAAATACTCCATTCACCTCTCTCAAGATTTTCCCAACAATTGGTATCAAAGCAAAAGTTCTTCATTGTTTATTATTAAAAGTGATCCATCGCAATGGGAATTCATGACGGAGTATTTTCTCTAAAGCCACCTCTATTCAATGGAAGTAATTTGTTATTCTGGAAGATACGAACAAAATCATATTTGCAAAGTCTTGGTGCAGAAGTATGGGCAATCGTGGAAGAAGGTTATCAGTATCCGGAAATTATTCCTACTGATACAGCAAAAAGGAAGAAATATGAAATCAATGCCAAAGCAGTCAATGTTTTATTATGAAGCATGTCTGAATCAGAATTTGTTAAAGTGATGCAGCTAAATTCAGCAAAAGAAATATGGGACAAAATCATTCAAAGCTATGAAGGAGATACAAAGGTAAAAAGTGAAAAACTCCAAACTCTCAGAATTGAATATGAAAATTTAAGGATGCATAGTGATGAGAGTATTGCCAGTTTCTTTTTATGTCTAGATGATATTGTAAATCGTATGAGAAATTTGGGTGAAACCATAACCGATACTACTCTGGTGGAAAAAGTCTTAAGATCTTTGACTTCAAAATTTGAGTCAAAAGTATCAGCCATTGAAGAAAGGCAAGATCTGCAAACTCTTACTATTGTTCAACTACATGGTATTCTAACTGCTTTTGAAATGAGAAAAGAAGGTCCCTCTCAAATCGGAGAAGTTGCCTTTAAGGCATGTGCAAAAGGAAAAGAAAAGGAAGTTGTCAAGGAATCAAGTTATATATCAGAAGAAGAAGAAGCAAATTTTGTGAGAAGAATCCAAACAGGTACTAGAAGATTCAAAGGTAGGCTTCCCTTCAAGTGCTTTTCTTGTGGAAGAGTTGGTCATTATGCTGCTAAATGTCCTTATGAAGAAAATCATGATAAAGGGAAACAATTTGAAAAGGGAAAGAGTTATTATACAAATGAAGATAATGATGAAATGTCAAATGAGGATGAAGAAGATTCTGACCAAGATCTGCAAGTGCTCATGGCAAGGAAGCAAAAGAAGAAGGCTACTCAAAGAAAGGAGAAACCTAAGAAAACATGTGCAGCAGAAAATGAAACAGGTATTGATTGTTGTTCTTGTGATTCACTTTCTTGTGCATGCAATGGTAAAGATAGTGAAAGTAACAGTATGGGTCTAGAAGCAAATCTCAAGATCAATGATGAAGATCAAGTTAAAAGGAAGGAATCTATATACAAATATGTGATCTCTAGAATGAATGAACAAATAAACAAGTATCAAAGGTTGTACGATTATGCAACCAATCACAGTGAAGGACTTAAAGCAGAAATCATCTCTCTCAAAACAGATTTGGAAAAATCAAATAAGAATAATGAAGAACTTTTACAAATTTTTGAAGAACAAGAAAATGGGTTGAAAGAAGAGATTTTAAAATTGAATGATCAAGTAGAAGAAGGAAGAAGGGTCGAAGAAAGTATGAAGAAGCAATGCCAAATATTGGAGGTTGAGGTAAATATTTTAAAAGATAAATTAGAAGAAAAAGATAAACTCTTGAGGTTTCAAGATAGTACTAAGATTCTGGACAATATTCTTAGTAGTCAAAGGTCTCCTTCTGTTAAATTTGGTCTTGGTTTTCATGAAACTCTTAAAGGAGAATCTAGTTCACAAGGAAGTGCTAAATATTCAAAGGATACCAATGCAAAATCTGAAGTGTTGAAAGAAACAGAAGGTCAACCGACAATCATGAACTCTCAAAAGAAATCATTCCCTCCTTTGATCAATAATGTTGAATGATTTAAATGTCATAATTATGGGCATGTTGCAACCAATTGCAGAAGAAGATTGTTTCAGTCACAAACAAACAGATTCTACACAGAAAGGTACTCAGGTTTCTTTAAGGGATATTGTTTTTCATGCAGCAAGTTTGGTCATAAAGCAGCTGATTTCAATAGAAGAAAGAATAGAAAAACACATTATGATCCCTATGCTTACTTTTCTGGTCACGCAAGATGTTATGCTTGTAACAAGTATGGACATGTAGAAAAATAATGCAGGATGAATAGATCTGAGAAATTGGATAATTTCCAGCACACAATAAGAAATTTTAAGCAAAGCTGGAAAAAGAAGGAGGACCGGTCAAAAACGTAGGGGATAATAATCCTACTACAGTCTTCCGCTTCTAAAGCTTACTTCTCATAAAGACTACAGGGGTGAAGTGAGATACATTATAGGAATCAGTAATGTATCATCATAGGGGGAGCAATGTATGGTGATTCCCATGGTTGGTTTGGTAATTCTGGTTATGTTTATTTCTAACAGTGCATCTGATGTGAAGAAGACAGGTACAGGTGGCATAAGTTCAGGGGGAGATGGAGTTGTGAAATTTTAAGTACTTCACTTTCCATACGCGGGTTTCACGAAATAAATCCGCGTATACACGCGAGTTCCGCTGGAGACAGAAGCGTATGTTTTTTAGTTAAGGAAAATAGTGAGATGGCTCGAGAACAGGAGCACAGTTTCAGGGGGAGCATTAGCCTTGCTGAGAATAATGCATTGTTGGCATTATGATGGTTCTGAAATATGATCTCTCTCTTGAGGTCTTTTTGATGTTGGTCATAAAAGTCATATTTGTAATTTGATGAAAAGGTCATGTTGAGACCTATGATGTAAATTGTTATATTCAGTCATGTAAGGATTTTTTCAATTTTGTAAACCCACTTGGTTGGGTAGTTGAGTCAAAATATGTAAATCGACTTGGTTGGATCATTGTTGTAAGTATGATTCCTTGGTAATAGGAAAGTTCATAGAGTCATGTACTTCATTGAAAAATATGTTTGAAGATTCAGCATGAACTCAGAGGGAGCATGGTAACTTCAGTGCACATCAGATCTACAAAGCTCTTCTTTCTACAAGAGAAGAAAAACCTTGTTTTGGCTTTGATCCGCCCTTTGCCCTTGATGTCAAAGGGGGAGAGTATCATGGTGTTTGAATAGGGGGAGAGTATCATGGTGTTTTAATAATGGTTATACTCAATATATCTATCTGTTGTGGTGATCAAACACCATCATGGTTGCCATCAAGTCCAAAGGGGGAGATTGTTGGCAATATGATGCAGAGTGTTGTCCTTGATGGCAACCGACTTGATAAAGTTGATGGCAAACTGCGTGATAAAGTTGTCCTTGATGGAAAATGACTTGATGAGTTTATTAATGATGTAAATCTGATGTATCTACAGAGCAACTCAGATTTAATGGAGAAAGGAATTCTTGTAAGGGCCAGAGCAATGATTAAAATGGTATGTCACAAAGCATACGCGGGTTTGTAAAGGCTAAGTAGCGTATGTACTCGGAAATGTACGTGACAAGTAGCGTATGCCCTTTTGTGCTCAAAAATTAGAATACCAAGGGGCATTACCATGGTTTTGGCACACAGTATTGCGCGATGTATGGTTTATTTTATTACGTCCAAGAATACCATTGGAAGTTGTGTGGTTTTGGCTCATGGTATTGGTAAAATCTAAATCTATTTAAGGAGAAGAAGATCATAGTGCAAGGGTGTGCATAGGTCTGGGTTTTAATGAATACTTCACTCTGAAGTATATATGCATGGAATGGGTAACAGTTTATTGATTGATCTAAATTAATAATGCACCTATGAAGAAAATGATGAAGAGGGATCTCTAGATTTGAAATGACTATGTATTTTCTAGATATGTTTATGGAATGTTTATATCTGTGATCTGGCGAATCTTTGCTGAAGTAAAGGAGGAGATCTGAGTTATCCATTCTGAAGAGCTGCATAGTCCTGAAAAGTTACAGATCTATACACAGGTTCGCTTCAGAAAAGGTGCGTGCATACGCAAGTTAGTTTCAGCAAAAGCGTGTATGGAATTTGAGATTAGTTCTGAAATATGTGCAGATGTATACGCAGGTTTGTTTCTGTGAAAGTGCGTATATACGCAGGTTCAGTGAAGTAAAAGCGCGTATGGAATCTAGGGTTTTGCTGAAGTATGTAGATTGAAATGTCTGATTTTTTTTACTATTTTACTGCTATCTGTCATTGATGTATTCATACAGATCTGGGTTTTTTGACTGCTGATTATGTTGATCATTCAATGAATGAATTGATGGGGGTATAAGTTTCAGTTTGATGTATGTTGAGCTTAAATGTGTGGAGTTGGATCCGGTATGAAAATTGATGAAACATGGTCCATGATGGTGCTGAGGGTTGAAGCCTTTAGTGAGGGGGTTGTAGCTCCCTTCCAGTGGTAGCTGGTAAACGAGAGTAGGGAGTAGTAGCTCCCTTCCAGGAGAGGCTGGTAAACGAGAGCAGGGGGTTGTAGCTCCCTTCCAGGAGAGGCTGGTAAACGAGAGCAGGGGGTTGTAGCTCCCTTCTAGGAGAGGCTAGTAAACAAGAGAAGGTTGTAGCCTTCTGCAGGTGGGTGCCTACGTGCTGGTATGAGTTTGCGCCAGTACATGGTTGTAAGAAGTTTTCTTTATAATAAATATTGAAGAAAGAGACGACGACAGTGGTGGTTTTCTCCCGAATTTGGTTTCCACCTTAAATCCCGGTGTTCATGTGTATTGCTTATGTGTGATGATTTATTCTGTTCTTACTGCACATGTTTACTGCTTAGTAAACATCTAATGAATGAATGATGCAATGATCTAAGTAAAGAATTATCTGCATAATGAGATCTCTGGTAATACGCAATTTTTATTAAGGATATCCGCATGTATACACGTGTTGGGTTCAGTAAAGTATCGTATGGGTTTTAGAGAAAGAAAAAGTAAAATTTTTCAGTCAGCACTAAATACTGATTCACCCCCCCCTCTCAGTATTTTTCCCAACACAACAGCAATTCGGGATAGTAGTGGTGAATTTTAATACCAACCTTTTGAAGACATTAATCCTTCTTTCTCTTGAAAAAATTTTAAAAGTACAAAAAAAAAAAATTAATAAAAAAGTAAAGAAAAAATATTTTCCTGTAATTGTGAAAATTAGTTCGCTGACATGATTGCAGAAGGGTCAACCTGAAAACCAACTTGCTGGCAGGAATATCAAAAATTTCTAATAAAAAGAGAATGTTGCTTTATCTTTAGATATGCTAGCGATCACCAAGTAAAATCAGGTTCAGCAGGACCAACCTTTATACATTGGGGTAATTAGCATGGATATTTTTATTCAAGTAACACTTAATTCTTGCTGTAGTTATTTTTCTTGCACCAGTGCAAGTAGACCTCCCAGAAAATTTTATGCCTTTCTTCATATGCCATTTCGTAATATTCCCTTAGTTTTCTTCTTAAATCCCAGAATGATTAACCTTCCCACATTCTTC